>CM040982.1:3001886-3024493 GCA_022985145.1 Pangasius djambal | reverse complement strand
CTGACCAATCCCTGATCGTCACTCATTCCACTGACCAATCCCTGATCGTCACTCATTCCACTGACCAATCCCTGATCGTCACTCATTCCACTGACCAATCCCTGATCATCACTCATTCCACTGACCAATCCCTGATCATCATTCTTCCCTCTGACCAATCCCTGATCGTCACTCTTCCCACTGACCAATCCCTGATCGTCACTCTTCCCACTGACCAATCCCTGATCACCATTTTTCACACTGACTAAATAATGATCAACGCTAATTTCCTGTCCTTGCACTTCTTTGTTCTTCTATCTGAGATTAATAAACTTATCTATCTATCTATCTATCTTAAAGTCTCATTTTGGATATAATTAACAGTAATAAAATACAGCTTCATTCTGTCTGCATTCTTGATAGAAAATATACTATTTTGTAAATACGTGGAAGGTTTGTTTGTGGTGCCGTAACCAAAGACAGCTTCGTTCTGTTATTATTATTTACAATTTTGGAAGAAGAAAAAAAAAAAAACTCTATTCTATTCTAAGTATCTCCAGAAAAATCTTCATTCAACCTGATTTGTAATTTGTTATGCAAATGATCAGGATGAAATCAATGAATATGCAAATGAGGCGAATGCATCATCCGGTGACTTCTCGCGCGTGCTTTTTTTGCCTAGTTTTTTTTCTCTGAAAAGAGTCAGTGACTAGCTGTTATTCCATCCTGATGAATCCGCTCACCTTGCGTCCACTGCCAGCACCTGCTGCCACACTGCAGCCATACCACACACACTGAGGGGCACCTGAAGAGAAAGAGGACAAAAACAAGCTCATAAAAAGACAAACATTTTTTTAAAAAAAAGCTAGAACCGCAGCTATATAAGGTCTCTTAGTGTTACTCCTGTTTTCCGGATACGACAAAAAGGGCAGGACAGCTATCCTAGCTTAGTTTAGCTTAGCTTATTTTAGCTTAGCTGTAAAGAAAGTAAAATTTATCATACACATTGCAGTACAGGTGAGTCACTCATGCTGAAGCAGTTATTAATACACTCGGCGTTGTTTTTTTATTTATCAGAAATCCTCCCCCCCAAAAAAACGTCAGTGATGCTCTGAAGCTAGTCTTAGCTCAATGCTAAGGAAACCAGCAGAGATGCTAACTAGCTTAGCCGCTGTGACAGACGGAAGCCAGCCGAATAAATGATGTCAGCTACCCAAACACACAACATGACATCACTGTGGATGTATATACTTCTTTTCCACAGACTTAAAAATTGTTCTTTTTCTTGCTAATAAACACCTACCTTCAATTCCTCACCGGAACATTTTTCCCCCCGGAACTGAACGGAACGGACGGAGGAGGAGGAGGAGGTCACGTGACGCGGACAGGCTCCCTACGCCTGGAATTACGCAGGTCACCATGGCAACATCCGCACTCGCATACTACCGTACTAAAGAGTGCGCTACAGGAGGAGTGCTGATTTACATGCGCACTGTTTATAAGTGCGCATTCAATAGAATAGGGAAAATAGTACAAACAAATCCAGAGCAATTCAAATCTAAAGTGAAAAATCAATTCTACCAACAACCTGTTTCTGTTTTTCAAATAAATTAAATAACATATAACACATTAGTATTTGGAAAATACAGACATTTATAATACATTTATTACCAATTATACTGCAGATACTCCCTGTGTTTTTATATGTTTAATATAAATATATAAATATAAATATTAATATTAAATTGAAAGTAGAAAGAAGTCACAAAAACAAAACATCATGAGTTGTGTATAAGCATAAAAAATAAATCTATATATGTAAATACAAATCAAAATAATAATAATAAACATTAAAATAATAGAGCTACAGCACTTAATACAAAGAAATATCAAATTCTACAATATTTATTTATTCATTTGTTTGTTTATTGTGTTTTTTTAAATTAAAATTTTATATATTTTAGTATTCACAATATAAAAGACCTAATATAATGTAGTAATATTACATTTTAATTCTACATTTCTTAAATAGCAAAATAGTAGTAGTATTTTAGGAAAGAATAAAATAATAATTTAATAATAATAATAATAATAGTAAAAGAATATTTAATTAAAATAAGGTAAGAATTTGCTAATAAAATACAAATTATTTTCCAATGCTTACATAATCCTGCTATAGGCTAATTGAGGTAAAAGTTAAATAAGTGTTAGAAACACATCGCGCACATACCATTATGTACAATTTTAATGTATTTGTATCGAATAGCACCACAAGCTTTCGCATAAATACTTACATGAGATGAAACCGGATACCTTAAATGATTAAAATCTACGAGTGTCTAAGGGAGCAGTAATTGTAATTCCACTAAAGTGACAGATGATCTGATGTCATTCTGCAGGTCCGACCGAAAATAAAAGAGATTTAAAAAGGTGAGCAGCAGCTATAAAATTATAAAGCCTGAATCATTCAACCCCCCCCCCCAATGTCTACATTTATTGCCCCATTACACTGCAGTTACTCGCAGGATCTTTCTGTAAATTTGTCACCAGCTAGCTGTTAAATAAGCTGTAAATGAGCAAAAAATAAACAATGACATGAATAAACACGACAAGCTCACAGCCGAAATATCAGGGAGGAAAGTCTGGAAGGAGAGAATCTGGTTTAAATGATTGTTCAGATCACCTCATGGCTTGAGATGACAATGAAATGTTTGCTTTTAGCAGTGTTTACTGTTCACACGCAGTGTAATGCTCATTATTCGGCGGCATTTCTTAGGGTTGGTGTTTGAAGTGACGTGAAATGTTTTGTATTTAAAATTTTAAAATGATATTGTACAAAAAGTCTAAAAGAGAAGTTTCAGCGTGTTGGCTTTTTTTTTTTTTTTTATTTAGTTTACAGCTGAAAGTCACATCAGTGACAAAAAAGTAATTGGCCAACATTTTGAAATCAAATAACAATATATTAAGATTTATGCCCATTTGTCGATATCAAATGAAGATAATTCTACAGCCCATAATTTCATTAAAACATCTGTAGACTATATCATGTTTTTAAAGCCTAGAAATGAATTGTACCACAGTTACACCCTGAATTTCTCTTTAAATATGTGTGCTATAAATTTAGCTATAAATAACAAGAGGCTGTCACAATAGAAACCCAGTGACTTAAATAAATGCTAAAAGACTTATTTGCAGTATTTATTCCACTGACCAAGCAAAAACATTCTCCTAACTATTTATAGCTCATAGATTATTTAAGGCTCAACCAAAATACACACTGTGTGTGTACTAAATATCTTAATATATAGGGATGTGCTGTTATAGGAAAATACTCCACGATGGGAAGCGGAGTTATTCTTACCACACCAAAGTCGATTATTTTCCTAATAACAGCTTGTCCTGAAGTGTCTTATGTCTCATGTCACATCGATTTGCTGACAATTGCAATTTTTTATTCATTAGAATGACAGTCACATTTAATGTTGAAACCAGTTAGTCCCTGTTATCACTTAAATTATGGCAGCTATTAACAGTCATTATAGTATAAATTTACAGCTTTTACCTTTGACACTGCAGACTCCTTCAGAAAATGTTAAATTCTTGTTGCTATAGAAACAATAACATATTGGAATGAGTGATATAATATAATATTTGCCGATGGAGCTACTGTGAGACAGTGTTGTGGTGTAAAGGTGCATAAAAAAATACATTCCCCCCCCTCTCAGGATATCTCAATTGATATTTTGCACTCTGTTTCGTTTTTCAGTACAAAGTAAGCAATAAGAGTTAAACATCCGTCATGTTAACAATAAAAAGGATTACGTGTACAATAGTCGGCCCTGCGTGCATGCTTTGACCTGAGCTCAGCAGAGGAAATAGCCAGGGCCGTGCCGAACCGCAGCTGACGGAGCTCTTTGATTTTTTTTCACTGCGCTTTTTCCCGAAGGGGCCCCGGGAGCGGAGCCATTCACCGTCCAAAGCAATAAATGTGCAAAGCAGGTCAGGACTGGTACTGCATTTTCAAAGAGGACGTGTGAACATTGGAGCATAGCCAAAATGCCTGGAAAAGGTATACTGGGAGATTATTTTTAGAGTATGAGGAAACTCTTCATAACTTTTCATAACGATGCATTTATATATAATATATAAATATATATATATATATATATATATATATATTAAACCATGGATGATGAACAAATCCGAGCTTCATAAGTTCTCTCTCTTCTTAAGTTCGCTCTCCTGCCATTTTTGTTTTTTTAATTCTTTACAGGTAACAAGTCGGACAAGAAATCCACCACCAAGGTAAACAGCTACAGCCTCTTAAACATCTCTGCCCACACAGCAAATTCTCCCTAATAGTTCATCACCAGTGTTAAATTAATCCCCAGTTCGCTTTAGAAGGCATCTGTTCGGAGTCAGCTCTTTTCAGCCAGCCATGCTGAACTCTCCCATGCTCATGCATAATTATATAAAAGTAAAGTTTATTGGTGACACTAAATAGCACTGTGTGTCCTTATTTTCACTGCATAGCCACCTCAGAGTCCTAAAGATCAACCGAAGAAAGGCGATCAGAAAGGAAATGACAACAAGAAGCAAGGAGGTAAGCACTGACTGCAAGGCAGCACATCAGTACAAATTGGATTGGTATTTTATTTCAGTTTAAACCTATATTGCTTTCTGAATGTGGCTGCTTATTAGAAGCAATCGATAATATAATTTGAAAAAAAGTCACACAACTTATACACGAACATTACAGATCATTCTAGGGAAATACGAAGCCCAAGGTTTAAACCGTATGTCTGCGAATGTCAGCTATTTTCAGTGAGTCAGATCATTTGACTCAGCTCACCAATAAGAGTCGACTCATTCGACTCCCAAATGGCTCACTGCTATTTGTCCTCAGCTGGACAAAATTTGCGATGGCATAGAGGATACAACTCACATATTTCATGACCGAAGAGGACACAAATGCACTGTTCGGGCAGAAGAAGCATCGATGCAGTTTTATTAGATTTAACTAAGTGACATCAAACTTCAAACTGAAGGTGAATGAATTTACGCTACCAAACATATATCCACATTTCTTTGCATTATTTTATTCAACATAGATTATTTGTAATGGTTTAAACTGACTTTAAGAAGCAACTGGATCATTAGTGGAAGATGGAAAATGCCATCCAACAATACAGTATCTTAGTTGAAAATTTTTCAGGCTGTAGGTTATGCAGGGATTTTTTTTCCCTTCCACCTGCCCTGTGTTTCCAGTGGAGGTATCTGTCTTTATGTCTTCTCTCACAGGACAGCCGAAGGGAGAGAAGCAATAACTTCCAGGCCTTCGTGAAGCTGGCCCTGGAGACGCTCTTGGGCTCCTGCAACCGCAAATACAGAGACCCTCGGGGTAGACAAAGCTGAAGTGATAAAATAAGAACCGCATATCCTACGCATTCCAGCTCTTAATTGGAACCTCTCGGTCCCACAATGCCTGCTGTCACGGGTTTCGGAGCTGAACAGTCATGCACTGACGACACCTCCGAGTTCTATACTTTTCTAGCCACTTTCCCGTCTCAGCCTTTCACAGTCCACCCATGTGATGGTACTTTGTGTTGTATATAAATAATTGAATTACCTACCTTAATAAACATTATTTCATACTGAAATCACACAAAGGTTTGTGTACTGATTCGGTGGTTTGAACTGCACTGAGAAGTCCATCTATTTGATTCCATTGTTGGACATAAGGTATATTGCTTGTTATTAATTCACAACATTTATATATTTTGTATACAGTTCATCTCGATTTATAGATCATATTTTAACCACATAACATGGTAATTTTCATTGCATTGGTTATATATAGAAGCATATTAAACCATATTGATAAAAGGGGACGAGTGCTTGTGGACCTCAGCCTGGTAGGAGCAGGAACTTATTGTTTTCAGGATGGCAGGAATAGGACCTTGTGGACCTCGAAATGGCAGAAGCAAAAACTTGTGCCCCTCAGAATGACAGGATTAGGACTTTGTATGCTTTAGGATAACAGGAGTAGGACCTTGTATGTTTCATGATAACAGGAGTAGGAGCTTGTTCACTTCAGGATGACAGGAGCAGAAGCTTATGGGTCTCGGAATGGCAGGGATAGAACCTTGGTATTTGCAGGACATGATGGGCCTCTGAATAGTGAGTGGTTGTAGCAACTTTTGGGCCTGAAGATGGTAGGAGCAGGAGCTTGTGGGCTTCCAGATGGCAGGATTAGGACTTTGCTGACCTCAGGATTGTAAATGCAGGAGTTTGTTGACCTCAGGATTGTAAATGCAGGAGTTTGTGGGCCTCAGGATGGTATGAGCTGGACCCTGTGGTCCTCATACTTGCAGGGACAGGAGCTTGTGTGCTTCAGGATGGCATCAGCAGGAGCTTGTTGCTAGGATAGTATGAGTAGAAATTTGTGGCCTGAAGATGGTAGGAACAGGAGCATGTGGGCTTCAGAGTGACAGGATAAAGAGGATGTTGGCCTCAAGATGGTAGAAGATTGTTTGCCTCAGGATGGCAGGAGTATGAGATCATGGTCATCAGGATAGTAGGTGTAGGAAGCCTGAAGATGGTAGGAGCAGGAGCTTGTGATCTTCAGGATGGCAGAATTAGGAGTTTGTTGACATCAGGATAGAAGAAGGAGGTTCTGTGTGTCTGGTTGGCAGGTGCAGTAACTCATGGGTTTCAGGATGGTATGAGCTGGAGCTTTTTGTTTTCAGGATGGCAGGAATAGGCCTTCATGGGCCTCCTAGTGGCAGAAGCAGGTGTTGGTGGAAATCTGGATAGTAAGAACAGATGTTTATGAGCCTCAGGATGGTACGAGCAGAAGATTGTGGGCCTCACAATGGTGGGAGTTTGTGGGCCACAGGATGGCGGAAACAAGATCTGGAGTGTAACATACGGGACTCAGAGTTAGGATCCATGTGCAAAGAGGTCTTTAGTACAGATCTAGAGACAGGAACAGAGTGGAAAAATCCAAAAATCCAAAATCAAGGCCGAAAACAGGGTCAGAAAGACAGCCAGCAACATAAACAAGGCCAAATGATAATCCAAAGAGTTAATTTAACAATTAAGCAACATGAGTTGTGCTCTCCACATTCTAACAAAGCAGGGGGCTAGAACATGCTAGGGACGGCAAGACTTCATAATGAGTCAATGCACATAAAATGCTAAAACAGTCCAAAGTGAGGAGGTGATAGCAGAAGTTGTACTAGTAATCTGATGACTGCAACCTCTGATGGTGGGGAAGGAAAGTGTCCTGAGTTTGTGTTACACTACACATATGCAGGTGTTTGTAATTCTCATACTTGGGGTAGCAAGAGCAGAAAAGGAGGGGAAAATGTTGACTTCAATATTTATATCAGTTCTCTGGCAGGACCAACTGCCAACTCTCTATTTCCATTATGTAAATGCAGATCAGTCTTAATTATTTTGCATGAGACATGGGACTTTCTTCGTGTTATAAAGCTAATTCTTTTTCAGACAGGATCATTGGATCATTAAGTGGGTTTTAGCACTGATTCTGTAGATTCCTAAAGATAAGCACACACATACACACATTGTCTTCTGCCTTCCTGTCAGTACTGCACTGACATTTCAGATGTCCTCTGTGCTTTTCTGTGTGTGTGTGTGTGTGTGTGTGTGTGTCTGAATAAGTTACCTCTAACTCATGTGCTCGTGATGCAAAGACTCATCCACATTTTGCATTTAAAGGCAGTTAGCATGAAAATTTAATAAGACCTAATGAATATTTCCTAACACTGCTACAGGCTGAGCTAGTTCATCATGCTTTGTGAGCATTTGTGACAAAAAGTTCCGTGAGCTTAAATGGAAAAGGGAGCATGATAAATCTGTGTGTCGTTCATACCGTATATGTACTCACACAAAGTCAGTTAAAACAAATGAATATACCCACATGTGAATGCATGAAAAAAATTGCATAAAATATTTACAGCAATTCACAAGCTGTCACCTCGATATCCCTACGCTCAGAGTGTAGCTATCTGGGCAAATACCTAGCGAATGAAGCAAGAAAAATCCAGGATCCTGATTGGTTAATCTGGTTTCTCACCATAGCAACTGGTAGCCAATTAAATGTGATTAAACAAACAAAGTGCCAAAGGGGCAAGTTCGTTAAATATGGAGCAATCTTAATGAAGACTTTGATAGCACCATTGTATTAAATTAAAATGCTTGAAGAAATACATTTTTTTCAGA
This sequence comes from Pangasius djambal, assembly GCA_022985145.1. Taxonomy (NCBI): domain Eukaryota; kingdom Metazoa; phylum Chordata; class Actinopteri; order Siluriformes; family Pangasiidae; genus Pangasius; species Pangasius djambal. The sequence continues at coordinate 3,016,267 of CM040982.1, read as the reverse complement.
ATGTGACTCATGTCTGTAACTACAAGACTTTACAGAGTCTTTAAAAATGGAAGAAGAAAAAAAAAAAGGTTTACAAAGCGTGATGTTTAATTTGAACATGAAATCTAATAGCTACATTGCAACATTTCTTACTGTCTTTATTACACTATATTATGACATTGTTCACTACGAGACTTTATGACCCCTGCGCGCAAATGATTTCAGGATGACAATCGTTAAAAATAATAATTAAATGTCAAAAGCCCGTTGAACACTTTTACTAAATGAGGCATGTCTTCAAGTGAGGATGAAAAGGGGATTTTGTGCCTCATTATTCCCGTCTTAATATTCTCTTTCTACAGACTTGTTCAGAAATACTAAAAGGGCTCTGGCAGACACTGAACATGATAGAAAAGAAGCTACATTCATCTTTGATCATGGGGGCTTCAGGTTTTATAGTCCATTTGCTCAGTAGCATTCACTGCCTTGTATAAAGAGCATGTAATGTCCTTCGGATTGTCTGTGCATGATGGCTGAAAACACTGGAGAAGAAAGAGCGCTAGAGCTGATACACCTGCGACTGCCATATGGCCAGCCATTTCTAACCCATATTCAGAAAGAGAGAGAGAGAGAGAGAGAGAGCAGAGGGGTAGAGAGAAAGACAGAGGGATGAGAAAAGGAGAAGGAGGAACAGCTTGAAAGGGATGGACAGTAATATATTACACATATTTTGCACTCTCCACTCAGAAAGTGTTCATTAGTCAACACTAACGAGTATGTTCATGCAATATTCCTAATATGTTCTTAATTAAAACTAGAGTGCATAGATTTCTTGTTAAAATAAAAAAAAAAGATTATTAAGTCGGTGAATCAAAAACATTGGATTATACAGTATGACAATGGTGGAATAGTAATTCACAGTCAGCTCAGTGTCAAGATTTTTACTCCGGTACAGCGAACGTCATCAGACACAAAAGAAGTCAGGCTACAGGGTGATCGGCAGGAACCGCAGCCTATCAGAAGACGGTAATAAAGAAAAAGACTAAAAACAAAGCAAACAGGATTCTATCATACTAAATAGCAATGTCACTATATCGTTGGTGTTTTTACTATTTTGGCATACTTCTTAGTGTGCTTTTTGTGTTTTGGGACACAACCTTGAGTTCTACTCAAAGACGCGCGCTTGCAGCTGCGAGACTGAGCCGTGCGTTGAATGACAAACCCATGCTACGAAATGTCTTTCTGCATGTGAAGCGTTTTTTCCACCAGAGAGGGCGAAATTCCAAAATCTTACCTCATGAAGCATTCAATTGTTTCTATAGCGACTAATTTATAGGGAACTGTAGCTGTAAGGACCATGACTGTTAGTCATCAGTGCTTCATGCATACAAATAAGAATAATATGGCTTTAGAGTACTAAATTGGGGATTTACTAATGGGATTTTTTTTTATATTCTGTAATATTATTAGGATTTCTGAGTTGCATTGCTCTGCTGTGTCTGTACTCTATTATTCGGGCCTGTTATCTTTACATCAGATGTAATAGAGATGATGTATGTGATGCAGGAGGGTTTGTATATACGGGGTATGTGGAGAGACAGTTTTTTCACTCATAGTCCTCCGTAGTGAGATTTAGCTTTTCATAGTCAGTCACCGTCATAGCTGTAACATTTTATCTTATTTGTATGAATGTGTTAAACTGCAAACATTAAGGAACCAGGAAGCCTCATCAATTATCTGTTTATTAAACAGCAACACGAGTCAAAAACTCTCGATATAACAAGAGACACCATGCCATAGTAGCCTAGCAATAAACCGATTTTTTTTTTTCTGTCTGTTGTAAAGCTGTCTGCATCCTCTGTAAAGGATGACTCTGGGTTTGAGAAATGTGCTTTATAAATGAAACATTATATATATTTTTTTAAATCCTTTAACAGCCCAGTGTCAGCAATTAGTAATAATCAAATGTAAAGCTGTTTTCTGGAGAATTTTCTGTTTTCAAGAGAAGGTAAAATAGAAAGCAGACAGAGGTAAATATTGGTGAGAGAACGATGTCTGAAGCTGTTTTGTGGATGTTCCACGACAATAAATCGAACTGTAAAAGGGAGAAAATGATCACACAGTGTTCTTTAAGATTACTGGCAGTGGAATAAGTGGAATAAAACACCCCAGATGTTGTAGTAATAGAAACATGATTGCTGATTATTTTTTATTTAACTGCACATCCCATGATGCTGCATTACTTACATATACAAACCCAGAAGGAAGGAAGGAAGGAAAGAAATGGAGGAAATGGAGTAAAATGAGAAAAGAAGAGGAACAGTGGGATAGCAAGAGAGGAGAGTAAGGGAAGAATAATGAGACACTAACAGAGAGACAGTGTGATGGCGAGAAAGAGGAGAGAGCGAGAGAGAGAGAAAGAAAGAAAGAAAGACAGAGACAGTAATGAAGAGCAGTGCAAGCGAGAGAGAGGGATAGACAGTGAGAGAGACAGGGGGAAAGGCAGAGAGAAAGAAAGAGGAGAAAGACGGTGGAAAAAGAAAGATATTGAGAAAGAGAAGAGAGAGGTAGACAGAAAGACAAGATAGACAGTGAGGAAAAGAAAATGAGCAAGAGATTGATAGTGAGAGGAGAGATAGTGAGAAAAACAAGACAGACAGAGGGTGAGTGAGTGAGAGTTAGAAAGAGAGAGAGACAGTGAGAAACAAAAGAGCAAGAGAGAGAGAGAGAAGGAAAAGGGGAAGAGGAAGAAAGAAAGAGAAGAGACAATGAGAGGAGAGGGATAGACAGAGAGAAGATAAAGAGACGGTGAGGAAGAAAATGATGAGCAAGAGATTGGTAGAGAGAGAGAGGGAGAAAGAAGAGAGATAGAGAGAAAGAGAAAAGGGAAAGAGAGAGAGAAAGAGAGAGTGAGTGCGACTGTTAAAGAGCGAGAGAGACTGTGAGAAAGAAAAAAAGCAAACGCGAGAGAGTGAGAGAGTGAGAGAGAGAGAGAGAGAGAGAGTGAGACAGAGAGAGAGAGAGAGAGTGAGTGCGACTGTTAAAGAGCGAGAGAGACTGTGAGAAAGAAAAAAAAGCAAACGCGAGAGAGTGAGTGAGAGAGAGAGAGAGAGAGAGAGAGAGAGACATACCGTGAGCTCCATCCTCAGCTTTCAGAGCTTGGAGGAGAGGAGGCTCGTGCACGCGCTAAGGTGGACATCACGACACGTCTTGCTGCTGTTTTGAGCGCGTTTTCCGTCAGGATGTGAGGATCTGTGAGGAGCACACACACCCAGGCGGAGGATCAGGCAGCTCGGCTCATTTGTTCAGCACTCATCGCTGGATCTGGACGTGTTTGTTCTTCAGCAGCTGCCACACGCGCGCGCTGCGCTCCGTCTTCATTAAGTCCGCGTGAAGTGACGCGACCGCCGTGCGCGCGCTCTGCGCTCTGCGCCCCGGGTGAAGAGCAACAGCCTCGTGCCAAACAACCTGCAGTTTCTTTCTTTCTTCCTGATGACTGTCCGTGGAGAGCTGTCACACTGCTCACGAGGGTGCTGTTTGGGTTTGTTTGTGCTCTCTCTCTCTCTCTCTCTCTCTCTCTCTCTCCACATTCTAACAAGTGCTGCTGATTTCCACATGAATGCGTTTTAACGATTTCGTGACGTCACCTGCAACTCATAAATAAGACTCGTGCCATTTTCCAGCTTAGAAGTGAAGTTTTGTGACGTACAGTCTTAGGAAAAGGGTCAGATCTAGCACCATAAAGGGTTCTCTAGTTCCTTTCTCTAGGAGAAACCTAAAGGTTGTCTAGATGCCTACAGCAAAAGGTTTCCATTGTAGAAAGGTATGAAGTAAAACCTCTGCAGAAAGCTGGAACAGTTGACATCAACACTAGCAGTGGCGTGATTTCCTCTAGTAGTTCACATAGTATTGCAATAAAAGGTTCTTACATAAAACAGAAGAAAGCTGAACACTGAGCAGAAACACTTTTCTCCATAAGACATAAAACAAGCCAGCATTTCCTTCCATAAATGTGTGATTTCTGACATGACCACATAAATGTCCAAATTACAACGAAAGTCATCCGTAAGGAGAAGGATTATATAAGGTGTAACTTGTAGCTCTACTTTATACACGTCTCGATTTTGTTGCTGTGTGATGTTGACAATGATCATCGTCCAAGTACGACTTACGCCCCGCAACGAACTCGTAAAAACGACTTGTAAGCTCGTGTAAATTGTCTGACAGAAGTTACGTATTTGTCTCAAACACTCTTTCAGAAAGGTTAGATCTAGCGCCCGACAGGTTTCTTTAGCTTGTTGTTCTCTAGAACCCTACAACGAAAAGGGTTTCTTCAGAACGTTTAACATTAACCATCCATCCAAAGACGTTTTCTAAAATCGTAGCTGTAGCTCTGAGGTTTTCGTAACAAGCATGGTATACTAACAACAATCTTATTTCATCTTAACCAACATAAAGCACACGGTAACATGAAGACAGCACTGCGATACGTTTTAATAGCAATTTCTCCAAAAACCCAATGACCAGTAAACAAACCAGTATTTATTTACGTAACATTTTATTTCCGATGTGACCACGTCAATATAGAAATTTCGACTTATATGATTTTTTTAATGACTGATTTACACCATCCGTTTATTCCATGCAAATTGTTGCTCTAATGTTACCCACGATGCCTGGAGAAACAACTGTGTCCGTGTTTTTTTTTTTAACGATTTTAAAAGCAGTTTTGTGATTTCCGCAGCTTAATTACACCTTACGCCTACCGACAAGTTCGTAAATACATCTTCTGAGGTTCGTCATTTTCAAGGATCGCTGAGTTCGGCGAGTTTTGTGACATTGGCGTTTTGAGTTGTGACGTTGTTGAGGCATGTTTTGCTAAAAAAAAAAAAAAAAACAACTGAACAGAGCTGTAGATTTCAATAACACAAAATCCAATAAATCAAAGACTACAGCGTCCATTTCATTTTGTTTAGTTCTGACGTGACTGATCTGAACGCGTGCCAAGCATCGCTGAGACTCACAAAGTCATAAATAAGGATTTACGAGGGGTTCATGAGGCCCGAATCACAGTATTAATCTTTTTTTCCGTCGGAAATCTACATCAAACGAGTGATTTTTTTCATTTTCCGTAGGCAGGAAATGGCTACTTAAAAACGTAATGCAGATTTAGACTTTTAAACCCAAGCGCTGGTTCATGTCGAGTGGCTCTTGTTGTTGAGAGCATCCGTGAAATTATACTGTCTGTGAGTGAGGATCCAATTAGCAGCTTCCAGAACGCTGAACAGATCCACCAGACTGAACTGAAAATGCAAAAATCTGAATATTATTGACTTGAAGGGTGAAACACGTGTCCACGACCGATAAATCAAAGAGGTATATTGATTAGTTGTTGTCTGAATGGATCTCAGAGTGATAGACCTGACACTGACTGTATAAAGCTGCTCACACCGGTTGGGATTCTGGATCATGTGCACGCTGTAGGAACGTTGAAGTCGCAAGTTTTCTGGCTTGTGAGAGAAGCAGGAGTCGCTCTGAATGAACGCCGCCAAGACGATGGATGTGAAAGTGGAGCCGGCTGCAGAGATAGACAGAGATCACCCACCTCCTCTCCAGGTGTTCGCTCTCACGTCCACGCTGCACGGCATCGCTCACATCTTCTCCAACGAGAGAGTGACGGCGAGATGCTGCCTGTGGCTGCTCTTCTTCCTCGGCTCCTTGGGCTTCCTGCTGTACGTCTGCATGGACCGAGTTCAGTTCTACCTGGAGTTTCCGTACGTCACCAAAGTGGACGAGATCGTGGCTCCTGCCATGCTGTTCCCCGCCGTCACCATCTGCAACCTCAACGCCTTCCGCTTCAGCAAGGTGACGCGCAACGACCTGTACCACGCAGGGGAGCTGCTCGCAATGCTCAACTCCAGGTGGCTTGATTCTATTCTACTCTGTTCTCACAAAGCTCTATTCTATTCTATTCTATTCTATTCTATTCTATTCTATTCTATTCTATTCTCACAAAGCTCTATTCTATTCTATTCTATTCTATTCTCACAAAGCTCTATTCTATTCTATTCTATTCTATTCTCACAAAGCTCTATTCTATTCTATTCTATTCTATTCTATTCTATTCTCACAAAGCTCTATTCTATTCTATTCTATTCTATTCTCACAAAGCTCTATTCTATTCTATTCTCACAAAGCTCTATTCTATTCTATTCTATTCTATTCTCACAAAGCTCTATTCTATTCTATTCTATACTCACAAAGCTCTATTCTATTCTATTCTATTCTATTCTCACAAAGCTCTATTCTATTCTATTCTATTCTATTCTCACAAAGCTCTATTCTATTCTATTCTATTCTCACAAAGCTCTATTCTATTCTATTCTCACAAAGCTCTATTCTATTCTATTCTATTCTCACAAAGCTCTATTCTATTCTATTCTCACAAAGCTCTATTCTATTCTATTCTCACAAAGCTCTATTCTATTCTATTCTATTCTATTCTCACAAAGCTCTATTCTATTCTATTCTCACAAAGCTCTATTCTATTCTATTCTATTCTCACAAAGCTCTATTCTATTCTATTCTATTCTCACAAAGCTCTATTCTATTCTATTCTATTCTCACAAAGCTCTATTCTATTCTATTCTATTCTCACAAAGCTCTATTCTATTCTATTCTCACAAAGCTCTATTCTATTCTATTCTATTCATGTCTCACTAACCTATGTTCTACTCTATTCTCACAAAGCTCTATTCTATTCTATTCTATTCTATTCTATGCTATTCTATTCATGTCTCACGAACCTCTGTTCTATTCTATTCTCACAGAGCTCTATTCTGTTCTATTCTATTCATGTCTCACTAACCTATATTCTGTTCTATTCTCATAAAGCATTATTCTATTCTATTCTATTCCTGTCTCACTAACCTATATTCTAATATATTCTCATAAAACTATTCCGTGCTACTCTCATAAAGCTCTATTCTATTCTATTCTATTCTAACCATGTCTCACTAACCTATATTCTATTTCTAATAAAACATTATTCTATTCTATTCTAGTCTCACTAACCTCTGTTCTATTCTATTCTCATAAAGCATTATTCTATTCTACTCTCATAAAGCTCTATTCTATTCTATTCTATTCTATTCATGTCTCACTAACCTATGTTCTATTCTAATAAAGCATTATTCTATTCTATTCTACTTTTCTCTCATAAAACTCTATTCAATTCTTGTCTCACAAAGCTTTGATCTATTCTACTTTGTTCAAGCTTTATTTTATCCCATTTTATTCTATTCTATTCTAATAAATAATTATTCTATTTGATTCTAATGGCTTTTCACAAAAGCTTCGCTTTATTTTATTGTCAGAAAGCATGATTCTATTCTAGTCTAATAAATGTATTCTATTCTATTGTCAGAAGGCTTTATTCTATTCTTTTCTATTCTATCAATTCTTTCCTATTCCATTGTGAGGTATATTTAAAAAAGAATAATCCTTTCTAATAAGCTTTGTACTCTAAAAATGTTCTATTCTATTCTCTCTTGATACAGATTTGCTGTATTCTATTCAGTTTTATTTTTATTCTATTCCATTCATACCATTCAAATTCAAATGATCAGAGCTGGCATGACCATATCAAGACTATAAACCAAAGTATTACCAAAGAATCTTTCTGTGAAAATTGAAATTGACACTTACACACACACACACACACACACACACACACGCACAAACACACACAACCCCCCTCCCACACACTGTTGTTCTATTCTATTGTGTGTATTTTTGTTCTAATTGTCCTTTCAGAAAAACTCCTGTGTCTAACACATTTTGATTTCAAGGACCTTCATGAATACACACATTAGTGCTTGACATTATTGTAGCAACTTCGGCTGACTATTTCAGCCTGTGCTGCAAAAGAACCTGACAAGTATGACTGGGCTAAATGTGAGGAAGGTGTGAGGTTAACACTGCAGCCTGATTGCGGTCAAATCCAACACTGACTACATCAGGAGCATCCGGTGTCGGCATGCAGCCCCAGCAGGGTGTGTGTGCGTGTGTGTGTGTATAAGTGCATCACTGGCGGAGAGATATATGCCGTGCCAGTCGAGCCGGTAGGGTCCCGCTACTGTTCTGCAGAACCGAGGAGCAAACGGTCATCAGAAAGCAAGTTTTCAAGTTTTTTTTTCTAGAATAAGCCCTCAGGGTGGCCGGGCAAGGCCTCAGGGTTGCTGAAGTGAAACATTTTTCCACAGTATCTTTAGATTAGATGTTATTTTTGGCTCTGCTTTCAACATCAGCTGCCATTTGGCAATAGGATAGAGAGCAAACGGTTTTCCCTACTGCAGTGTTGCGGTATATTGGAGCAACGGTGTGACTAGGGTTCAAATTTGACTTCAGTCATGCCTGTAGCTGTAGTCTGGCTCACAGATACATCGATACTCCAAGGGACATGCACGAACTCTTACATTCTCTTTATTTTGTCTAATGCTTTATGAATTTATAATTTATCGTTATTCAGCCTTTGTGGAAAAAAAAAAGATTTGCGTGGTTGCTTAATTGTTATGTGATTAAGTTGTCAAAGGCATCAAATCATCGTTAATCACCATAATTACTACAAATTTCTCCTAGGACTTTGAATGAAACTTTTTAAAAAATATTTTGTTAAAAAATATTTTATTTTCAGAATTTTCATGCATTCATTCATACAGACACAGCTCCAATTGTAATTTTGTATTTGATAAAACGTTGTTTAATACTTTTGGTGCAAAATTAACTCTATCTAATTCACACTACTTTAGATTAAAAAAAAAAAAAGGTTAAGGCTTACCGAACCAGGGGCTTCCTACTCAACTAGGGGCTTTCTGCCCAATCTGAGGCTCATTCCTTCCCACCCTGAGGTGCCCTACTTGGTGCTACTTGGGACTGCAAATTCCTGCCCAATCTGAGGCTCAGTCTTACTTCTTACCCTACCTGGGGCTTCCTCCATACAATCTGCAGCTTCCTGCCTAACTAAGAGGCTTCCTGCCAAATTTGAGGCTCGTTCCTTGCCAAGCTTAAGCTCATTTCTGCTCATTCCTGCCCACCCTGAGGCTTCTTGCTCAAATTGGGGCTTTCTTCCCAGCCTGAGGCTTCTTTCTACCCATCTTGAGGCTTCCTGCCCAACTTGGGGGTTCCTGCCTAAGTTAAGGCTTCTTGCCCATCCTGGAGCTTTCTGACTAACCTGACACTTTTTCATGCCTACATTGAGACTTCCTGCCCAGCCTAGGGGTTTTTAAATCCAATCTGGGGCTTTGTGCATCCAACTTTGGGCTTCTTGTCAAACCTGGAGCTTCTGTTTGCCTAACATGGGGCTTCATCTTGCCCAACATGGGACTACTTCTTCAAAAATGAAAAGATTGTAACAATCGCCACAGGGCATTGTGGATTAGTGGTCAGCATGTTTGCCTCATGCCTCCAGGGTTGGGGGTTTGATTCCCCCCTCCTCTCTGTGTGTGAGGAGTTTGCATGTCTTCACCATGCTTCAGGGGTTTCCTCCCCAGTCCAAAGACATGCATTGTAGGGGTGACTGATGGGTGCATTTGTGCCCTGTGATGGGTTTCCCCCTGCCTTGTGCCCCGAGCCCCCTGGGATAGGTTCCCCGTGACCTTTTGTAGGAAAAGTGTTACAGACAATAGATGGGTAATTTCAGCATTTTTCTCCCTCTGTTTCAGATACGAGATTCGGGATGTTCACCTGGTTGAGGAGAGCGTTCTGGAGGCTCTGAAGATCAAAGCTGACTTCCAGAACTTTAAGCCTCGCCCGTTTAACATGCTCGAGTTCTATAACCGAACGGGCCACGACATCAGAGACATGCTTCTCTCATGCCACTTCAGGGGGAAGCCATGTCGGCCTGAAGACTTCAAAGTGGTGAGTGCGTCTCCGTTCGCTCTGGCTAGCTGTGTGGTTTTCTGTAGTTCAGCCCTGAGGTGTTTACAGTGGCACGCGTGGTGCTGAATAACGAGGTAACAGGATACGACAGAACATAATTTAAAGGCTGGCAGGTGGCGAGGCTCACACTCTGAGTTTTGCTGAGTATTTGCCAGGATTAATCCTCAGTGATGCTTGAAGAGAGGCTTAGACAGGACCAACTGCTGACCGCGTAATAGCACTGGAGTGTAGTAATATTTGATGTATCATGTAGGAGGGGGCAAAAGGGAAATGTTTTTGCTGCTAAGTTGGCGGTGATGGTGCATTTCGACACAATTATACACCTCTTTGAGGTTGCTATGGTGATTGTGTGCTCCTTGGGCTGATATGAATGAATCGCCCCATTATACACACCCATGGTCTCAAACAAGCCATTCTTTGCACAGCAGTGTGCTTGTGTGTAGCTGTGTCCTACTTCCTTGAGCTTCATACCACCACAACAAGCTGATTTTTCCTTTTTTTTTTTTCATTTCGAATATGCTTTGTGCACATATTTGCAAACCTGAAGTCTGGAAGTCTGGTCTATACCGTATGATTCTTCTAACTATCCCTGAGCTTTGAGAGAACGGTACAGTCAGTCTCAGCCTCCTCTATTTTTCTTTTTTTTTCCTCAGGCTACTTTAAGCTCCCTGAGCAGGACCAAAATACCCTACCCCGCAGCTTTTAAAATAGGTCAGCGTTAAATATTAAATCCAGTGAGAGTGGTGTGCTGGAGGGTGCTGGGAGATTTCAGAGCATCCTCAAGCTCTTGTTCTTTCCCGGTACTGATACAGGGGAGAGAACAGTTCTGAGAAACACACCAGACTTTGTATTGATTTCTTCAAAGGTTCTTTGAAAAACCAGTTAAAATTCTCATGGAACCTAGTCTGTAAAATATGACATCAATCATTCAATGAAATCCAGAAACTCATTTTTTAAAATAATAATATTTTATTCTGTGCTGTGAACATTGCCTCAAGCCACTAGCGCAAGCCCAGCTGCATTTACGGCTACGGTTCTCAAAGTGGGGTCCATTAAACAAAGCCAGGGGGGCTTTAATTTTGTTACAGTGCTGGAAACCCAACCGTATCAAAGTTATTATGCATAGTAACGTCAGCTGGAATCTAAAAACTGGTGGAAGGTTCACAAAAAACATAAAAGACAATAAATAGCCAAAATATAACTGTACATATTTAAATAATGTGATTAATTAGAGGTCCAATCACCAGTGGTGCATAGGCACTCTATTGTAATTGTATGTTTTCTCCTTATAATTATTATACTTTGATATAGGAGACTATGCTTTTATGAAATTTGGCACAGTGATAGAGGACAGTCTCATCTACCTCAACCGTTCTAGCGGCACCAACAAGGCAAATCTGGACATACATTTGCATTAATAATTCCGCAAGGTGATGTTGCAGAAATTCGAGTGCACTGTCCTCTGAGTCTTTGGGTCATGCCAAGTTCAGCAGATGCCATGATGTTGAAGCATGATGGCAGCTCAGTGGTGAAGGTATCGGGCCACTGATTGGAAAGTCATGAGTTCAAATCCTGTACCACCAAACTGTCCCTGTTGGGCCCTTGAGCAATACCCGTAACCCTCAGTTGCATCCTTTCTTAATTGCAAGTCACTTAGGATAAAAGTATCAGCCAAATGAGGTGCCAATTTTTTTTTTTAAATAACTGTTTTTCTTCTTCTCCTACAAATTCTCTCTAATCATCACAAAATTTGGATTACATCATTGTGAGAATAACTGAACAAAACTATTTCTCAGATGTTTCATATGTGGGAGGGTTCATCCATAATGCACGAACACGTTTGATGGTCAAACAGGAAGTGTGGTCATATCTCAGTGACAGCTTGATGTATTGCCATTAAATGTAGTACATCGCTTTGGGAACAGAACAGTGGGTTCTGGCCTTCCTCTGTTTCCAAGCGCTGAAGCCAGAAAGTGCTTGGCCCTTTACTCACTGCTCGCCGATACATAGTTTTTTAATATCTTGTTTAAAACATAAATCTGTACTGAAGTGGTCAGTGATTTTTTTTAAAAACTTCACCTAGGTTCCTGACCGTAAAAAGTTCGAGAACCCCTGATTTATGATGCACAAAAGTAGAACTCTTAAAGGATACAGTCAGCGTTTCTCGCAAAGGTAGATGAATCTAGCACTTTCAGCTTCTCCCATCTGTGTTTTGCTTCAAAGCCACACCCCAAAACACATTCCTAGGCTAGAATCTTTAAATGTTAGTGCAAAAGGCAGAGCTTTCAGTCTTGGCAGGCAAGAAAAGACACCTTCGGGTTCTGACTGGGTAGATGGATAGCGGTCCATCTTGTTTTTTATCCTTTGGCCACAGAGACCATAGCTTCTTCACTGAGCAGATACTGATTTTTTTTATTTTTACACCTAGTTTGTTTAATAGTTCTTTGCCAGAGCTTTTTTTTTTTTTTTAAACATTATATCTTTTATTTAGTTCAGTTGCTTTTTTGTTGTAACGATTGGTCAGAAAGTTAGTATCCATCAGTACGCGGATACTAAGTTCTCATTACGGGTTTTTACCTTTGCAGGTTATTTAGAAGATTGAATACTCATGTTTTTTTATATACACTATAGCATACTAACAGTTCATAGTGTTCCAATATGATGTATAGTTTAAGACAAATAAGATTTTTTTAAAAATGTGATAAAACTCTTCTGTGATAAACCATTCTTCATATATATTGAAGTCATTTAAAGGAAAGGAAACATGTGCATTGATGTACGCTAGAAATGCATGTTTTTTTTGTGCAAACTGAAGTTGGCTATATTTTCAGTATTAACATAAACCGAGCCCGCAGAACAGCTGTACTATTTGTGAACCTGTTTGCCTTTATTGGCTACTACAGTTCTTTCAAAACGATAATGAAATACTTCATTGGGGTCACTTTTGTATGGAAGGCTGTAAAACTGTGCAGACAGAACTCACAGCTCCAGGGTCCTCAGTTTGATCCTGAGCTTGGGTTACTGTCAGTGTGGAGTTTCATGTTCTCCATGTGTCCCCTGTGAGGGTTTCCTCCAAGTCCTCTGGTTTCCTCTCACCTCCCAAAACACGCCAGTAGGTGGCTTTGGCTACGCTAAATTGCACCTAGGTGTTAATGAGTATGTGGTAGGGCCACCATGAACCTCACCATAGCACAAACCAACAATGAAAGAATACAAATTACATTAACAAGCTAAATATAGTCTGGCTTTAAGTATTTTAAAATGGTCCACACACAGCAGTGTGTGTTTATATCAGCAATAGCATGGAAAGACATAGCAGTGTGAGCAAATCCATTTCCAGAGAAATGCTCTTTTCCAAAAACTGTGTTTTTTAATGAAGATTTTCTTTCCCTACATTTAGGAAATTTGCATTAATGACTTTTTTTTTAATTGTACATTCTGTCTGTTAACAGCACTTTTTCTTTGAAATTTCATACATTCTGCTGTAAGTGCCTAGATTGCTGATATAACCTGAAACGTTTGCATGAAAAGTGTAACACGGCGCTCATGGAGGCAGAGTAAGGATCCATGAGCAACAGGATTACCAACAGGCAAATCAAGGTCAGACAAGGTCAATACCAAAAACACACTAATAACAGGACAAATCCAAAACATAATACAAAACAAGGTTAAAAGGCAAGGCAGAAATCTCATCATAGTCAAAGGGCTAGACGTGGTAATGTGAGGTCATGCATGAAATGACAATCCAAAATAGCAAAGCTCAGAACTCACAAGAATACCTCGCAAACGATTAGGGAACTGTCGATGTGCTTTATATAACATTCAAACGGGAAACGCATGGGATAACCAAAGAAGCCATTTAAAAATCCAGGGGAGGGCACCCTCTGTTGGTCTGGAGGGGAAATGTCCAGGCTGGATGTTACTAAATGTTTGCACCCCCATGGATTCTGAATGCAAAAGGGGAAATTATTCATCTGTTTTAGAAATTAAAGGAATTCCAAGAAACTAAAAGTGAAAAGTCAATGTATCCCGTAACAGTACAGCATCCAAAATGTAGGGCGAAATCAACTGATAAATAGTTATAAATAAATCTTTTTAAAGTTTTGTCATCACCCTTTCGGGGGGGTCTCATGGGTAGAACATGAGTTTGACTCCGCTGATGTAAGCTGTTTAATTGTTTCCTTAACATGCGTCAGCAAAATTCTCCATATTCTAGTGCATACGTTGTTTCTCTGCTTTGTATGTTTTACTTTTTGCTTTCCGTTCTAATATGTTTGCAGTTATTTTTATTTCCATATATTAGTTTATTTACACTGCCCTCCAAAAGTTTGGAAACGCCTGAACAAAATAGGGTTTTTGGGCAATATCAGCATAAATCCTCTTTAGTTAGCGACCATTTTGCATTGATAATAAGGGACAACACAAACTATGAAAACATATTTTATTAAATAAAAAGTTTATGG
>CM040982.1:2991763-3001786 GCA_022985145.1 Pangasius djambal | reverse complement strand
CATCTTTGGGCAATCCTCCAGGAGGCTTGGAGTAATATATCAAGTCAATGTTTGAATAAACTGACTGCTCGGATGCCTAGTGTTGTCCCTTATTATCAATGCAAAATGGTCACTAACTAAAGAGGATTTATGCTGATATTGCCCAAAAACCCTATTTTGTTCAGGCGTTTCCAAACTTTTGGAGGGCAGTGTATATTTCCAGGATGAGTCTTCCAGTACCCATATCACGGTCCATAGAGAATCACTATCAAACTCAAAGTTTTGATATTGTGACTGACTAGACTAGGTGACATCAGAAACCTTTTTATTTTGCTACGTTAGAACTTTTTAGTGTTTTGAGTCAAGCTTTGCAGTAGACATACAGGATCCGACACCGTTCCCCACCCTACACTTTCTCCCTAGAGCCCCATCCCACCTCTACGAAAGATGTCACTTCAAACAGCACTTTTTCCGCTTGACTGTCCACAATAATTTCTTACATGTCAGGTAATAATCTGCCTAGCAGGGGGCCATAATTGGAGCTGCCATTATTTCACCCACGCAGTCTGCAGAGCTTCAAACATGAGTTTATCGCTTTTGTTCAGATAGTTGCTGGAAAGATGTATGATATAGACAGAAACCTTTAGTGCCAGGTAAACTCATTTCATCATGGGTCCTTATATAAGTTGCATTAAAAGCTTCTTCTCAAACCAGAATGCCATTTCTCATCAGGAGCAAGTTAAAGAACCAGTCTGGGAAAATACATTCTTATCTAAATCTGCTTTAAACCGCGACTTCTTCAGCGACTTCCTGACGTGGTTTTACGACACAGTGGGACATAATGTAATCTACAAACATGAGCAAAACTTCACAGTGTAGCTGAATGCTGTAATATTATGGAGGACGCCATCTTCTCTCACATGCTATAAAAAACATTTATCTGAAAATCATTGCGTTCTTTGTTCGATTACTGGTTTGTCCTTTGAGCAGTAGATAGAGTTTATGACAAGGTGAGTGAGTGAGAGATTTGGTGTCACTTGGTCATTGTTTTGGTACATTAAGCACTTTAGGAATGTCTGTCTTATTCTGGACACTGTGGGGTGCCATTAAAAAAAAAATATATATAAAAAAAGTAGGGAGAAAAAGAACTGACAGGCAGAATAAAGTCCCACAAGAACCATATCAATGTATTATTTTTTTTGTCATTTTATTTTTCAGACTGTTCCAGCCTCAAACGAGGGCATTACTTAAACTAACAAAAACACCACAAGTCCATATTTCCACTATTGGACTGCATTAGCCGGGGATAACGTTTCAGATCTTCAAATACAGATGAAGCCAAACACTTTTGTAATCACTGCATTGTGAGTAATCAAGCAATAATGAAAGCGAATGCTGATGCCCCACATCTTTACGAGCGAGCTCTGGTGAGAGGGTACTACAGTTCGGAGTAAACATGTAACATTCACAAATGATTAGGTTTTTTCAACGAGTCACTAATGTGAAGGAATCAGTATCGATCACACAGTCATTCCTTTAAATCAGTTGCAAACTGCAAAAGCCAGAGCACTACATTTCCGTCCAAATTCACAAATGACTTCATGATTATTAAACAGATGTATATATCGGGGATGGCTTTAGCACTGACATACAAGGCCAGAATATAAAAAAAAATCTAATATTTCTTAGAGAAAGCTACAGCTTTTTACTTCTCTCCTGTCTGAAAAAAGAGAAGCTGACAGATATGTTATTTCGTCTCTAAATGTTAGTTGTGACGTTTGCTTGAGATGTCACACCCTGACATTTATCACCGTGACCAGTTTTTTTTTCCTTTTTCCCCCGTTAATGCAGCACTCTTTCTCTCCTGCTCTCTCTATCTCTCTATCTCTGTTTTTCTGTCTGCTGATGGAGTGCCATAATGACTGCTCTCTACAGTTCACACATTTTTTTTTTTTTTTTAATCTGCTTTTTCAGCCAAGTGGACCTCTTCCACACGGAGGTATTCAGTCTGGCAGTCATTAGTATCAAGGGAGGTTTGTTAGATGAGCTCTTAGACGGTTGAAGGATTGAGTTCATCATCACTGTAGACCTCGGGAGCAGAGTCTACCCAAGAAAACACTGCGATCTGACACGATTTCCCTTTTGGATTTGTAGATGAAACACCTTGTAAAGGTGAGAATTGAGATACTGAATGTTTCAAAGACATTTGATTCACACTGGGTTAAGTCAACTGCTCCACCTAGGTTATAGATTAGGAAGGAGTAAAACACTTGTGGTGTGTTGTTATATAGGAAAATATTCAACGACATATTGGCGTGATGCGGTCTGATGCAAACCATAGTTACTGTCACCATCTTGAAATTGATTGTTTTCCTATAACACCATGCCCTGATGTATTTTATTCTTCTTATACCACACATCTTTTTGACAAGGATTACAATTATTATTAATTAAAATACAACACATTGTATTCATGTTTCATCCATTTAAAGTTATTGTTAATGTTGCATAACGTCAGAGAAACAAGTTACTCCCTGATGTCACTTACGTTATAGCAGCTATAAACTCTTGTTCTTTCATCAAACTCATTTTTCTCTCTCGCAAACAAAAAAACCCCCACACAGCTTGTCAAGAAATGTAACCTCATCTGTCCTGAAGAATTTCCAGTGTTACTGGGAAAAAAACGTACTGATGTTACAAAGCACTGACAATGGAGACTCCTTCCAAAAATGTTAAATAAACATCTTCTTACAGAAAACATAATATCAACAAGTTTTTAAAAAAAAATCCGATTATATGGAGCATCAGCCGTACAAGTCCCTGTGCGAGCTGTTACTACAGAAAAAACAACAAGCGCATTAATATAAGCCTGTGATTTACAGCTGCACTGCTGACAGAGCTGCAATTATAGAAAATGAATCAACACCTTCTGACCGCTAAGCAACTGGGGTTGTGTAAATTACAAATGGGGTCATGAGAGGGGTCACATTCTCTCTAACGATGAAGCTGGATTTTGTACGCTACCATTTTTGTAATGTGCTACTGTAGTCCTTTTTGCTATCTTGACACACTCAGAAATTAAAAATGGACAAATGTGTTACAGTGGAACAACAGAAGTCAAGAAAACAAACATGAATATCTGCCCAAATATTTATTAATTATGGATTTACAAGTGTGACTGTAAATAATGAGGAGAAACCAAAACGCCAAGGTTTGGGGACACAGAAAATTCATAATATCCACATTGGATCATTTGCGCAAAAAAAAAAAGGACCCCCTGACCTAAATTCTTAACGTTCTTAATATGTATGTGTGAATTATGGTAATAACAGTTTGTGGATTTTTAGCACCGACCTGTTTGCCACACCCTCTTCCCTTTGTCCTGCGAGTGGACACTGGGGTGATGGAGGTGATGCGCACTGGTATACAGCGGGACGGCGATGATGCGGCTTTAAGAGCAGAGACTTGCCTCAGACAAGCTGGTCAGATCGATTGGAGAGGAGAGAAAACCCAGCGGCTCGGTGCACACAGACTGATGCACCTCTGTAGTATTTCTGTCACAATCATCAGGCAGAGCAAGTGAACAACCTCTGTGAGTTCCTGCAGAGGAGCAGCAAGCCTTATGACATTAGCAAGGCAGGGCAAAAAAGAGTTATGGGTTTGTTGTGGGCTTTGTATCCTTTACAATAGACATAATCTGTAAATGCAGAGTCATATATCATGCCCTTGAAAGCTTTGTACACACACACACACACACACACACACACACACACACACACTCTGTGTAAAGTAGCAGAGAAGGTGACCTCAATG
The DNA here is from genome assembly GCA_022985145.1 of Pangasius djambal. NCBI lineage: Eukaryota > Metazoa > Chordata > Actinopteri > Siluriformes > Pangasiidae > Pangasius > Pangasius djambal. Next base: position 2,997,994 of record CM040982.1, on the reverse strand, counting down.
ATGGAGATCCCAGAATGAATGTGTAAGAATGCATCAATTGTGTGATTAAATGTGATTAAAGGTGCAGTGTGTAATTTTAAAGTGTTACTAGACTATAATAATAATAATAATTAGTATTATTATTATTAGTGTTTTAATTGTTTTATGCCACAGCATGTTGCCAACAATTACAATTTTTTATTAATTACAGAAGAGCATGCACTTTTTATCCATTTTTCGTTACATTTAATGTTGTGTAACATTCATGATCCGTTATGTTTTAGCAGCTAGTAAAAGTTGTTCCCTCACCAGCCGCTCTTTGTTTCGCAGTTTCCTGTCCTGAAGAATTCTGACTACCTCTAACTGTAACAAAGCGCTGACACTGGAGACTCCTTCCACAAATTTGTCCTCACAGACAACTTTTTTTATTCCTAATTTGTTACTGTAGAAATTAATCAACGCTTTCTGACCAGTCAGATTTGAGAATTCAACAGCACTGTGAAGTAAAGTGTAATTATACAGCAGTTAGTTCCAGTCCACTAATTTGACTGGACAAGTGGTGTTCTAAGAGTGCTGATATTTAATATAACAGCACTGTGGCTTCTTTGGGAACTATTTCCATTGACAGAGCAAAAATAAACAAAATAATTTTTTAATTATTTGATATTAATTTCTTCTTAATTGAACAGTTGTATAAAAGCAATATGACATGAGCAAGAGTGCTGTTGTACTGGATATCAGCACTGTGGTCTCGTGCCTAAAGCTGAACCACCGGCATGCTGATGTTCAGTATAGCAGCACTCTTGCTCGTGTGATTTTGCTTAAACATGACTGAATGCCCTGTCTGTAATGTGCCTGGAGTTTAGTGGTAGAAAAGTCGCACAGCTGTAGGCACATCTGCTCATCCAGATTATTAACAGCTGATTTAATATATCATCAGCCCATTAACGCACTGATACTGATGTAGCGTAACTCTTATCCGCCGGTAGAGAAGTGGTGATATGGTCCATTATAATTAAAGACGTCGATTTCCATCAGCTAATAAAAAGAGTTATCAGCCTGTTACATCCTGCGTGTATGTGTGTGTGTGTGTGTGTGTGTGTGTGTATGCGTGTGTGATACTGCAGCAGTGGTTGTTCTGGTCCAGAAGGTCCAGTGCAACAAGGTTATGCCCTGTTTTCCTCTCCAGAAGGTCTGTTTGGGCTGGATTAATTTTAATGGAATTATTACTGGAATATCTCTGGGATTTTAGTCTTAGTCTTTTAGTTTTTGTCATTTATACAGACTGTGCATACACACATCTGGAAAGATTATTTTAAGGTATAAAGTATTTTACCTTCTATAAAATGACCAGTAGAAATAACTCCAGGTAACATACTGTATATCTAGTCTCGATACATTTCTGTGTTGACTAGGACAAGGACAAGTCTCAGAATTATTGCCATTCATATTTGGACATGTCTTGGTCATGGACATTGGTATTATTGGTGAAAAATAATGTTTGAGTTGTCTTTTCTTTTTGAAAGTTTGATAAGAAGTGATATCTTCTTCTAGGAAACAGGCAAATCATTGGCACAATGAACGAATGAAGCCAACTAGTTGAAGTAAAGCTTTACTTAAAATGGATCTGATGGTATTCGGTTTAGATCTTGATTTGGTCTTGTTTTCATGTGGACTCGATCTTGTCTTGGCCTCACCTAACTTAAGACTCGGTCTTGGCTTGATCTTGGCTAGTCTTGGTCTTGGACTTGATAATGGCAGTCTAGAATACAGCCTCTCTGAAATCATATGTCGGTAAAGGTTCCATCATTTCCTTGGTGGTTCTCCTCAATATAAAGACACTCCAGGAAGTGCTTTCTGCCGAAAACAAATCTGAGTTTAAAACACAGAACAATAAAATATAGGTTGGTTAAAAGGATGTTTTAGAGGAGCAACACTTCCAAGTGTTTTAGTTAAGTTATTGATTTCCTAACACACATACAGTTACATGCAAGTTATGGTCACGTGACCTACTAATGACCAAGTGCAGCTTGTGTGGCCGTGCCCCCTACAAACCAGGTCAAAACAATCAGTTAATATTAAAGGTGTGTGTAGTACACATAGAGTGTTTAGTGTAACGACCATGCGTATATAATCGAAAACACCCCTATCTCTTATCTTTTTATAGAGATCGTTTATCCTGCGCAAATCGATCATAATTACTCCAGCAACATTACTGAACAAAAATATGTCCGGAAATCTTATACAGTCTGAGTAGTACCAATGACAACAGAAACTGGAACACTGTGACAGTATAACAACACTAAAAAAAAAAAAAGCAGTCAGATTTGGAATTATGATGCTGTATTTAACCACAGAATTATTGGCACCCTTTACGAGAATGCACCTATATTACTGTCTAAAATGAGCAGTACACACAATAATTCAATTGTTTTACTCAAAAACCGCTGATCTTTTCAGTGTCTTTATGTAACAGACTTTTATGTCGGATTTTATGCCACTATTCATGTTTTTAGTGTTAACATAGAGCTTATATTGAGAACATTTGTTTTGCCGCTGTCGGTAAAATGGACTGAGAAAAACAGGAAGTGGAGAGGTGGGAATAAAACATATGGGTATGCTGTGACTCCACCTACCGTGTACGTTCCCTATTTCATTAATATTAAGGCACATTTTTGCACCCCAAGATGGAGAATCCTTGTTACACTTAGTTGAATTAGTTGCACAATTCACAATTGCTTGTCAAGACCAGATGAGACCAAAATCACATCTCGGGAGGGAAAAAATGGCAAATAATCAATGATGAAGATTTTGGGCTGTTCTGTCAAGATGTTGTGATTATCATTAATTCCAGTAATCAGCCCAAAACCTGATTGTCTCTACCAGGAGGTTAAAATGTGGCAAATGTAGAATTATAATAACCCAAAGATACCTCCAAATCAACACAAATATTTGTTGGACACAAAGTCAGTGTTTTGAAGTGACCAGCTCAGAATATGAAGGTGGTTGAAATGTTGTGCCAAGATCCTGATCAAATGTCTCCAACCTTATTAGACATTACAGGAAGAGCCTCAGTGCTGTTATTCTCTCCAAGGAGGCTTCACTGAATGTTAATTGGAAGCAGGGGCGGACTGGACATCAGGAAGCTCGGGAAATTTCCCAGTGGGCCGTTCCATTTTTCCGTTGCGTGGGCCGAACTTATTGTTTTTATTGTTTGTTTTTTTTAAATCCTTCTCTCTAATGTACACTTTCTCACTGGTGACACACAATCATACACAGATAGTCGTACACACACGCACACATTTTGGCTCACTATCCTTGTGAGGACCTTCCGCTAACATAATTCTTAACTCAGATAATTCATCTTATGCTGCACCAATGTCTAGCTCTAACCTTAACTTCAGTTACTAGAACAAAATCCTTTTGCTCTTTTAGTTTTTGAATTTTTTTGTAAGAAAACAGTTTTCCTCGTGAGGGCCAGCCAGATGTCCTCACAAGGTCAAAACTGTCAGACATTCCTGTCCTTGTGGTGACATTTGATTCTCACCAAGATATAAAAACATGTCCCCCCAACCCACCCACGCAGAAAATACACACATATACCAATGCCTTTATGCAGACCACCACTGCTGTCACACACTATCACACCCACATTGTGACACACACACACACACACACACACACACTGCAGAAAGCAACTAATGCCTAAAGCGATGTTACTTAAAGGAGCTTTAATAATTTATCAATGTATCAAAGAAATAAATGGACAACAAGCCCACGCTGCGTGTGTGTGTGTGTGTGTGTGTGTGTGTGTGTGTGTGTGTGTGTGTGTGTGTGTATGTGTGTGCGTGTGTCTGTGTGTGTGTGTGTGTGTGTGTGTCTGTTTCTTTGTTTCTCTTTATGGATGCTGTTACCATAGTAACCCAAGCTCTCTAATAACTCAGCAGGTCTAAATGGTACCTTTTCTCGCCCTCTCTCTGTCTCTGTTTCTCTGTCTCTGTTTCTCTCTCTCTCTCTCTCTCTCTCTCTCTCTCTCTCTTTCTTTCTTATGAGCTTTCCCAAGTACTGTAATTCTGTTTAATTTGCAGTCATAAATGAAACAAAATGACTGAGCTGGAAAATAATCCACTACCATCTGCAGACATGTTCAGAACTCTTTGTGTGTTTAATAATGAGTGTGTGTGTGTGTGTGTGTGTGTGTGTGTGTGTGTCAGTAGCTGATGGTTTCATCTGTTGTTTAATTCTCAGTCTTTACAATAGTAGTGTCTGCTCGCTAAGCTGCTAAATAGCAGACTCAACTTCACTGAAGAAGGTAGTGGCAGCTAGATATCTGTAAATAAATAAAAAAAAACTAATGTGAATAATCAAACATAACTTTATTCTTACAATTTATTTACAATATTCACCAGTTACAATGATAAAATAACAAGCTATACTAATTGTGTAAAACAGTGTGAAAAGGTTTTACGTAAAAAAGGTATGGATTTGGTTACTGACCACCACTGCGGCTCTGAGCCGATATATTTAAGTTTAAGACGTCAGTCATGTTCATTACTGTTTCACTGATTGGCAGTTGGTTATAAGGTTCCGCCCCTTTGAGAGCTCTCCCGATCATCATAAGGAGAAGCTGTGTGTCTGGGGGGACAAGCGAAAAGTACACTGTCCAGTAAACATTAAGATGATTTTGTCTACACAAAACTCGCCTGCCGACACTCCAATTCACCCCCAGAAACGCGTAGCATCTGGGCGTGGCCCAAAATGATGTGTTAAAAACCTGTTGTCCAATGAGCTTTAATCTTTGCTTCCATTAAAACAATTGAATCTGCCATAGAAGCCCAGAGAAGCCCAGCTTCACTGAGTGTCCATCAGCTCTTTGTTGGGGGTTTCACACAAGCTCATTTGATTCACTAAAAATATTGGTAGTGGTAGCTCAGTGGTTAAGAGTTCAGATCCCAGCGCAACCAAGCTGCCACTGCTGGGCCCTTGAGCAGGGCCCTTAACCCTCAACTGCTCAGTTGTATAAATTAGATAATTGTAAGTTACTCTGCATAAGGGTGTCTGCCAAATGATGTAAATGTAAATACTGAATTTCACTAAGAGTGATGATGATGATGATGATAATATAGACCCTGATACCTCTGGTGTGTGTTTGTGTGTTTTCAGGTGTTCACACGCTATGGGAAGTGCTACACATTTAACTCGGGTGAGAGCGGTCCCCCACTGCTCAGTGTGAAGGGCGGGATGGGGAACGGCCTGGAGCTCATGCTGGACATCCAACAGGATGAATATTTACCTGTGTGGGGAGAAACAGGTGCAAGACCACACACGCGCACACACACCAATGTCACAGACAGGTGGACCAGTAGTAGTAGTAGTAATAATAATAATAATAATGATAATGATAATTACAGAATTAGAAACACTATGTCTTTCACTTACATTTCTACCTGTACTGCTTTCATGTTATCTCTCTCTCTGTCTTTGTCTCTCTTCTCGCTGTCTTAATTAGATGAGACGTCTTTTGAAGCAGGGATCAAAGTTCAGGTTCACAGTCAGTCTGAGCCGCCGTTTATCGATCAGCTGGGTTTTGGCGTCGCTCCAGGATTCCAGACCTTTGTGTCCTGCCAAGAGCAGCGGGTACGGCGTGTGTGTACTGGAAATGTCACATTATGATAAAAACTGCATTTGAATTTTAATTACTTAAAAAAAAGTTTAGTATTCCAATGCAGCAAGTAAAATGTGGAAATATATATACATACACACACACACACACACACACACATATATATATATATATGCAGTTAGGTCTGGAAGTATTTGGATAATGACACGGTTTTTGTGATTTTGCCTTTATACACCACCACAATGGATTTGAAATAAAACAATCAAGCTGTGATCGAAGTGTAGACTTTTGGCTTTATTTTTAAGAATTTCCACAAAAATATGGCATTTACCATTTAGGACTTACAGCCATTTTAAGCAAAGTACCTCCATTTTCAGGGGCTCAAAGGTATTTGGACAATTGACTGACAAGAAGTTAATTGACCAGGTGCGGTCCATTCCCTCATTACTTCAAGACAAATGAAGCAGATAAAAGGTCTGGAGTTGATATCAGGTATTGAGTTGGCATTTGGCAGCTGTTCGACTGGAGCTACCAATATGAAGTCCAAGGAGATCTCAGTGCAAGTGAAGGAGGCCATCATTAGGCTGAAAAAACAACATAAATCTATAAGAGAGATAGCAAAAACCTTA
>CM040982.1:2958014-2991663 GCA_022985145.1 Pangasius djambal | reverse complement strand
TTCGACTGGAGCTACCAATATGAAGTCCAAGGAGATCTCAGTGCAAGTGAAGGAGGCCATCATTAGGCTGAAAAAACAACATAAATCTATAAGAGAGATAGCAAAAACCTTAGGTGTGGCCAAATCAACAGTTGGGTACATTCTTAAAAAGAAAGAAAGCACTGGTGAGCTCAACAACATCGAAAGGCCTGGAAGACCAAGGAAGACAACTAAAGCAGATGATCGCAGAATCCTTTCCTTGGTGAAGAAAAACCCCTTCACAACAGCCATATCATTGTCAAAATCTACAATCAAGAGACGCCTTCATGAATGTAAATACAGAGGGTTTACAACAAGGTGCAAACCACTAGTAACATTCAAGAACAGGAAAGCCAGATTAGACTTTGCCAGAAAACATCTAAAAAAAGCCTCCCATGTTCTGGAATAAGATTCTTTGGACTGATGAAACCATGATTAACTTGTACCAGAATGATGGTAAGAGAGAAGTATGGTGAAAGAAAGGAACAGCTCATGATCCAAAGTATACCACATCATGTGTCCAACATGGTGGAGGCAGTGTTATGGCATGGGCATGTATGGCTGCCAATGGAATGGGCTCACTGGTGTTTATTGATGATCAGTTGCCTGATCTCAACCCAATAGAACATGCTTCTCACTTACTGAAGACAAGACTGAAGGCAGAAAGACCCACAAACAAGCAGCAACTGAAGATGGCTGCAGTGACGCCTGGCAAAGCATCTCCAGGGAGGAAACTCAGAATTTGAGTTTTGAGAACATGGGCTCCAGACTTCAGGCAGTCATTGACTGCAAAGGATTTTCATCCAAGTATTAAAATTATGGTTATATGTACAGTTATGTCACTTTGTCCAAATACCTTTGAGCTCCTGAAAATGGAGGTACTTTGCTGAAAATGGATGTAATTCCTAAATGGTAAATGCCATATTTTTGTGAAACCTCTTAAAATAAAGCTGAAAGTCTACACTTCGATCACATCTTGATTGCTTTATTTCAAATCCATTGTGGTGGTGTATAAAGGCAAAATCACAAAAACTCTGCCATTGTCCAAATACTTCTGGAAATAAATGTAAAAATAAAGTATGAAGGACAAATTCAATATAAAATCAGAGCCCTTTTCATTATGTGTTTCTACGTACATATATCGTACATATAAGTCAAACATGGCATCTTCGACCATTTGAATGTGGATTTTTGGCTTCTGATACGTAAATGTTAATTCACACAGTATGTTGCATTTCTCTGTGTAATCATGCATGAAGCTTATTTTAATTCCTTCCCTGCTGCAGTGTGTTTGTGTACATGTTTTCAAATCTAATCTGCGTCTCTGTGATTCTCAGCTGGTGTTCCTGCCACCTCCGTGGGGGAACTGCAAGATGAATTCGCAGGACTCTGACTTCTTCAGCAGTTACAGCCTCAGTGCATGTCGCATCGACTGCGAGACGCGCTACCTGGTGGAGAACTGCAACTGCCGCATGGTGCACATGCCCGGTAGGCCACGAAACAACACTAACACAGAGTGCCAGTGGTGTAGAACTCAGTGGAGAAGCTCCTGGTTCTGAGCTTAGGGATATTGGACTCTGATTCACATGACCTTCTTCACACCTTTCACAATTTGACTGGTTTCGCATGTATACAGTCAAGGATGGATTACTGAACGGGCCTACTGGCCACAGACCCAGGGGCCCAAAGAGTCACGGGGGCCCCAACGCCAGAGCTTTCACATAAAGCCCCTTTCCCAGGGGCTCACTGTCTCAAAATATGTCCATTCATACCGTACTTATGCACCCTAATCTTTTAAATACAAATGTTGTCTTAGACCTTTATTTTATGGCTTCTTTATTACTGGGCCAGTAACAAAAACATTTGATTTTGAAACATTACATTTCTAATCAAATATAAATGTTAGAGAAAATTTTTGCATGTCAGTAAAGAAAGTAACATAATACTGGCTCAGTAAAATAATATCCTTTAATAATAATTGTTAAAATAACAATAAAACTGCACAAAGTGTACCTGAGACTACTGGTGCCTTTTTTTAAGGATTGTCACACCAAAGCTTGACTTTTAGTTTATTACTGTTTACTGCTCTTTATGGTATTTTTTTAAATGTAGAAAATGTTTAATTTCATTATTTTTGTTGACAATAATTAAACTTATATCACATCACTGTTGAATTCTGAATTCTGATTGGTCAGTTCTGACAGTAATGCAGCTGCAAATCACAGGTTTATGTTAGTGCGCTCGTTCTTATATGTTAGTGTTGCTAATATATAACACACAGCATGACGTATCTGATGTGTCTTGCTCCACAAAAACTGAATCTTTGAAAATGTTTGTAATTTTCGATATGTGTAGAATCGTTGATTTTCTGAACGTAGATGCTTGTTTAGCGTTTATGGAAGGAGTCTCCAGTGTCAGCACAGAGGGTTTTATGCTGATTTCTGGGTTTTCTGATTTCTCAGTAAGATGACAAGCTTAGATTATACACATATTTTTCTTATTTACTTCACGAGAGAGAAAAATAGATGTTCGCGAGGGAACTAGCTGTTTATAGCTGCTATAATGTAAATGTTTCGCAGTTGTCCCAGACTAATAAATGTAACTATAAAAAATTGTGTTGTTCTTTAAAAATGAAACGTCAGCACTGGCATATTGCTGTGGGAGAAAAATAATAAAATACTTCAGAGTGTGCTGCTGGAATATAATCTACTTACAGTTGACTTAGGGTTTTTTAACTGCTGTTTGCTGCTCTTTTGCTGTAGTTTTTTTAATATAAAAAATGTAATTTCATTATTTTTGAATGCATCTTTGCTTTTGTGAATTTCTTTACATGCGCCTAAGACTTTTTCACAGTACTGTAAATGAGAAGGTTTTACTTTTCTGTAAAATAAAGCGTTCTATAAGATGTTCTCTGTACTGCCCCTTCAGGTGACGCCCCATACTGCAGCCCTGAGCTCTATAAAGTGTGCGTAGACTCGGCACTCGGTAAGAACCAAGCAACATTATCAGTGTGTATCATACAATACAACAGAGGCTGTCTCGTGTGTGAGATAACAGACATGAACATTATAAAATGTGTGTACTTTCTAAGTTTCATCTTACATGACTCATGTTTCAGTCTATAAAAAAACACATTTCTTTTAGTCTGTAATCTGTTCATATTTTATGAATTATATTAGCGGCTATATTATGTGTTGTTCTTCCTCAGTGAATTTAAATAAAACTGTATTGAACTGAATACATTGCTAATGGCTTTTAAAACTCTTAGGCTTAATTAGAGCTGATTAGCTTATAACCATATCCAGACCAGTACAGTCTTCAGGGTATACAGGTATTTTCCTCTATTTAACGAAAATGATTTTGTCTGTTGTAGTTAAAGTACGGTGTTTTTTTGCTGTATTTCCTCAGCATACCTGTTGGAGAGAGATAACGAGTACTGCATGTGTGAGACTCCGTGCAACACCACGCGGTACAGCAAGGAGCTCTCTTTCGTCAAGATCCCCAGCAAAGCCTCCGCAAAATACCTCGCCAAGAAATTCAGCAAGTCCGAGAAGTACATCACGTGAGTGCTCAAGCTGGGGACAAGGGTGCAGTTTAAAGTGGCGGTTCGTAATGTTTACAAGTGTGTCTAGACCTGTTATCATCTTGTAAATTATTAGATACTTTGGAAAAACTATGATTCACGATATCATCATGCAATGGATTTGGCTAATTTGTTTATTATACACTTTTGTTTTGCATTTTTCTGGCCCAGAAATCAGCTCCGCCCCCAGACAAAACTCATGAGGTGTATGCAGTTTCAGCAGTATGGGTGGTGTCTGGTGAGGGGAAGGGAAGGCTTGTCAATGTTTTAATTGAAATTTAGACAACTCAGACAACAAAGAGGCCTGTAAAAAATACAAATGGCTCCTTTAAGACTGATTCCAATCTAAGAACATGGCTTTAATTTATCACATCTAAAACTAAATAAAAAAACTAAATCACTGTTGAATTCTCGATTCTGATTGGCCAGAAGGTGTTGATTCTTTTTCTATAACAGCAGCTCTGACAGTAGTTCCAGCTGCAAGGCAAATCACAGGTTTATATTAATGCACTCATTCTAATATGTTATACGTCACATAAGCAGATTTTTTTTTTTTTTTTTAAAAATGTGTAGAATCATTGATTTTCTGTAAGGAGTTGTTTATTTAACATTTACGGAAGGAGTCTCCAGTGTCGGGGTGGTAACAACACTGTAACTCTGCTTCATCACTCTACCCCGTTGTTGATTATTTTCCTACAACGGCTTACCCCCAGTTTTGCATTCCTTACATGTTTAAAGTATGTAATAATATATGGTTAAGATACTGTATGTTTTGTTTAAATCCTTATATGTGCAGTTTATGTAGATCTTCGGGCTGTCCTGAATAAAGCGGCAGGTATCCTCAGTTAAATGAAGGCGGTTTCGTTTAGTTTAGTTTCAGTTTGATTAGCCAATCGCAAACTTGATCATGTGACAACACTATTAACCTTTCTTTTTCATTTTCACGTAGTGGGGATTGGCTTTTTTAAAATTTTCTATCAGTAATGAAGTACCTCAACATTATTTATTTGATTTTACGGCACACGAAATGTCTGACCGTACATCGTTTAGCTACATGAAATAATGTTTAAGTGAAATTTGAACAGTATAAGTGAGATCACCTGTTGAGGTGTTCTGGAAAATAAGAAAATAACGAATTTTACAGAGAAATCAGCACTCTGCTGTGTGTCATGATGTTTATCTGGCATTTTCTTGAAAAACTTTGATTCGTGTTATCTCTTTTAGTAAACATTTCAGTTTAAGAAATGTTAACTTCAGGTCCATGGCAGTCGACGTGTGCATCGATTTAGACGTAGCAACTTAGCAATTGCCAGCATGTTAGCTAAGATTACCAGTTGTATTCTGTAATGAAATTCGCTGACCATCTGTCTAACTTTACACACACTGTTGTGTTGATGTGATATCAGGCTCGCTGTTGGCTGGTTAAATTGAACATGCTGGCCCAAGTCTAGCAATGCTGTGTTTTTTTTTTTTTTACAGAGACAATGTTCTCGTTCTCGACGTCTTTTTCGAAGCTCTGAACTACGAGACCATTGAGCAGAGGAAAGCCTATGAAGTAGCAGGACTGCTGGGTGAGTTCAGGGTGAAATTACCTCTGTGAGGAGCTCTGACATTTCTCTCTAAAAGCAATATGAGGTTTTCTGTATAGAGACAGATACTATTTTTTTAGTTAGGATATCTCATTCATCGCTTCTCAGATTATGGCGATGTGGCTCTCTCATCACTGAACCTGGGGATCGAGTATGTTCCAGTTTCTATCACATGAATATTGAATATTGTACCTGCTATAATGATTGGATATCCTACCGCATGTAGAACTGAACCTTTTTTGCCCTTGGTGTAGAATAAAATACAGAACACATGGACACATAACCATTTGAAGTTGTACCACAACGCAGTTGAATGCTTGAATCTGATTGGTCAGAAGGTGTGCGGTTGTGTCTCGGTTGTAACACTCTCAGTCTCGGTTACGATTTATGTTTACATTAAAATGACAGGCTGAGTGTGTGTGTATTTGTGAATGAGAGAGAGAGAGAGAGAGAGAGAGAGAGGCTGAAGAATGACTCAGCTATGATGTAGGTGATAATAGACTAGTTTGGCTCTTAGATGTTCAACAACATTAAATCTAATTATAACCAATTAAAATACATGACATGCCACTAATTAATGAATTAAATGTTGTACTCCTAGACAAATTGCTGTGAGATAAGCAGAACAACACACTCCAGACCTTTTCAGTTATACTAAAATAATGCACTTCCTTGGGGGTTGGGGGGTGGGGTCAGTTTTTAGACTGACAGTGTTCTTAGTGAGCTAGTGAACCAGTAGCTGGATGTATTTATTGATAGAGACTATTGACTATTGATACAACACTTCAGTAAGTCGCTCTGGATAAAGGCATCTGCCAAATGCCATAAATCTAACTGTAAATGTACTCAGCTTGCGCGTTGTGCCACATCACACCCCCATCACACATATATTCTTCTCTTTATTTAATGTAAATATGTACAGTACAAATGTAAGACCAGTAGTGCAGGTATATTTTGTGCAGTATGTGATGTCATCAGGACGATGCGGTGCAATTGAGATGTGCAAAATACATGTTAAGGTCTGATGCAGCATTTGACGTGCAACAAAGTATTAGCATCATGACGCGGTGCTAAGTAGGTTTGGTAAGTGACTGAGCAGCACTGAGTCAGTGAGTGTGTATGTAACCCAGTTCTTGATATGTGTGTGTGTGTGTGTGTGTGTGTGTGTGTGTGTGTGTGTGTGTGTTTCCAGGTGATATTGGGGGACAGATGGGACTCTTCATTGGAGCGAGCATTCTCACCATTCTGGAGCTCTTTGATTATCTGTACGAGGTGTGTTCATAAGCTCTAAAAATGTGCTTTTTTCAACCTGCACTTAAATTAAAGTTAATTCTGACTGATCTGGCAACCTGTCTCTTGTACAAATGAATACTGCTTAGTAGACATTGTGTAAAAGTAGTGTATATGTAAAAATTTGAATTAAAGGAACAGCATTCATTAACATATATAGCAGATTTTAAGCAGGGCTTATATCTTATTATTATTCTGGGGCATTTTTGTGTTATTCCTTATGTCTATGAACCACATTATGTGATTTTTTTTTTTACTCTAAAATTCATGTCTATCTCTTTCTCCCTGACACCCACAGATACCGTTAATATTCATTAGTTTGCAAATAGCCTGCTGAACGAAAGGAGAAGCATTTTGTATTCATCAATACAAGAGAACATCTGTGGTAACCTAAGCAGAAAAAGGCTGATGTATTATTTAATGCTATGAAACTGAAGGTTAACTCAGTCGCTTACACTCTTATCGACCTGTGTGTGTGTTTTCTCAGAGCAATGAGCAGTAATGACATGTCATTCGCAAACGAGTCGACTCTTTGATTCAACTCTCTTAGCAGAACGTAAAGCGCCGTCTTGCATATATGAGCTGATTCTTCTTCTTTTTTTTTTTTCTTAGGTTGTAGATGTATGCAATGCAGTGTAATTTAGTTAAAATGCTTCCATGGAAACCTTTTTTACATCTGAGCAGTTTGATAGATTGAATGCTAAGTCGTGTGTTTGACTCTCAGCTGTGTGTATGAGGCGGCATGACAGGGAGGATCTGCCTGTGTGTTTTATAAAGCGCAACACAAGTCAACGTTATTTTGTTTGTTAAAAGGTAGAGAAAGATTTCATGAAACAATTTTCACAATGCTGGTTGAAATATTGCAAATTTAGAGTTTAGAAAAAAACTGCAATGAGCCGAATGAGTCGACTCTTATTGGGGAGCTGAGCCAAATGCATCAAATTCACAACTCCCGGATTTTACATCACGTTCAGAATCACTTTATGTACATTACATGAGACGTTCATTTTCAACAACCCACTTTTAATGGGCTTATAGAGGCCAATCAACATACAGCACTGCCAAGAAAACATACTGTAATTATGCAGTTTGTGACGAAACACACAGCTCTCTAGTCAAAATGACAAATTAAAGCAGTTTCACTGATGCTGCAAGTGCTGCAAAATAAATCCTACATGTGTTCCTTAAAAGTGAAACTGCATAATCTGTGGCTAAAGTTTCTTTTCAGTGATCTTCCACCTGCTCTGCCAACTCCTACCCACACAAATGCTCATTAGTCATGGGAATTCCAGCTCTTTCCAGTGAATCAGATCATTTGGCTCAGCTCACCAGTAAGAGCTGAGTCTTTTGGCTCCCAAACGGCTCATTCCATCAACGGCTCCTCAAATCAAGCTCAGGTTTAAGAGAAGCCTTTAAGAGAAACTCCCTTTGAGAGAAGAGAGTCAGTTAAATTTAATAAAGCAATAGCGGGTTATATTAAATTGGCTGTCAGGGCTCAGAGAGTTGAATATTAGCAATGCAGATGCAATGAAACAACTGACAAATTTCTTTTTTTTTTTTAATATATTTTAGATTGACAAAATGACTTAGGATATTGAGTCCATTATTGAGTGCATTATTGAGTGAGGTTTTTTTTCTAAAAGATATATAGTACCCCAAAGTGGAGTGCTATTGACGAGAGCCAAGTGTATTCCATGTGTAACTGTAGCACCCCAATGGTGTACTACTCACTTATAACACATTTGAACTCACTCTGGTAAAAGAGATTAAATACTTGATAAACACTGACTATACAAGACGCATGCTGCTTTTACACGTGGCGATTTTTGTGATGGTGAAAAATAAGCCTTGTTAGTGAGCAGATATAAGAAGATTTAGGTGCTGAACAGAAAAATCCATTGCCAATATGCCAACAATGTAACTGAACATAATAAAAATAACTGTCTATATTTGGGATGTTCACCACTATGTGGTTACGTGACGTCCCACGTTAACTGTAGCTACATACGAGCTGTTTGTCAACTCGCACAAGCAGCTCGAATTCTCTTGATTTTACACCAATCTTTATTTCATCTGCAGTACTGAGAGGAATAAATCTAGGCAGTTTGTTAGCTGCTAGTAGCTATGACTGATAAGAGCGTCGTTATGTTGTATGCAGTATATCACAAATAGTGCTCCAGCCAGGGTTTTACTGAGAAAAAAAAAAAGATATAGAGCGTGAAAGCAGCCTTAAGGTGCTTCAATCAAGTAAACCAGTGTTCCATGGAAACCTCTGATTGGAACAAGCGAAGGAACCCAAACAGTCTTGGTGATATGGGGGGAAATGGTCGGCTCAGCTGAACCTAAATATCATAGAGCCTAAAATGAAGCATTTCTGAGGACTAAGCTGTTCCACTCATCCTTGCTTTGTAATTCTCTCCATGTCTCTCATTTTTTTCAGGTAGCAAAATACAAGCTGTGTCGCTGCTCGGACAAGAAACATCAGAACAACAGCAGCGATCACGACACGGTGATGGGGCTCAACGACGTCAAATGTCACGTCAGCCAGTTTCATTAGCGACGTTAATGCTATAAACCAGCGCAAGCAGTGTTTCGCTAAACAGGCTGCAGAGCCGTCAATAAACTGTCCTGTACATCCTATTTCTCCTGACGCATAATACTGATTATATTTAGATCACTGTTATTATGCAAATTCATATATACAGCATATATATAAATATATAAACTTAGATGAAAAAAGTCCATTTATAACCTGGCAATCTATGAGTCTATGACTGCATTTTGTTTTTCATTCTCGCAAGCTTTCCCAAAAGAAGCACAGACGTGCAGAGAAATCAGAGGTGGGTGTTTGTTCTGAAGTGTGCAATGGAAAAGAAAGAAAGTGTGTAAAAAAGATGTTTTGTTTTTAAGAGAAATGCTGAAAAAGTTTTTTTTTTTAAATCATTTTCTGTTTTGTGATTCTCTTTGATATTGAATGGAAAGCGACAGACTCTCCAGAGTCTGATGAGTCTTTTCTTGTGTGTTTTCTGGCCTTCAGGGTGTGTGAGGGTGGTGTGTTACAGTTGCACTCCAAAGTGTTTATCGCGTTTTGAACCATTGTGTCGAAAAATAGTACTAGAAGATTTTCGACTGGTTACAATTATAAGCTATAACGCAACATTAGGAACATGATAAAGGTTACACTGTTGACACCGAGCTGGAGTTTGTTAATGAAATCTACACTAAAACTAACACTAATATTTACACTAATAAGAGATAACAGCAAGTGAAGAGTCCTGATTTCACAAAATAATGTACGCTGGGCTTGATTTTTGATTTTTTTTTGATGTGTTAACGCTAATTTGTTTGACTGTAAAACAAATGTTCCTGTTTGCACTATTTCCTGTTCATTATTTTTTTTTCTTTCTTTTGTATTTTTAACCCCAATTTCTCATCTCCCAATTCCCACCCACTAGCTAGCTCTCCGCTATCACACAACAGCTACCAACCAGAAATGGTGAAGGCTATCTTGCTTTGTTTGCTTTATTTGTAATTACATTTTATTTTTACATATTTTTTTTCTTATTTATTACCCAATTTATTTAACAGCAGCCAAATCGGTCAGAATATAACATTCTGTAACCATGACAACCACTATCTGTTCATCACTAACATTAGCTAAGTTAGCTAGCTAGTTAGCTTAGCCTGCAGGTTCTGTTGATAACCTTTTCGGTGTACCATATTGTCGTGCTCGAATAATTTGCATCTTGAATGTGATTAGAAACGTATCTTCCTTGACCTAGCCTAATTTGTTATTTATACCTGTTGTCATGGTTACATAGTATCAGGTATCACTGATTTTTGAGTGATATACATTAGAGGTGTACTGATATAAGAAAATATCAGACACCTACCAGCCAATCAGAAACGAGTATTTTCCATAACCAGTGGTATAATAAATGCTGTATTATCATTTTAAAGCAGGAAGCTGATTGCACAGCGGCCTGAGGTCATATTATGATTAAAACAACACACACACACACACATTCCAATGTGGGCTCCTTGATGATGTCATCATTCTGCACCCACTCACAGTGTGATGCTAAACTGGAGACTCGGCCAGCGACTTTGCATGAAAGCTCTCGACTTGTGTGTGTATGCAGTGTTATGTCTGTTGGCATGTTTGTCATAAGAGTTGTATCGCTTCTCTGAGCGTGTGTGTGACTGTGTGCTTGAGTGTGTGTGTGTGTGTGTGTGTGTGTGTGAGTAGGAGTGCCAGCATTCATGTGTGTTTATGTGCATGTCTGAGAATGCGTGGATGTCCATGCATGTGTGTGTATTTGTGTCAGTTATGTTCCATGTCCTGCAGGGCAGATGAGTATTTTTTGAAAAGACGAAACAAGTGCAGATGAGATTTCAGTCCTTGATGTCAAACCACACCAAACTTAACATCCCAATATCAGTATACAGGCCGCCTGCTATGTCTATCCTTCATGGTGGAGTTGCATCCTTCTAGCTCTGTGATGATTTAGGTGCAGTGTGTGTGTTAGGGATGAGCGATATGACAAAAAAAATCATATCATGGTATTTAAAGACATTTCTATGATACGCTATATGTATCATGATGCATAGGATGACTAGCAAACTGCAGGCTCTACAGTGTTGCTTTTAAAAACCTATGAAAAACTGTGAAAATATTATGTAACACTGAAAAAAGAAATAGGAAGAAAAATTTGAAAATTCTGAGCAAAATGTTAACATTTTACAATTTTAACGGTTCAATGCAATCTAATTAAATAACTGGTATTTAAAAATACGTTTAAATATATAGGTTTACTAACAAGCAGCCTGAAAAACAGTAGTGTTGATTTAAAAAAATATAAAAACACTGAAAATTAAAAGGAGGAAAAAATTTTACAACATTTTTACAATACAATATTTTACAATTTTTAAGATAACAATATATGGGTTTACCAACAAACTGCCTGCAAAAAGAGTAGCACTGTTTTTTTTTGTTGTTGTTGTTGTTGTTTTTTAAATATGAAAAACTGTGAAATTAATTAACACTGGAGAAAAAAGGAGAAGAAAATATATATATATATATATATATAATTATACACATTTTTTAACATTTTAAAATTTTAAAGGTTTAGTACAAAACTGTAACCTCTAAATTAGTTGCTTATAATATAGTATAGAGTATATAAAAACAATTTTAAATGTTTTTTTTTTTTAAGTATACACAATATTTGAAAGATTCAGTAGAAAAGCGTAACATCGAATCAGCTACATCCAGAGTCTGTAACTGTATTAAAAATGTTTTAAAATATTACAATACCTGTGATCTCTGAAAAGTATATTGTGACATATTGCATCACGATATGGATATTATATCGTCATATCGCCCGGCCCTAGTGTGTGCAGTCTCATAAACTCAGACAGTGGAATAATGATATATATTTGTGTTCTGTTTGTTTTAAAAACCTGAATGCTCAAAGCACAAGAGAACTAGTGAATTTACAGCAGCTTCAGTAAACCAGAATGTGTCTCTTATTATTATTCTGATTGCTAACTGTGTTGATTTTATGCTGATTATGTTGTGAAGTGTTTCTCAGTCGATGGTCTTTGCACATTTTGGTGTTTTTCCTGCTCACAACTCATCAGCTAATTAAAAAGCTTAAAGGCTGAACTGGGGGGAAATGTGTAGAATGGGCAGTGTGGTTGTACTCTATGACCAGGATTGAGAAACATTGATAATGTATATGTGATTTTTAAAAAATGATAATAAATTAATCAATGTACTGCCTTGTGGTCTTTTTTTGTGTGCTTATTCCCTGAGATGTGGGACAGAAACAGGAAAGTTCATCACAGTGCAATTCTTTTTAAGATTATTTTACAGCTAATAGCCGTCCCAACACAAAAACAGTGCGTATAAGTCAAGTAGGTTATTTCTTAATTATTATTGCATTGCAAGTCAGCTAAATACTATTCTAGCAACCGTGAATCCAGACTTCACTAGCTAATCACTAGCTAATCTCTAGCTACTTTAAACTAAGCTCTTAGTGGTCATTGCGATTCATCCCAGTGACTCGAATCTTTGATGGTGAATTCCGTTCACCAATAAGATTCGTTCAGATTCGTTCACTGATTCGTCCATTGACCCTTTCTGAAAATTGCACCAGTAGGTGGTGCCAGTGAGAGTCTTTTTTTTTTAAAGATATTATGAGTAAGTCATAGTTTAATTCACTCAATACATTCATTTAAAAATGCCAAGTTTTCAAGAGACAGGTATTCTAGTATTATGATTTATTAAACTTGGCATGTCCAGTCCACAAAGAGAAGGTCTGGGAAATTTATTTTCAAGAAAGACATTTCAGTCAGTACGGACAATTTTACATAGATGTGTGAAGTAGTTTTCAATGCTACACTAATTAAAAAAATAGCCATCAGTAATTTTTACACAATGGTGTATAGCGGATTATGCTATGAACAACACACTCGTGTATAGCAAGTTACGCTATGAACAACACATTGGTGTATAGCTGTTTATGCTATGAACGACACAACAACAACAACACATAAGGCTTGTCTCAGTGCTATGCACTTTTCAAATGCACTGTTCCGCCCTCTTTATTTTGTTGAAAGGGCGGCAAACTGAACAACATGCATACATCAGCCGAGCCGACATCAGCGAGTCAGCAGATCCCTGTTTGTTCACCTAGTTTGTTCATTTCATCATGAACCATGAGCTTTACTCCAGTAATACCCTCTCAAACTGAGGAGTACTCTTTCACAGGAACTTTCTGTCAGTGAGGCCTTTTTTCACACAAAGTGTCCTTTGTCTTAAATGTTGAAAACATTCCTAGGATCTCTGTCTTCAGACTGAATTGTAGACCTTTTTTTCAGGGAGAGAAGGAGGGGGAAAATGGGAGTTTTATATGGCATTGGCGTGACTGAGCATTCAGTGATATGAGCTGATGAAATGCCACTCATTCCATGAAACATGGTTTGGAGAAAAGTAAGTGTCCCCCAAAGACTTACATTAACGTATTCCAGTTTTTAATTTGTTGTGATCTTTTAGATCATTAATGTGCTTTGCACTAATGGGCCAATATCACTAAACTAATATATAAAGAAATGGAAATATGTTTTCCATGTATTAACATAAAAATAAACAAATAATTTTAAAGTGAAAAATGTTGAAGCCTGTCATACCATAAACAACTCAAAAGGATTGTACAAAGGAATTAGAACCAGTTCAGGTTTTTGTGTTAATTAATTACCAGCGGTTAAAGATGCAAAGTTACTCTGGTCTTTTGAATTGCAAGAAAAGCGCTGATTGCTTCTCTGTTCCTCTAGGTAAATGTTAACCAGACGTGAATGGGAGTTTTTTGTCTGTTACTCATCTTATCTCCATTTGTTTACGTTAAAACATACTAAAATCCAGGGTTTACGACGACCTCGCACAGCAGGGATGTTGGAATGTTGGGATGTGGTTCCTAATCCAGCTGGTTTATACATCGACTGAGCTCTCCTGAGAGTAAGTTAAAGACAAAAAGCATATATCTGAAAAAGCTGTTTTTTTTTTTTATTCTCTTCTCAGTGACATGTCCAATTTTTAAAACCGGAGATGGAGAAGATGGAGAAATGAATGAATGAAAACATAATGACATCACTGCATTGGCTTGATAATACTCAATTAATGATCATAATACTCAAAGGATTTGGTTACAAGCCCAAAATCAGACCCAATTCTATAACTACTGCGCTGAAATGTTCTCAACATGTCAGAAGTGCTGCATGTAAGACGTAGTCCTATTCACATTACAGCACTGTTTGACTTTCTTCCCTCCAAAGAAACAAGTCCAACCCACTGTAGTTCTGCAAGCGTTCCTGCTCTTCCCACTCACTCCTTATGGATTAGAGATGTTTTTGTTTTTTGTTTGTTTTTTGTTTTTTTTTACAATATTGCCCTGGATCATATTCAGTGCTCACTAATGCTGCATTGGACTAGAGATCAAAAGTTGTAATTTCTGAACTCTGACTAGGAAAAAAACAAAGAACCCCCAACTGAATTCCGACTTGGGAATTCCTGACGGTCTCCTCAACCCCCGAGTTCAGCAAATCAACATGGCTGCTCACAGCATCAACAGTAAACAAAGCAGCACTTCTTACCTTTAAATGCGTGATACTGTATATACAAGAATTTGAATTAGATGTAAACATAAGGCAAACAATAAAAGCTAATTAAAAGCTGAAATGAAAATTATTATTATTATTATTTTTTTTTTTTGATAATCAAAGACAGATTGAACTTGACAAATATTTAATGGTAAGATCTCTGGTGAAAAAAAGCAATAAAAAGGTTGGTGTAAAAAAAACATATCAACACGCACTCTCAGAAGGGTGCAAGGGTGCATCTTCTACATATGATGTATCCTTCACAAAATGTAAAAATGAGTGACGGTACATAATTGGACCGTAAGAACCACTGAAGTACCTTTCCTCTAAAAGCTAATGAAAGGGACACCACATGCACCTTCCCAAGAAAAAGATACTAAATGTACATACTTAACTAAACTACATACTACATGTACAAAAGATGGACTTTAATGGTACCACCCCAGACACAGGGAAGGCTACTGTTTAGTACCCTTATTTTTGAGAGTGTGATCTGGGCTGGAAACTTGTTTTCCCAAGCTCCTTTGCATGCTTGTCTCTGATCCTCACACTACTGGATTAAAATGATTAAAACTTTAACTCACAAAGCTCTCACTGTGTAGTTTTTTTTTTCTATTTCTGCCATGAATGCACGCATTGAACAGGACAGGAGGCTTGAAGGTCGAAAGAAAATCAGAAAGTACACCATTATTATAAACAGAAGGAAAAAAAAAACAACAACAAAATACACGCACATATTAATACAGGCAGGATTTATGAGCAGAGTATTTATAAAGCAACAAGTCACCTTTATATACACGCCAAAGAACACAAGTGGGCGTGGTTCGAATAGCCAATAGGAGAGCAGGGGGCGTGGCTTGTGTGTCGCACGCGAAGCTGTTGTTTGACAACCGGTGTGTGTCCGCTGCGCCAGTCTGAAGATGGCAACTCCGAAGAGAGTGTGTATCGTCGGCTCAGGCAACTGGTAAGAAGCTTCAAAACTCGTTTTTACAGACTTAAAACTCGTTTTTACAGACTATAAAACTCGTTTTCGCACCTGAGGGTTGTTCTAAAGTCCGTATAAACGCAGTGTTTACTTTAAAAAAAAAAAAAGCAGCGCTGTAGCTTGGCTCCTTATTAAAACGATGGTAAATGAATTAAAAATAATATAAAATAAATAAAGTGAAGTAAATAAAACACTTTGTCATAGCCTGAAGTCAAAATAAAAATGTTTCTTGATTTTAAAAAACTGAAACGACATGTAAATCATAATCAGTGTCCTTAAAATTAACTATAAAAGTAGAAAAAAGTGATTAATTAATACGATTAAAATAAGTATTATTTTGTAATGAATAATTATAAGCCCTAATAGACATTTGATGATGTTTGCAGATTGAGAAAAAAAAAACAACTTTTTAGACTCTTAAAAACTTTGTGGCAGTATATCATTGGGCAAAAGTTTTCACCCCCATTGTTTTCTGGTTTAAAGGGAGAAAATTTTTTTAATTTTTTCATTGCATTTTTTTTTCAATAGAAACATCCCAAATATTATAGCAATTGAGTCTAAAACTTAATTTTATAATATTATTATGGTCAAAAAAGATATTAAACTGTACCATTGCATGTCGCTAGGCTGGTACTCTCAGGTGTACACCTTTCGTACCTTTAGTGTGTATCATAAACTGAGAAAGATTCATATTGTGTAACTTTAAAGCTTTGTCCAGTTATGTGCCATAAATCCTTTTGAAAGGTTGAAATATAAACCCTGCATGGTAGACTGTGTGTGTGTGTGTGTGTGTGTGTGTGTGTGTGTGTGTTGTCTTCTGTACAGTTGGTTAATGACTGTAAACTGTCAACACGTTTATTTTATTGTTTTATTAAAGACAGGAAAAGTCGAGGCAGTGTGTGCTGTGCAGCGGGAATCAATAAAACACCTGGACCTTGCACAGAACTGGAGACAGATATTAAATACATAAACAGATATTAAAGTGCTCAGGGATATCTATTACTGAAACAAAGACACAACCAAAGTGTGAAAGAGAAATATCTTCTCTGAGAGGTTTGCAAAATTCAAATCTAACAATAAGAGGCAAGTGGAAATAACATTTCTGTTCGTTTTTATTTCACTATTAATATCTTAACATACATTTCTGACCATTTGTGTTACTTCTGGTGAAGGATAATGAAGGAAAGTCGTGAAAAACATCTGAATAAATTGAGTAAGGAATGAAAACTATACTAAGCGCGCACCATGTTCAGCGCGGAGATATTTTCTGATTCTGGAGCTCACGTTATCATTAGCAGCACACAACAGGTGGGTATGGTGTTGGCCATGAACTCTTTGGCTGCAGCTGGCTCACTGCCTCAAAGCAGTGTGCAGGGAGACACAAACACATGTGAAACACATGGTCAAGTCCAACATGTCTAGCATGTTCCCATGTTTACAGCCAGTCACGTGTCATCTGTCTATAGGATCTGAAGCCTGAGAAATGTAACTCAGCAGAAGTAAAGCTTATACTAAAAGAAATGGAAGTTTACTGAATAGCAACAATTAGCTAAAGGTTAGAGTTTTACAGAAATTCATTGAATCGTTTATGCAATGCAGCTTGTTCACTGAGATGTTTCAACCTGCTGAAGGATGGCGTGAATATGACGAAGTGTTCTGTTCAATGTACTCTGGTAGTTTATAATAAATTCTGGCACAAAAGGTTGTTGGGTGTAATTTTATTCTACTCAGATGGAACAACACCTAACCAGGTCACCTTTAAATGCCCTTTGTTCAAAACCCAGTTCACTGCTCACTGCATGATCAAGGATCGAGGACTCAAATAAGACACTTTTAACTGATAAACTGGCCATGGGTAAGGCTGGCTATTTTCAGAGGAGCATTGTGAGGGCCAGTTGTATTTGAAAAAGCCAAATTAAATAAGGTATGAGCAGCTTGTGTTACAATGCAAAATTGCTAGTAGCTACGCCTCCTTCACTGAGACTGACAGCCAGAGAAAAGCCACACCTTAATCACTGGTACTGACAGGCACAGTGGCCACGCCTGCTTCATCGAAACTGATAGGCACAGAGGCCACACCTCCTTCACTGGTACTGACAGGCACAGTGGCCACGCCTGCTTCATCGAAACTGATAGGCACAGAGGCCACACCTCCTTCACTGGTACTGACAGGCACAGTGGCCACGCCTGCTTCATCGAAACTGATAGGCACAGAGGCCACACCTCCTTCACTGGTACTGACAGACTCTGAAGAGCCCCAAATCCTTCACTGACACTGACAGTTGCAGAAAAGCCAAGCCTCTTTTACCTGGACTGACAGACACTGAGGCCACGCCTACTTCACTGGGACTGACAGGTGCATGAAAGCCACGCCTCCTTCACTGAGACTAACAGACACCGATGCCACGCCTCCTTCAGACATTGAGACACGATGTACACAAATTTAAATCTCTCTCTTTCTCTCTCCCTCTTTTTCAGGGGTTCTGCCATTGCTAAGATCGTCGGGCTGAACGCAGGACGGAACCCGAAGTTTGACTCTACAGTGAGGATGTGGGTGTTTGAGGAGATGGTGGACGGACGGAAACTCACAGAGATCATTAACACAGAGCATGAGAACGTTAAATACCTGCCAGGACGCAGACTGCCGGAGAACGTGGTGAGTGACGAGATTGTGTGTGTGTGTGTGTGTGTGTGTGTGTTTGTGTGGTGAGTTTGCGCACACATACCACTGATCAGAAGACTTCTGATTGTCTAAATCTCAGACTCTCCATTATCTCTCTCTCTCGCGCTCTCTCTCTCGATCTCTCTCTCTCTCTCTCTCTCCCTCTGCCTCCATTTCTTATACTGCCAGAAGAAAGATTGATATTCCTGGCCAAACCAGGTACACATACTGCTATGATGGAAATGAGAGAAATGTCTCCTCTCATTCTCATCTTTTTTTTCTCTGTCTCTCTCCATCTCTCTGTGTCTGTCTCTGTGTCCTGTATGTTTGTGTGTGTGTCTCTCTCTTTCTCTATCTCTCTCTATCGTTCTCTCTCTCTCTCTCTCTCTCAGGTAGCGGTGGCGGATCTCATCGAGGCTGTCAGCGGTGCGGACATTCTGCTCTTTGTGATCCCTCATCAGTTTATCAGCCGAGTGTGTGACACAGTGCGAGGAAAGATTAAACAAGACGCTCTGGGAATGTCACTTATCAAGGTCTCACATTCACTCACACCCACACACACACACACACACACATATACATCACTTACCACGCAAACACACAAACACACAAACACACACATTTATATACAGTGACTTGTATGCACAGTGTAAGACTCTTGTCAAATAGGTTGAGAATCTTTCAGCCTTTGCATTTCATTGTTTTTTTTTTCTCTTTTCTGCTGAGCATACATTTCTCACTGACTCTTGGTATCTGAAAATTGTTGTCACGTGTGTGTGTGTGTGTGTGTGTGTGTGTGTTTCTGACACTCAGCAGTGTGAACACAGAAAAAGGGAACACTTAAGATCACAAGATGTCTGTGTTTAAAGCATATGACACAGCATGTGTGTGTATGCGTGTGTATGCGTGTGTGTGTGTGTGTGTGTAGGGGGTGGATGAGGGTCCTGATGGGCTGAAGCTGATCTCAGAGGTAATTCGGGAGAAGTTAGGCATTAGCGTGAGTGTGCTAATGGGAGCAAACATCGCTAACGAAGTGGCAGATGAGAAATTTTGTGAGACTACCATCGGTAAGATGAAACCCATTTCCCTCACATTCATATAAGTCAGGAATAAAACACTTTGTGGCATGCTGTTATAGGAAAATGATCAACAGCAGAGTGGTGTGATGAAGCGAAGTTACAGTTACCATCCCGAAGCTGATTCATTTCCTATAACAGCACACTTATTACAGCAAGTGTTTTATTCCGCTTATACCACGTCAGTTAGATAACAGTTATCAATTTTATTTATTACTGAACTACATGTCATGCTTTTTATCCATTTATAGATGCATTTAATGTTGTGGAACGTCTGGAAAACAAGTTAGTTCCTGTTCTCACTTACATTATAGCAGCTATAAACAGACGTTCCCTCACCAGTCTGTCTTTTTTCTCTCTCAGGAAGAAAGCACTTTCCACCCAAACCTATTCATAATTTATGTTTATTTTTGGGAAAGGGACAGAGAGAACATTTGATTGGATCCAACCCTAAATCACCAATAGTTTTTTAAATACTTGTACTAACTTCAGGAAAAGGACACACTGTACTGTATAATAAGGACGTGTATCTATAAAATGTTTTTTTTTTTAATCTTGAAGACACCAATTTTCATTGCATGGGTACTAAATATTATATATGGAATAGTGTCAGACACACAAACAACCAGATCAGAGGGTGCCAAAATATCTGCAAATCATTATCCAAACAGGATAAATGACTGTAATTCATTAAGCAGCCTGCCATTCAGTAACTCCAGATAAAGTATTATACTGTAATAATATAACTTTGCTTGTCCGTGTGTGTGTGTGTGTGTGTGTGTGTTAGGCTCTAAAGACAAGACCCATGGAGCTTTACTGAAGGAGCTGATGCAGACAGAACACTTCCGCGTCGCGGTAGTGGAGGAAGCGGACGTGGTGGAGATCTGTGGAGCTCTGAAGGTTAGCTAATCGCTCACCTGATTCACTCAGTCCGTCCTCTTGGCTTTGTTTTCTCTCGCCGTTGCAGCAGTGGTGGAACTTTGCCACGACATTTCTCTGTGTGAGCGTTAAATATGCGCCATACTCACGTCGCCTTTCCAAATAAAGAATTTGTATGCACATACTCCCTCACCCTCAGTATTTCATACACAATCAGTAAACTGGTAGCGCTGTTATGGCTGTGTACATCTGCTTTATATCCAACACTATCACAGCAAAGTGGAAAACAAGCATGGCTACTAAGCAACAAGTCTCTCTCACACACACACACACACACACAAAATAGCATTTGCAGCCTCTGCACTATTTTGTCACTGAGCCAGTTTCCTGCAGATTAATACAAAACTCAGTGTTAATGCAACGAGTGGTTATTGAAAGCAGGACGCAAGTGTGTAAACTCAGTGTGTTGTTTATTATGGCTAATCCATGAATCATTGTCTGGAACCCAGGGCAAAGGCAGGCGAAAACCAGCAAGGATAATAATTGGCCATGAACAGGAAAAAAAACAGGAAATAAAAAGATCTCCAAAACTCAGAAACGCAGCTTGGACTTAATGAGTGCAGAGTACTCGACACTTTGCCATGAAACTAAAACAAAACAGAGTTTATAAAATGAAAACTAATCTTAGCAGTGAATACCTGGACACAATCAGGAAACACACCAATGAACGGACGGGGTGGAAACGGGACCAGAATAGAAACCAAAGCACATGACGTGAATTTAAAACAAGCCATGAAATCAGTGCGCTGAGAAATATGACATTCAACTGAGACGGGGCGTTTGTGCCAGATAGTATTAATGAAATGAAGCACTGTGACCTTACCATCAATTCCTTTCAGCTAAAACTAACCGATCTTGATGAACACAATATTACGCTCAATATTAGTAGCATAGCCCTTTCGTGCAGAGAATCCCGACAATGCCGCAGCTGAGAGTCTTGGGAGCGAAACTGTCTGTGCTCTCTTGGTAGGAGGGGCATACTCTCTCTCCCCTGCCAATCACAGCGACACTAGCCAATCGTGGGCATCTCTGAGCTCATGTATGTGCAAGAGGGCAGATAGCGCTTTCCTCCAAGTGTCTTACTCTGCCCTGTGATGCAGCAGTTTGAAAGGATATAGCTTGGCAGATGACCAAAGTGGGGGGAAAGATAGGTACAAAAAGAACACAATAATGCAAAAATACATTTTCTATCACTTTAATTGGCATACAAAAATGATAGCTGCCACAATCCTAGTCCTGAACAAGCTAAGCAAATAGCGACATTTACACTATACATACATTAGACACTACATACATTATAAATACATTAAATACATTAAAAATACCAAACATTAGACTTTACTAATGAGAGTTAGGACCGTATGCTGAGTTCTCTGTCGAGGGACCAGAAGCAGCAGATGTATAAAAAAGATCTAATCATGAGAGCTTTGCGCTGTCCAGTACTTTCTCTTTCCTCTCTTTCTTTGACGTTTATAATTGAAAGGCATTCTGATATTTTTCTGCAGTAGCCTGGACACCTCTGTATGGATAACTTCCAACAAAACAAAAGAAACAAAAGGAATTGGATCGATCATTGTAGCCACGAAGGAGATGTACACTATATGGCCAAAAGTTTGTGGACACCTGACCATCACATCAATATGTGATTTTTGATCATCTGATTCCAGATGTAGTCTACCTTTGTTGTCATAATAACCTCCACTCTTCTGGGAAGGCTTTCTACTAGATATTAGAGTTTGGCTGTGGGGATTTGTGCTCATTCAGTCATAAGAACAGTAGTGAAGTCAGGCGCTGATGTTGGGTGAGGAGGTCTGGGGCGCAGTCGGAGTTCCAGTTCATCCCAAAGGTGTTCATCGGGGTTGAAGTCAGTGCTTTGTGCAGGCCACTTGAGTTCTTCCACTCCAACTTTGGCAAACCATGTCCACATGGAGTTCTCTTTGTGCTCAGGTGCTCATTGTCATGCTGGAATAGGTTTAGGCCCCTTAGTTCCAGTGAAAGGAAATCGTAATGCTACAGCATACAAAGACATCCTATACAATTGTGTGCTTCCATCTTTGTGGCAACAATTTGTGGAAGAACCACATATGGGTGTGACGGTCAGGTGTCCACAAACTTTTGGCCATATAGTGTATTTGGCTCTTTCTGTCTGTTTGTAAAAGGCGGAAGGAACAAGCTAGCGTGGTTAAATGGAGTAATTTAACTGTGTGATGGTGTCGTTGCAGACACTTCCACACTTAAGCAATTAGACCCACAGCCCCATTTCTCACTCGCTACTGAGGTGAGTGTCAAAGCTACAGTAGATCATAGATTTGGGTTCGAACGTCCGGATCAGATTTTGTATTTCGTCATTTATTTGTTAAGACAGACATAAAATTTGACCAAGTTGATCAAATGAAGAAAGCTTTATTTAAATGCATTTTTAGTTGCATGAGAAGTCCTCTCCTGATATTGAAATCTGGGTGTGCTGGTAAAAGTACTGCCTTGATGTTTTAGAGTTTTACAATAGCTGTGTATGGACTGTAATTTGACTATAATGTGCTGTGGCCTGCTGACAGCATTTCTCAACACATTACTGAAACACTCACAATAATTTACATTTACATTTGTTCACCTTGGCAGATTTCGCAAGTCGCTTTTAATAAGAACGTCTGCCAACTGACTGAGTGTAACACCTTCTCCAGAATACACTTAAATCCAGTGAGAACACAGTCCAAGCATACAGATGAGCAGTTGAAAAAGAAAGTGTCTTTCTAAAAGGCCCAGCAGCATCATCCTCATCATCATCATCATCATCATTCCTGGGATCTGAACTCACAGTCGACCAATCACTAGCCTAAGAATTTAACTAGTCAGCTACTCAATGCCTCAGTTTTAATTATTTGGATCATTCCTGATCTTTTATTTTTTTCGTGTGTGTTGATGCAAATAACAGTATTAAAATTCACGCCCCGTTCCTCTGTGTGCTGCAGAACATCGTGGCAGTGGGCGCAGGATTCTGTGATGGCTTGGGTTTTGGTGACAACACGAAGGCGGCTGTGATTAGACTCGGCCTGATGGAGATGATCGCATTTGCGCGACTTTTCTGCTCCACCGGTCCTGTTTCCTCAGAAACCTTCCTGGAGAGCTGCGGCGTCGCTGATCTCATCACAACATGCTACGGAGGACGCAACCGCCGCGTGGCCGAGGCCTTCGCCAAGACCCGGCGGGTGAGAGAACAGGGTCTGAGGAGCATCAGATACACCAGGATGTGTTAATTACTCATCAAGACTGCAAATCCGCCAGATTAGTCAGCAGTTGTATGAATAATGCAATGCAGCATTCATACAATTACTAAGGACATGTAGACTGGGGACATTTTTTATTTTTCCCATAAAGAACAGCTGATACTGTAGAGAAAACTACAAGGATCCATTGTGAACTTCATGCTAAGAGTAATGCTGTGCTTTCATTAAGTAGCTACACACTCAAAATAAACAACTAAGGAAGGAATAAAACACTTTGTGGGTCATGCTTTTGTAGGAAACTAATCAACAATGGTGTGGTGGGATGAAGCAGAATTCCAGTTACCAACCTGAAGTTGATTATTTTCCTATCACAGCACTTTTTATTTATTCACCACAGCAGTTTGTATTATTAAAGAACAACACATCATACTTTTTATCCATTTAGAGTTACATCTGAAGTTGTGGAATGTCCACAAAACAAGTTAGTTCTTGTTCTCACTTACGTTATAGCAGCTTTAAGGAATCAGTCCCTCAGCAGTCTAACTTTTTTTTTTCCTCTCTCTTGAAGTTTATAAGCCAAAAATACACAACTTGTCATGTTACAGAGAAAACACAAAGCGTAAACTCCTCTCTCCTGAAGATGTCAGAAAACGTAAAGTTGCAGCTTTAACTCACGTTTATTTTTTTCATCTGATTATGTGGAGCATCTGCTGTGTTCGTCCCTGTGAATGAGCTGTTACTGTAGACGTATTAGAACGAGCGCATTAATATAAACCTGTGGTTTGCAGCTGCACTACTGTCAGAGCTGCTGTTACAGAAAATTAATTAACTACTTTAGATCAATCAGCTGTGTTTTATATATAGATGTTATATATAATAATCAACAGAGTGTTTATACCACATTTAATTAATAGAATTAATGTACAGTAATATACTGTTCTTGTGTGTGTGTGTGTGTGTGTGTGTGTGTGTGTGTTAGTCTCTGGAGGAGCTGGAGAAGGAGATGTTGAACGGTCAGAAGCTGCAGGGTCCAGCCACAGCTGCTGAGGTCCACGTTATCCTCAAAAACAAAAACCTTCTGGACAAGTGAGACACAACACACACACACACACACACACACACACACACACACACACACACACACACACACACACACTTCACATTAAAGTCACTATTTTTCATATAATCCACACTGAGCACTTACTTCTTATTTTTCAGCCTTGTTCTATAACACTTCCCCCCTCTCTCTCTCTCTCTCTCTCTCTCTCTCTCTCTCTCTGTCTCTCTCTCTGTTCTGTCACAGATTCCCATTGTTTAATGCAGTTTATGAGATCTGCTATGAGGGCCGTCCTGTTACAGACTTCATCAGCCTGTTAAAGAATCATCCAGCTCATCTGTGAGAGACATGACGTGTGTACGTGTGTGTGTGTGTGAGAGAGAGAGAGAGAGTATGCGTCATTACATTGCTGATGTTTTGCATCCAGTGTCTTCCATTACTAGTACTGTAACAGTGCACTGACAGTGTACATTATTGCGCTGCTCGGGTTTTTTTTTTTTATGCATTTTTTGCCAAAGGAGCTTGCGTAACAGCTGAGCGTTACAAAATCTGTTCATTTTATATAAACATAAACATCATAAAATAACATGGATGTCAGCAGCTTTTTTATGCCCCGGTGTAGATGTGATTAAAGGTTTGAATATCACCGGTGAGGGCTGGTTGTGATATTGAATGAGAGGGCAATCATAAAGGTCATAACTCCAGCTACAAACCAAAGAAAAAGCCCCTCAACTTGGGATGATCTCCTCAACCCCGAGTTCAGCAAATCAAAATGGCTGCTCACCGCACGAACAGTAAACAACGTAGCACTTCTTACCTTTAAACGAGTTATACTGTATATACAAGTATTTACTTTAGATCAATCACTGTATGGACAAATTCACTTGTTAAATCTGTAATGCTGATTATACAGCTCACTGTTTTGAGGAGGAAAATATACATCACTCATTACAGTTAGCTAGCCTGTAGCTAACAAAAGACGAGCATGGAGGCATCCATGATTTTTTTCATGAGGTCAGAAATGGCGTAATTTCAAGTTCAGACTTCCCTGTTCCGAGTTGCAGCATACATTCTACTGTCAGTAACTCGACATTATAATTATTAATATAAAAACCGTGAAGATTGAGATTTATAGCACATCATATAGGCATTAAACTATTACTCTCATTCAGGAAAGGACACACACTCATTGAAAGACAGACAGGCAGCACGACGCGTGTCTTCGGGATAACTAGCACAGCTAACGGAAAAGCTAAAGCTGTTGTTCAAACCAGGGAACTCAAAATATTCACGTAATTTGTACTTTGATTGGATAAAGTTTGACAGTCTAGTATTTACTCCTTGTTTCTCTTCTAAAGGTAAAAATTAATCAAGAATGTAATCCACGTTTGCTCACGTTCCTTAGACTCATGACTCTATTGCACACGTGCCTTCTCAAGCACTGCCGAGATTGTGTTACGGATGAGTCAGCGAAAAAAATTTAATACATTAGCTCCAGTCAAATCTAGGGGGCGTGTCGCTCTGTGTAGTCACCTTACATGACTGTCATGACTGATAGGCTGCATGAATCTATGGTCTGGACTAGAAAGAAATCAGCTCCAGCCTCTACTTCAATAACATGACAAGCTGCAATTTTATGTCTTAAGACAAAAAGAGAGAGTGGTGAGGGAAGGACTGTTTATAGCTGCTATAACGTAAACGATCACACGAACTTGTTTAGCAGACGGTGTTCATCACGCCATGCCGTCATTGATCATTGATCATTTTCCTATAAAAGCACGGCACTGAGTGTTTTATGCCTTTAACTGTATAATATTTTGGTAAAAATAGTTCTTTTAAAACTTCTTCTTCATGCTCGTTCTTTCGATTCCTGAGTAAATCTGTGAACATTTTGCACTCTGATTAGGTTTAAATGTTAAGATGTTTTAAGACCGAGTTTTTTTTTTTACGCTTGCGATTGATTTTCAGTTCACATCAGGACTTCGGCAGGGCCAGGAACATTCAGTAGTTTTTCCAGGGTGGTTCTGGCCCTGTGCTTTGGATCAATGTCCAGCTGATGAATGACTTTTCCTTTCTGCTGCGTTTCTGTTTCGCTTTTCACTTTCCTCTTTTTCTGATTCATCCTGCTGATTTGTCCTTCGCCAAAACTTGTAAAGTTTGCCTTCATTTAATTATGATGTTTAAATGAATATCTAATAATGACTGTTTGCAAGACAAGCAGTGTACTGTTATTTCTCATCATTTTCATCTTTTGTTTACACTGCATTTACACTGAAGTTTTTAGCAAGAAAGCCCTCATTTCTCTCTATCTTCTTATTTCACACAGTATCTTTCTTTCTTCCTTCCTTTATCCTTTATCTTCTTTTTCTTTTGCTTTCTTCCTGTATTTCTCAGGTTTTTTTCCCACTCATTCTCTTTCTTTCTCTTCAGTAGGTCAACATAGAATAAGTACAAAATCTACCATTTCACAATAAACTAACATCTGTGTTAAAGTTTAAAAAAAAAATAGTATACATAATGATAATTAGATATTATATAAGCTGATGATTATATATTATATAAGCTGATTTGAAAACAAGGCCAGATGTATAAATATGAAATTGATATTAAAAATGCGAATCTGTTGTTTCATGACCAACTACATCACCAGCTGCTCTGTCTGTGCAGGTGAGAGTCATAGATGTGTTATTGATTATGATGTGCTGCTCTCTGCTGGTTGCATTGCAGCTAAACAGAGAGTACACGAGCTCAACATGGCAGGAAATTATCAGAAGACTTTGTGAGAAAAAGGCATAAGATTCTAGCTGCCATTTTCCCCCAGAATTCCTTATATAAAGTTCTGCACACATGCAAAAAAATTCAAGAGTTGGATTAGAAAGTATTACAGCAGTTTTATCATTTTTAAAAACTATTTTTATACCACAGAGCTGCTGATTTCTCGATTGTTTTCGGTCGGAAGGTGTTTGTTCATCTCCTACAGCAGCAGCTCAGACAGTAGTTCCAGCTGTGATTTAAATCACAGATTTACATTAAAGCGCTCATTCTAGTACACTGTCGTTTCTATAGTAACAGCTCATTCACAAGGACTTGTGAATCTAACACTAATAATAAACAGATAAAGAAACGGGTTATTTAATGAAGACTTCTGTTAGGAGATGTCTATTTCACATTTATGGAAGGAGTCTCCAGTGTCAGCACTCTGTAACAGTGAGTACGTTTCCCACCACAGGAAAGTCTTCAGGACAGAGGAGTTTACGCTGCTGTAATGCAAGTGATAACAGGAACTGACTTGTCTCGCAGATGTTCCCCAACTTTAAACGTAATTATAAATGGATAAAAATGAAATGATGAGTCCTTCTTTAATAAATAAGAAAAATGCAATTTTAGCAATTTGCTGTCATACTTTAAGAGGAATAAAACACTGATACTGGATGTGCTGTTAATAATAATAATAATAATAATAATATATATATATACATATAATGTTAATGATGATGATGATGATAATAATAATACTACTACTACTACTACTACTAATAATAATAACTTCTGGTTACAGTAACTCGGCTTCATCACAGCACTCTGTCACTGATTAGTTTCCTATACCTGCATGACCTGAAGTATTTTATTCTTTAAATAAGTAATATTTTGCTGTAAAGCTTCACATATAGTAATTAGTGGCATGTTTATAACATTGACTCATTTTTGCTTAGAAATGTCAGATAACTTTATAATTCTAAACTGGTTCCGATGGTTCCGGGTTGCATTTGTTGATCTGATCCACAGGAAATAAAACTTTTTGGACAAAATGAAATATTCTGACATCATTTTAGAGGGAAATGCATCCACAAGTGTCATGTACAGGAAAAGCCCAGACAGATTCTGGAGGTTTATGAAGAGAAAAGAAGGCTGTCTCATCGAGCCACAAAGGGCAAGCTCTCACACACACACACACACACACACACACACACACACACACACACACACACCACCTCACCATCAGCCAACAGAGTGAACCAAACCAGCATGAAGCCTCAGAGACACCATCTGTTCAGACACATATATTTTTACTCTCCCAGGCCACAGTGAACAATATTTCCCACAATGCACCAGTCCAGACCATGTGACGCTCAGCCCAGAGAAGCCAAAACCCGTCAGAACCGCTACCATCAAAACCCTCCCTCTTTCAGAGATGAAGTGGAACTTACAGCAAACAACAAGGTATTTGAAATGAAGTGCAGAAATATTGGCACCCTTTCACAGTATGGGTGAAATAATGGACGAAACAGTTCACACACTGACTCAAATTTTCCACTTCAATAATTGGAGAAATAATTTTTTTTAACTAATTGACATTTAAAAGAATATTTAAAATTAATGCACAAAAAAATACCATCCTTGAAAAAAAAGATTTGGTTTTTTTTTACTCAGAAATTCTTCTGTTGCTTTTGTCCATTTCTTGTTTTCCTAGGATATTTATCCCTAAACATGGTTGCCTCTCCCTGGAGGTTAAGACTCAATTTCTGTTCAAGTCGGCACAGAAGTGGTTACAGGATACAGAATCTGTTGAATCCTCCGCTGCCGAATTCTCCAACCTGAAGATGTTGATTAATTTTCTAGAACAGCAGCTCTGACAGTAGTGCTGGCTGTAATTCAGACAATAGGTTTATATTAGTGTGCTCTTTTTACTACGTTATCGTTTCTATAGTAACAGCTCAGTCAAAGAGACTTGCATGGCTGATGCGCTACATAATCTAAGGCTTAGAATAAAAAGATCTTTTAAAAAATGTGTTGCTATTTAACAAAGAATAACTTGTCCTCATTAATACAGTGCAGTTTTTTGGTAAGGAGAAATGTAATTTCTAACTTTCTAATTAATCATTTAATAGTTATGGAAGGAGTCTCCAGTTTAAGTAAGTTTTCCGGTGATGACTTCAGGACAGAGGAGTTTACGCTTTGCGGTTTCACAGTAACAGGACAAGCTGCGGTTTTTGTTTCATTAACTTCAAGAGAGAAAAAAATAAAGACTGGTGATGGAACGACTGTTTATAGCTGCTATAACGTAAAAGACAGCAGGAACTAACTTATTCTGAAGACGCTCCTTCAACTTTAAATGTAACTCTAAATGGATAAAAAGTATGAGGTAATTTTTTATTTTTTTTTTTATTTCAATCATTGACAAATTGCTGTAGTATCTAAGGAGTGAAACACTTGAGGTTGTGCTGTTATTGGAAAATAATCCACTTCAGGGTGGTAGCAGTAACACTGCGTCATCACAGCACCTCGTCGCTGATTGTTTTCCTGTAAGAGCACACCTCCAAGTGTTTTATTCCTTAACTGTTACATGGCATTGATTCAATTTTAATGAAATGATTTGGTTAGACATACAACTGATTTCTGACTGATTTTGAAAAGTGAGTACAGAGTTTAACGTTTCAACCTAGTCAAAAAAAAATATATATATATATATACCACTAGAGGGAGCTAGAGACACGTGGACAGAGAGACACGTGGTCGTGCATGCATAATAATCAGACGTGAAAGTTTGCAGCACGTGCTCCATGAACTTGTGTGAAATTCGTGCAGCCCATGAAACATATACATCCTATGTATACATCATAGGTACACATGAAACATACATCCTATGTATACAGCTGTGAAAGAGTGCTGATCACGTGATTTCTGAGTGACGCCACAGCTGCTGTCTTGTGGTCATGTCTCATTTCCTTCTGTTGAACCTGAGCAATCATGCACTGAGTGTTTACACTGCACTTACATCAGCCAGACTGGGAGAGAGGAAGAGCTAGCATTTTCCAGCTCAAATGAAAACACACAGCTCAACCTTGCATTGTTCAGAAGCTGCTGTTTGCTCAAGGTAAAGCCAAACCACGTGATTTCAGCTCAGGTGACTGGTACAGGCTGGGTAAGGTGTGAACAGGAACAGACTCACGGCCTTGAGAGATAAACGCTTACTGGCAGCGCCTGTGTTTGCTGAGGCAGTGCCAGAAAACCTGAAAACTGCTGCAGGATTTAACAGAACGTAACAGTTACAGTACTCAATATGGGCCAATATGATGAATTAAGTAAGCAATAACACACTTGGAGTTGTGCTGTTAAAGGAAAACAACCAACGGGACAGGGTGGTGTGACGAAGCAGAGTTACTGCCGCCGGTTGATTATTTTCAAATCACAGCACACGCCCTTTAAGTGTTTTATTCCTCTTATACGACAGCAATTTGCCGATCAACAACATGGATTACTTTTTATCTGTTTATGGCTACATTTAATGTCTGCAAAACAAGTCAGTTCCTGTTCTCACTTACATTACAGCAGCTATAAACACCCGTTCCCTCACCACCCTGTCTTTCTTTTCTCTTTTGAAGTTAATAAGACAAAACAGAAAGTGTAAACTCCTCTTTACTGAAGATACTAGAAAATGTAAAGTTGTAGCTTTTTTTTCTACTCAAATGTTTTGGCTGAATTTTTAAGCTTAGAAATTTTTATATACATTGATGGGTTTTTCTTTCTTTTTCTGCACAAATGTGAATCTTCTTCAGCTTCGTCTCGTTCAGCTACTGTAGTGCTCGAATTTGATCTGTCTGTCTATCCTTGGATCCCTCTCCGCTTCGTTTTCAGCAGACCAAAGAACCCATTAGACTTTTAGATTGAACCTTTCTGGAAGAGGAATTTGACTTTAGAAGATTTCTTTATTTGACTTTGTAAGATTATATTTTTTTATTAATAGAAAATGATAGCATTCAAGTCCCGTTTTGGACCCTTAACTAATGAGCTCTATGCTTGCATTCGAATAGAGTAAGTTACTTCTCAGTGCAAAAGTCTGCACACCCTTAGGACCAGGACAGAAATTTAATTTGTAGCACCAACAGTTTCACAAAAATGATCAAATGGTGTATGTTAAGATGTTAATAGTGGAGGGGGGAAAGGCCTAAATGATATCATAAGTTTGCATCTGTCTTTCTAAATGCAACACAAAAGCCTCGTCTGATCAGATTTTGTATCCTAGTATTTATAATATCTAGGGGATACAAACTTTTGCACTGTACTTGATCATACATTAGATTAACAGAACACACCAAGTCAGACAGCAGGTTTGTGGTTCAAAGCGTTTTATTGTTTCTTTTCATTAGAAAACAATACAAAATCCTGCAACAAGTCATATGTCTTGCTTTGAGTGAACTGAAATCAGCCACGTGGTACAGTAAAGTGCTTCTACGGTTTGTCATTGTCCCGAGAGAAAAACCCCGGGCAGCGGGGCATTTCAGGAAGTGAGCTTTCTCAGTTAAGCGAACCTGACCAACAGGAGAAGAGGAGAGGTCAGGGACAGTCCTACTGAACAACACTCGCTCAGCCAACCGAGAAATCCCGCTTGGTGGAAATAACCCTGCAGTTTGGATTTTCTTCCCATGAGTCATTTGGGTTGTGGGTGGGAAAACCAGAAATCAGACAGTGCTGAATACACAAGAGTTTTTCAACCTTCAGGTCACATTGACATGAAACAATTTAACAAACGGGAAAATAAAAGCATCTCAGCCCCGATAATAATAATAATAATAATAATAATGATAAATTCACTTGGGGAAATAAGGTTGAACTCCAACATCCCACTGCTACAAGTACAGCTGTTAGGAATAACGCTGCTCCTCCAACCTTTTCCACAACAAAACAAACGGAAGTAAAGAAAAGTGAGGATCAAACTCATCCCCGACTCCCGACTCTTTAATACAAGGCAGTCCTTAACTTCTGGTTGGGAGGGAAAAAAAAAACAAAACAAAAAAAAAAAGTGGTGGATCTCGCCTCGGACGCTTGCGGGCGTCCGAATCCAAGCCACGCTTCGTTTTTTGAACGTTTGAGAACGAAATCAATGTCCGGTGTCTTTGCAGTAAAAACAGGACGAGGAGAATTTCATACAGGCGAGTTAAATACTGATTCGACGAGTGGTCGAAATGATTCTCCAAACCAAGCGATTGCCTTATCTCATGAACAGCTTTGTGTACAGGTATAAAGGTAGTTTCCCGAGCAAAATGTGAGAAAACCGCTGCATATACAATTCAAGTAAGTCTTACTATAAGACATAAAACCTCCACAAAAGATGCAAATGTAGAAATATATATAAAAAAAATTACAATCAGTGTCCTATTCTCAACTAATAGGCTCGAGTGCCGTTTGTTTGTCGTTTTGCAACCTACGAAAGAAAATGCACCGCCGAGCGAGCAGCGCTCGCTTAACATTCGACAGGATTATTATATAGTGCGTGGATGGGGTTTTTTTTTTTTGCTTTCTCGTTGGTGACATTAATGCCTGAAAACAAGTACAACCCATAAAACAAGCTCCACTGATCTACCAACGTGGATGCATACATCTAGACTCAAAAGATGCACTTCCTTTGCCCGACATCCCTCCAGCACAATCCTGCGTCCCATCTTACAAAGTTATGCGGGTTTAAAAAAAAAAAAAAAAAAAAAAAAAATGTATGAAGCAAACTAACCTGAAGTAGACAACGTTACCAACAAGAAATGAGGCGGACAAATCTCTAACCCAGGACATGATGATGATGTGTCTGGGCTATTAAGTTTTTTTTTGTTTTTTTAAGGTTCAGTAGACAAGCCAGTGTATTTTTTTTCCTTTTCTTCTAGGGAAACAAAGAAAATGTCCTCCTGATGCTCACAAAAGAGACGTTTTCCCCTGCTTGTGCATGTTGTTAAACATGTCAAGAACAAAATAAAGATGCTAGCTAGACTCGGATATTATCTTTTTAACGTGTGATGTGATGTGAGGACAGATAGAAAAGGATAATGGCCGAGTCGTCTTCTACACAAGGATGTACTCGTTTGTATCTGTATTAATGCACTCAACCAGCTAGCTAGCTCGCCATATGTTATTACGCTACCTTACACTTAGCCATTTTAGCCTGGTCAGTTAGGTTTGTGTGTCTGGTTGGGCTCGCTAATGAATTTAGGATTTGTCCACCCCTGATGAAAACACTGAAAGTAGTAAAATATTGCTCTTTCTTTCTCACTTCAATTTTGTTTTTAGAGGAAAAAAAAA
>CM040982.1:2903253-2957914 GCA_022985145.1 Pangasius djambal | reverse complement strand
GTGTGCGCTTAACGACCGACCCCTTGTTGTGCTGATCTCGATCATCGCCTTACACGGAAATGCGGTTACACGTCACCCAAAAGTCCCAAGTTTATAAACTTATGATCTCGGGTAGTCACTTTGGATTTTGGAGATTTCCTGCGTGCCAATTAAACCCTCACATCTTCAACAGAAGACAAGTCTGAGGAGTTAATGGCTTTAAAAAAAAATCTGGGGGAGAAAAAGGAACTTAAGTAGGCTCCCAAATTATGGGAGTACGATCCGAGTTCTCAAAGTGCACTTTTGGAGAAAATGCGTTCAAATATATGCAAGAACTCTGGCACTGATTTTTGGGGGAAAAAAAATTTAAACACCCCTCTAATAAAATATCAAGTGCTTTCATTAATTTGGTAGAAGAGGCCAATCCTGAATAACAGACATTGAGTTTAATGCTGTATGAGTGTCTGGGGTTTTGTCTGCTGATGACAGGAATTCATTGGCTTTGAAACACTAATGGAGGCGAGGTGAGGCGAGGCACTGGCAGCACAGAAAGATCTCCCAGAAGTCTGATAGCTTGAGTGATGAAGTCATTAGGAATTGCATAAAGCGTGCGAATTCTTAGTACTGACGATGGGGACGTCCGGGCACGTACACACGTACAGGAGGCAGAACATTCCTGAAAGTCTTCTCATTGAGAAAAAAAAGAAAAAAAAAATTCACAGTGGATCCAGTTGTAAAAGTGGAAGCAGCTGAGGAAAGGGGAGGGGTTTCTGTGGGTGTCATAGTCCTTTGGTGTCTTGAGCGGCTGGTTTCAAAATGTTCTGCCTTTTAAATAAAAAAACTAAAAAAAATAATAATTAAAAAAAAAAAGGTTGGCGTATCCCTCTGCTTATCGGTCCCGAACCCTGCCGCTGGGTGCTGACAGAAGTGCTGGAGGAGCCTGAGGATGAATAAAGGAGGGAGCGACGCCGCAACGGGGTTCGGGACGAGCCTCAGACGTTCTCATTTTGCATACAGGAAATACGCCACCCAAAAATTCTATCAGATTTCTTAGATGAGGTACTCTTTTAATGAGGAAGAGGCTTGGATAGACAGAGGGACACTTGAACGAGGGGGCGGCAGAGACTTAAAAAAACAAACAAAAAAAAAAAAACACTTTTTTTTTCTCGCCGACTGTCCAGCAGGTTGAGCGACACCAAAATGTCTCTCAGGCGCAGTCTCCGATAAGGACAAGCGGAGCGAGGAGCTGGCTGAGCTCAGCAGCGGACACCGGTGCCCCCTTCATGGCGCTGCTCCTCTGCCTCCGTTTGGCCAGTTTAGAGTTGGATGGCGGCGAGAGACGCATGGAGCACGCGCCTGCCGTCACCACCTGAGGAGACGCCTCTTCCTGTCGCTGCGCGTCCAAGTCGTCCTGCTCCGCGAGCTGCCGGTTCACAGCCATCGCCTGTCCGGCGAAGAACGTCAAGTCCTTGGCGCTGCTGTTCCTGCAGGCACGGAGGACGCAGACACGTGAGGTCAGCAGATAAACACGCTATTGCTCCTTAGCTTAACTCCAAACACTAATAAATTATCTTTAATGCTACGGACTTGTAAAACCACTCCTGTAGGATTATATAGAAAGAAAAGCTCACCTCTGAAGCAGGATGGAGGCTGAGATAGAATCAGGAGCACCCTGATGGAAGAAAGAAGAGAAGACATTACGATTACATCATACGTCTAGACGCTTACGTGCTGAATCCAAATGAAACGCTTCTGTCGGCTGGACATTTTACTAAGAGAGAGTCTTCTTGTAAATGACTTAGGCCATAAGCAAAATGACCAGCTGAGTCTTAGAAAACACCCGGACTGAACTGGTTAACCCTGTTCTGACAGTCGAGAGAGCGAGAGAGAGAGAGGGGGAAGAAAACAGTCTAGATTCCTTACCCCTTGCACCCATGGGTGCTGCAGAACCTGAGCGGCGCTGAGCCGGTTCTTTGCGTCCCGGACCAACAGTTTGGAGATGAGGTCTTTGGCACTCCAGGAGATGTGAGCCCACTCTTTCTCGGGAAACTCGTATTTGCCCTCCTGGATACTCTCAAACAGTGTGTTCTGAGATTGGTGGATAACAGAGGGAAAGAAATTGATTATTATTTACAGTAATGACAAGTAGCTTGTTTGATTATTCCTCCACGGTCATAGCGCTGCACAGCCTTACGCTCCCTTCTCGGGAAATGTATATAGCTATAATTTATGGTACGGAATCAAGAAATTCCGTTCTGGCTCGTTTCTGAGCCAGAAAAAATGCAACCCGAAGCTTAAAACGAACGAACCGAGCAAATCTGCTACACGGATGCGCATGTGATCGAAAGGTATCTTTGAAACTGTATGATCATTATATGTCTAGAAATACTTTTCAGAGTTACAAAGAGCGGCTTTAACTCATCAAAACATTAAGTATTCGTGCCGAGGTTGACGTACTTGGCAGGCGTAACAAGGCTCGCCGTTCTCCCAGCCACAGTCGCTTCCACAGCGGCCCACGAAGGGAGGATAGCCGCTTAGCATGATGTACAGGATGACGCCCAGGCTCCACAGGTCACAGCGTTTATCGTAGATGGTGGCTTCCTCGTTGAACGCCTCCACCACCTCGGGCGCCATGTATTCAGCAGAACCACACTGCAAAGGACAAAAAGAGAAGGCGCCACATCATTAGTCACTGTATGGAAATGAAGTAAAAAGCTGCCACCTGGGCTGGTAATATGCACCGGCGTCATAAGGAAATGTTATAAGGTCATAAGGTTACGTTTAGGTGTGGTGTGGCAAAGGCAAGAGGAACAAATAAATCAAGAGTGTGTTAAACACCAGCTGCTTTTTGAGTGTTTTTGTATGTAGACTGAGGTCATGTGCTTTGAGGAGAGACCGTGTGACCGTCACACGGCAGATAATGAACGAGATTAGAAATAAAGCTCACCACAAACACATCAATGATTAATCATGCAGGTTCAGGGTTAGGTATTTAATGAGAAGGAATAAAATGCTTGGGGGCATGTTGTTACAGGAAAACAATCCACGATAGGATGGTGTGCTGACTAAGCTGTTACTATGGAAATGACAACCTCTGTGTGTGTAGGAAGATGATACATGTGCAGAAAGGGTTACTTTCATGGCCGAGTTGGTTGAGTCATGGAAAGTTTTGAAAACTCAGCTCAGTGTTCGCTCTGTAAGTCTCTGCAAAACGCCTTCTTTCTGAAACTAGGCCAAATGCCCAGGAAGGGAAAAGAGGATTGAGTGTCCCAGAAAACCATCACTCAACACCTCTTACACAACACCACACACCCACACCGCATAAACAAAACACAACCACACAGAAATGCTTTATATATGTGTGTGTGTGTGTGTGTGTATATAAACGAGCACATTTCCCAACAAAAAGCCGTACAGTGATCGAGTGGAGAACAAAAGATAATCCTTCAAAAGCTGCAAGGCTTCTGGGTCAACTGGGTTAGATTTTCCTCTACCAGATTTCTTTTGTTAGACCGCATTAAACTCCAGTAATTATGAAATGCAGGCCAGGGTCATGTTGGTGAAATCACCACTTGTGGGATTTTTTTCCCTAAGAACCGGTAACCCAAGGGAATTTCTAGGTTAAAGTCTGGTCAGCTTTTGAAGGAGTCCTTTAGCTTAACGAGGTTATCGGGGTGCTTTATGAGTCTGTTTACAATAGTATACCGTAAATGATGTCAAAATCAGGTCTGAGATGCCACAGCAAGCTGAAAAGTATGTCTGCTTTTGTTTTGTTTTGTTTTTTGAGGGCTGACGTTCTTCTCCTGGCTTGTTTGCGCAGGCAATGGGCTTCTTTTGTCCTCCTTGAAAGCAGCTGTTGTGCCGCTCCGCCCCACTGAGCCTTTATGCAACGTACTTTCGCAGTGCAGGAATTCAGGAGCTGCAGACAAAAGCTTGGCTGTTCTGAATCGCCCCCTCCTCCTCCTCCTCCTCCACCGCCTGCCTGCTCGACATCGCTCAACACCCCCCACATTCAGGTCGCCTCTTAACGGCCTCCCTTATCAGGGGTCAGACAAAAGACGAGCCCTGAGCTGCTCCAGATGACGGCGTAAATAGTGCTTCCAGCTACTCGGCGCAAATGGAAGATTCCGCAATTAGCAGACAAACCGTGTTTCATGTTTCTTTGTTGGTCGTGTCTATAGACCGGAGATATGGGTGCTATCTCTATAATAGCAGGAGATGAGAGGAGAGAGGAGGAGGGAGATCAGATGATAACCTGCACTGCAGATTTTC
This sequence comes from Pangasius djambal, assembly GCA_022985145.1. Taxonomy (NCBI): domain Eukaryota; kingdom Metazoa; phylum Chordata; class Actinopteri; order Siluriformes; family Pangasiidae; genus Pangasius; species Pangasius djambal. The sequence goes on along the minus strand of CM040982.1, from coordinate 2,953,663 downwards.
TTTTCCTGTTAGTACTTGGTGCAAAATTAGCAAAGCCTTGCATCAGGCGCTTCCTTGGGTGTGGGGAATTACGCCACAAGGGAGAGACAGATAGCTGACAGATGTATTCTTGTTGGCAAAATAAATGTGGGGTTTTCCTGGCCATGTGACAAGGAAGTGGCTTCTCAGCTGGCAGAGTGTTTCAGTTTGTGGCTCAGTTTTGCATCAGCCTCCCATGTGCGAGCAGGTTACATGTAAGTCAGGTTTAAAATTCCCCTGTGACTACATGTGTGTGTGTGTGTGTGTGTGTGTGTGTGTGAGAAAGAGAGAGAGTTCACAGCTGTGTGGTGGTACAAAGGCTCAGCAATGAGCTGTGCAACAACCAGACATTTCTCAGAAATCAAACCCACACTGTTACAGGAAGTGCACGGAGGCTGCATAGGTAAAACCAACAATTTCCTTTAAAAAAAAACAAACAAACAAAAAAACCCTGCAGATATTAAACCTTGGCACAAATTTGTCTGCAGGAATGAAGAATCTGTAAAAATGATCCGTGTGATAAAGCCTAAGCAAAACAAGCAGAATGCATGTTCCACATTTCAGCATCTGGCTCCTCCTACCCAGCTCGCCCTTCCTTTCCACCAGCCAATCGCAACCCAGTTGCTATGCTCAAGAAGCGAAAAGAGGGAAAGGACCTCCCGTAACATCTGACCTCACTGCCGCACTCTACCAGAGAAGCAAAACAAAAAATGACAGAGAAGTGAAGACATCAAAGAGCTAAACGACAGCCTGAGGCTCGAGGGACAAAAAAAATGACGACTTCCAAGGAACCCGCTTCCAAGAACATGACTGGAATTATTTTCTTTTTATTCCTGTTTGATAACTTTTTCTGCTCTGTGCCTTGAGATTTGCTGTTTTGCACAATTTGTTCTTGCAATCAAGGACCAAAGCAGATTCTATTCCTGAGAATGATAAATAACAAGTCCAAACCGGGTTAGAAACAGAAACAAATCTCCAAAAGGACACAAAATAAAAACACACATTTTTTTAAATCTGGTGTGCAGCTTTTGTTTAAAGAAACTTGTCTCCATTATAAAACCTGCAGCCAGCGGTAATCGGATACACGGTGAAGTGGCGTGTAGAACGGGCCGTGCTTCAGTGCTGCACAGGTTAAACACGTGGAAAACTCTCTCCACCCGTTTGCTACTCTACTAGCCTTTACTAGACTTTCTAAAAACATGTAGGAGTCTAGTGCGACTCGGGTTACACCAAACGCCCCCGGGAAAACATTTCACTACACACCACCTACTGTTTCTCCGTCACCTGTTGTTATCCGTCACTTCATTGATTCCCATGAATGCACGAGCGTTCCAATACACACAAAAAGTCTTTCCAGGTTCAACATTCAACACGTTCCATAAACAGAGATTAAAATCTACCCCAAAGATATAAATGTGGAGAGAAAGAGCACTGATCACTCTCCTGTAGCTGATAACTTATTTATCAAAGCCCAGCCCTGAAGGTTTGTCTCACTAAGAGGCATGCCTGAATTCAAAAACTTTCCAGCCAGCCATAAATCCAGGCCTTGACCTCACAGATGAGCTTCCTTCTCACCAATAGGAGCCAGCCATTCAGCTGACACCACCCATGCTCGTCCAATAGCGTGGCGGGAGGGGACTGGATGATAAGAGTGGCATTGTAAAAACATCTGGCTTATCTATGCAAGAGTGACAAAACAGGCCTAAACCACTCCCAACCTTCCTAATAATGCACATGCATCACCAGGCTATGAATATTCTCTCGCTTGAACAGGGTCTTCTTCAGTTATTGTTTGAATGTGACAGACACACACACACACACACACACACACATACACACACATTTACGTTCACATACCGGTGTGAGGAGCTCTGGAGTAGAGATGGGAGAGCTGTCGCTGTTCAGCTTGATTCCACTGCCCAGGTCGAAATCACAGATTTTCACGGGTGAAATCTGAAAGCGGAAGAATCAAAGTCAGGAACTTGTCACGCGTTTTGACTGCACGAGCTGTCAGTCACTATTGTGATTGTTCACATTTTCACATTCTCTCGACAGGAAAGCCGCACTTCCGGTTTTATTCAAGACTTGTTGAGGCTGAGAAAACAAAAACAAACCAAAAAAAATAAAATAAAATAAAATAATAATAATAAAGCAGACTCACCCTGTCTTCGTGTTCACATAAGATGTTTTCAGGCTTGAGGTCTCTGTGGGCCATCCCTAGAGGACACACACACACACGGGTCATGCATTTAGATATTAGGCTGGTTCTCCAGGGTTTTGGAGGATGACAAAAGAGCAACAGAGTAATGTAAGTATGTTTCCAATACACTGCGTTGCCAAGAGCTGCTATAAATAGATGATCATACTAATGTCCTCCGGGCGAAGACAAAACATGAGACCCTTTGCCTTCTCAACAAACTTCTTAGAACATCTTTCAAGGAAGCGATATGGAACACCGAAATGTGATCAGGCTACGATTTGATATCCCATCCTCCAGCACCCTGGCTACATCTCCCCCACCACCATCACCACCTTACTTAATTCCTAAACAGACTATTCCCAGTAAGGAACTTTTACTATAATTATACTATATAAGTATAGTCCATGATGTCATTCTGCAATTCAAATACACGAACCCACTCACCTTTGTTGTGCAGAAAGTCCAGAGCGCTTGCAATGTCCTGCACCACAATGCTCGCTTCCTGCTCGCTGAAGTGTCTCCTTCTGTGAATGTGGGTCAAGACAGAGCCTGGAGGAGAGGAAAAAAAAAAAGGACACATGCAAAGCCATTAGCACTAGAGCTCAGAGTTCATTCTGTTATACACAAGATCAATTTATTCATTTTTTCGGTACCAGCAGAGCCATTTTCTTCAGGATGCTGTTACATAAAAACTAACGCTTATTCAGAGCTAGCGAATGCTCCTAGGATCTACGTACCTCCCCTCAGCTTCTCGAACACCAGGTAAAACTTATCCTCCTCTTCGAAAAACTCCACAAGCTCCAAGATGTTTCTGCACGGAGACAGGAGGAAGGGGTTCAGAACTTTTTCACCCGTGCACGCGATAAGCCTGGTTTTCTAAAGGCATACGTGCAGAGCCTATACTATTCCACAGGGTCTATCCGGGTCAGGACAAGGGTCATACGCAAGCAGCCACCTGATGCGCTTCTCATCGGGTCACTTTACACTGTGCAAATCATGGCTCTAGTTCTCCTGCGTAATATCTTAACCGTTATAATATTTTATGCAAAGTACAGAGCCTGGCTAATTAAAGCTACGTTTGCATTGGCGAAGTTTGGAGAGTACGTTACCTGTGGCCCTGGCACTGATACAGCATCTCCACCTCCCTGAACACACGACTTCGACTATGTCCTGGTCTCTTCTCTATGATCTACAAGACAGAGGGGAAAAAAATGGCATTATGGTAGTAGGATCAAAGGTTTTAATATGAACATTTTGTCATTTTCTCTCTTGGCCACACAATCATCATTTGAAAGTCTCTGCGACAGCTGCGAATGTTTCCCTGCATACCAAAATATACCCTAACCCATATTCCAGCCCGGGGAGGCCCATGACATTGCAAACACAAAGCCCTCAGAATGTTTGCAGGTCAAATTCCTCTGACAATAAAAGCACATCAAAATCAAAACGAGCTAAATTGAGCCTGGAGGTTATGGAGAGCTGAAATTGGCTGTTGACAGCAAATTGCTCTCCCTCTCCCAGGCACCCCATTGACCCCCTCGCCATGTGGCGCGGGCTGGACGTGACTGGATTAGTGGTGCTAGTGAGAGAAGCGCCACACAATGTAGGTCCTGGATTAGAGCCTGGTGTTAAGGCCAGCTCTGCATTCCCCTACAAACCACAGCGCGCCTGAGTCAGCAACCTCTGAACAGAAGCCACACAAACCCGTGCTAACCAAAGTGACTACAGATCTGAAGGATCATAGATGTGGGGAGTGAAATCCATCAGACTTTCCTTCTTGGTTTTCCCCTTTCGGAGTTATAAAAAGTAACGAGAGGAGTCTTTAACCACAGCGCTGGTGAATTCTTGAATTCTCCGATTGGTCATAAGGTATTGATTCATTTCCTATAGCTGGAGCTCTGACATTAATGCCAGCTGTAATTCAAATTAATGTGCTTGTTTCAATACCTTATGGCTTCTATAGTAACAACTTCTACAATAGAGGCGACACGTAATCGAAACCTAATAAACAGTTAGATATAAATTAGTTATAGAGAAGTTTTCGGTAAGTGACAAACTGCGGTTGTGTACGTAGAAAAACACGCTTCAAGAAGTGCTGTTATTGTAAAATAACTAGCTTCTGGGTGGTAACAGAAACTATGCTTCATGTTAGGTTGCATCACACCACACTGTTGTTGATTATTTTCCTATAATGTCACACCCCAAGTGTTTCCTTCCTTACTTAGTGCATGGAGCGCACCATAAATCCTCACAGCAGCCTAGGACGGTTGCCCTAATGGAGCCAAACTGAGCGTGTAAAATAAGCCAGGCCTGTAAACATGACGCCCCGAGAAGTGCAATCACTGAATACATGCACAACTAAAAGGAAGGAGGGGGTGCAACTCAGGAAGGCTGGCTAGTGGGCTGTTTTCGCTCAGTTCTTTTGTTCAGACTCGGATACCGACACCGACCCCCTAGATGCCCCAACCTCAGGGAGGGGGTGGGGAGACCATGACATCTGGTCTCAATTTACAGCGCTCCTTCCCACCCAAAAACGGCCCTGATGGAGATAACGAGCCACAAACGCCACCCCCACCACCCCCCCTACTCCAGGACAACAAAGCCCTGCAGACAGACAGTGTTGCCGAAGCAAGCGTGTGGCCTGTCTTCCAGCTGTCTGCAAAAACCCCCATCAGCAATAAAAATACATGCCGGTGATGGTAGTTAAGTTGACCACTTTATGGATAAAGTCGTTTTTATCATATTTAAGTGAAATTTAACAAACGCAAACAGAACTTTTTGGCACATTTCTCCTTGCAAGCACGTGCCCCTGAAAATCAAAACAGCCACAGCATTTCTCAACACTCCACTTCCTCAAAGTGTGTTTAACGAGGAAAAAAAAAAATTAAATAAATCACGAGGTAATACGCCCCTGGCACATAACGTTTGTTCTTGAGGCCACGCCTTACATCTCTGTACAGTGCATGATCAAGGAAGAGGGTAAACATTTCAGGACACAACCTCGGACCGCCCCTCCTCCCGTTCTTCCTCCACTGGTGTGTGTTTTGGCAGACATACCAGAGCAGAACACAATGTTCCCGCCACTGCCTGGCTCGCTGGCCAATGGGAGCGCAGAAGAGAGGAGGATGTGACCCTCCCTGCATTCCGATTGGCCGTCTTAACGGATGATCTAACAAAAACAGGATGGGGGAGCTTCTTTGCTGAGCCAGCATTGAATGCAGCAACAGTGCAACAGTTCAGCACTACCATCCTCTTTTTCCAAACAACAACAGTACGACAACGATCAAAGGGCTGCCTATCGAGTCCTTTTAATTTTGGCTAATGCTTAACTTTCAGAGTTAGATAACATTCACGGCCACAATCTAGGAATAACACGTTGAGCCTGAAAATACCTTTATATTCCTGCTTTTAAGTAGCACCAACCAACTCAGACGCTGAGCTCAGTACATTTCAAGCACCTTTATAGAAATTCGGATGTAGATTTAGAGTCGTAAATAACAAGCCAGAGGCGACAGAGGCAACCAGCTCATGCCCTGCAGGCTTTCAGAAATGTAGCACGCTACACAATAACAAACTGCAGTCGTGTGCAGACGGCGGCACCGTTTCCAGTAACCTGTTTTGTAACTTCCTAGAAATGGCACGAGTGCAAAAGGGTAATCCCGTTCACAACAACACAGGAATACCACCATTTAATCTGTGCTGCTGACATAACACATAACACATAACACACACACACACACACACACACACACCTTCACTTATAAGCAACCATTTATTTAATCTCTGAGGATTTAAACCTAAACCAGAGGGCGGCTCACCTTCACAGCGTATTCCTTCTGAGTGATTTGGTTGATGCATGTTTGCACTTTTGCATAAGCTCCCTCTCCCAGCACTTCGTCCTGCAGCTTATAGACATCTGAATGGAGAAACACAAGAGTAAGCTCTATTAATAGCAATGAATACATGAAGTAGGTATTAAAGTCATTCCTCCACAACACTTATATACAATAGAACAAAAATGTTTGTTCAGTTTCCCAGTGCAACACACAGTACAGAGTGTGAGATGTGCGCAAAATACACCATATACACACTCAGGGAAGTAAATACTCAGGACAAGCTATACTCAAGGACAGTGCATACTCCCGGAACAACATATAGGTAAAAATATACTTAAGACAGTAAATACTCAGGACAATATATACTCCAAAAACAGCATACAGTCGGGATATACTTATGACATATGATATGATATACGATATATGATATATTTATGACAGTATATAATCAGAACATAATACTATATTACATAATCATAACAATATACTTACGAGATAATATACAGTCAGCGTATAATGAGAACGGTATACACTTGGGACAACAGATAGTCAGGATATACTTAACACAGTGCCTACTCAGAGCAACGTATACTCGCAGGACAATATATTCAAGCTATACTCAGCACAATATATATTCAGGGGAGTATATACGCAGGACAGCGCACACTAAGTCGACAGGACAAAAGAGCATTGTAAACAGCTGTCTGTAAACTGTAGACACTACATGCTGACACTGTCATGCTGCTTTGGTACAAAGGCAGATTCACCACAAATACCACTGCAGGATGATTGTGAAATAGTTAAATACCAAGATCATGTAAATAAAGACAAGATGGCCACAAAGGGGGGGCACACACACACACACACACACACACAGACACCTTCAGACCCTGATATACGCTGTTACACTCACCCTCAAACCGTCCAGAGAAGCTGTCCGTCGCCCGGCACCTCTTTTTCTTCTTGTTTCGCTTCTTGGCGTCGGGTATGTCGATCGGCTTGCTGGATGGCATGTCTTCATGTCGGGACGGGAAGAAAGAGAAAACGGTTACAAGTGAAGAAGTGAAGAAGCTGATGCTCTCTTTGAATCAGGCTTAAAACACAGGCAGATGGGAGGCAGAGGTTCTTTACTGTAAACAACCCGACTGGGAGTGTGTCCCACATCACAGGAATACCTCCACAAAATGACAGTATGTGTGTGGGTTGTGGTTTTGGAAGCAGATAATCATCAGCAAGCCAAAAAAAAAAAAAAAAGACCTTAAGCACTGCCAGAACGCTATGTAAACGCTGGTTTAATGTCGTCAACGTAAAGCCACAAACCCAAGGCATGTTCGAGACTAAAGCAAGGACGTCAGCGAGGTCTTCTTACTCACCAGGGCGAGTGGAGCAATCGAAATTGAAGGCGGGATCAAGAAGGTGGGATCCGGTTTTGGAGAATTCGTCCGTTTCGAAAGGATTTTGGCCCTACAATGAACAGATATTACATTTTAACCCTTGTGTGGTCTCAACATTGTGTGTACTCCCTTTGTCCTAAGGGTCAAAAATGACCCGCCTTCACCAACCCCTTAAAATAAAGAAGCTTAATTGAATTTTAAACCCCAAATCTACTTTTCACGAAGAAACAATCCGTCATTCATCGGAAACTTTGCGAATATCTGGAGTTTTCCCTCTTCGCAGTGCAGAAAGACTGCATTTAAGCAGTGGACAGCACTCGTTGTGGGTCATTATTGACCCCTAAGACAACACAAGGGTTAAACAAACTCCAAACAAAAGAAAGAAAGCGCACAAATGTGTGTGTACGTTTCTCGTAATATCAACTGTAATTAATGTGTTATTAATAACCAGTGTATAAACATCCACATTTTTTGGTATAGGTGTCATGTCAAGTTAATGACACAATTGCAAATTTCCGTGTACTTAGGAATAGGAAACGAGGGTGCGTGCCAACACACCTTGAAAGAGCGATGGAATCCGGTTACGGCTGCGATCTTATTCTGCACCATTTTGCTTCCTGATTCGGTGACTTTTTTCCCAATCGGATCAGTGGCTGCCGGCAACAACGGTTCGCTTAGCTGGAGTGATTAGTCTCACTTCGCTAATCCGATGTCTGGTGACTGCGGTGCTTTAAACGGGAAACCTGAAAAATGAGCAAAAATCATATGTTACTCAAAGTTTATAGGACATCAGTCACGGCCACAGCATGATGGGTTCCTGTCTGTGTGCCAAAGTGATCCTGAGTGCCAAGAATAACATCCAGACTACCTTGAATAAATGGTATTGCATCATTATACTGTAGCATGCAAAAACATCCATAAAGCCATAAACCTCTCTCTCATCCATGTGTTGACTTCACACTGTTTAAGATTTTAACCCATGAACAAAAGTCATTCATGACCAACACCTAATTAGCAAGATCTACTATCTAGCCAATAAAAGTATCCTTTGTTATGACAGCGAATGTATGAAACTTCAGGAAAATAAATGTTCTTCTCTCATGTGTAGTCACGTAATTGATGGCACTAACATTTCTCCCTCAGGATGAACAACAGAAACAAATCCAAGTTCAATTCTTCCATTTCTTAGGCTTTCTTTCCTCCTTTCAGACGGCTTGTATCAGCTTTCCATGTTCAGGTTTCGTGACATTCTTTTTCAAGATCATGAACTGCTGCATGATGAGAGATGTGATGTCTATTATAAGGGGATGTGTGAGTTAGAGAAGTAAAGGAATGTCTTCAGCATATTCTTGAGAGATATTACATATTTCCAATACATTTCCCAAGTCTGGAAAAACGACGTTTTCCATGCCTGCGCAGTCCTGGACTGAGATGTGTGTATTGTCTAAATAAGAAAAAAGGATTATTTTGTAAATGATCAAATGTTAAATGTTAATAAGCTCTTATTGGATTTATTAGCAGCCTATTAACTAAACCTCATCAGTGTCTGAAGGAATATTCTGGAAAATTACTGGAAAAATCGTCCAGGTACATTAGCACTAGCATTACAAGACGCTGCTAGCAAATGTATGTAATAAAAACACTACCTAAATCATAACTATTATAGAAATACATCTGTGTGTTTTTTTTTTATTAATACGCATCCTTACGTCAGTTAACAGATATTATTTTATTACTGAATAATTTAAGACCCTTTAGTTAGATCTCAGAATAAATACAATAACCGTCGTTTAGTACTGGAGCCGAATCCCAAATTGCACGCTTAGTGCACTAGATAGGGTACGAAAGCCGTTCTTTAACACTCAGAGTAGTGCACTTGTGTAGGGAGTAGACATCAATTTGGGATCACACCCATCTCTAAACGTCCGTTAGCTACCATTGGAGAGCGATAACTCGAAAAACGAATTGAAAACCCATCCTTGAATTGTATGTTTCACAAATTCAAAATACACATCGCTTAATAATAAACATTAAAAACTACTAGCGCTTAGAAACGACATAAATAACTAACTTTGCCTTGTGCCCTAGCTTGACTCGCTATTGTTTCCACAGGCAAGTTGTCAAATGCTAAAGAGCAAAACACTGCAAATGTACAGATATAAAATAATAATAATAATAAAAGCCATCGGGAATACGTGCTCACCCCGTTGTTTTGAGTTTAAAGCTCCAGTCTGACTGCCGTTGTGCGACCCCTCTGCTGTCGGTGTGGTCTCGGACCCGACGGCGTTCTACTGTGAGGAACGTACGAAGCACCCTGCGACGGGGTTTATATAACTTCGCTGTCACATAAGCCCCGCCCCTTCTTCGTGGTAAACCCCGCCCATCGGCTGAGAACACAGGCGTACACAAACACAGTGACGTTTTCTGTTTTAGGGCGGAATTCAAACTGCCTTTGTCCCATTTTCTTTTTCAGAAAATATAAACAGAAACAGTCCGAAACGTTATGAAACCTATATAATGAGTAACCAGAAGTGAAATCTTATTTCCCCCCTCAAACTCAAACTCAAATGTACAGTAAATGTTCACTTCCGCTTTAGGTTACAGTAAGAGGGCTCATGCATGATGCAAGTTTCTGTAATAACCCAAACTGCTATCATCCATCACTCTATCCATCCATCCAGCCATCCAAATCATGATGAGTGAGCACAGGATCAGTCTGAGAGATACTGAGTCATGACGCCATTCAGATAACACCGAGTTATATCACTGTTCAAATACAGAAAGGGTATTTTCTAAACTCAAATGAGCAACATGTAAATACTTTGTTAAAGGTGTAATAGTTGTTTTTTTTTTTATTCCTTACTTGTACAAATAACCTGGAAGATATGTAGGACATGATAAAAAATAATAAAAAAAAAAAAAAAAAAAAAAAAAAAAAAAAAAAAAAAAAAAAAAAAAAAAAAAAAAAAAAAAAAAAAAAAAAAAAAAAAAAGATTAAGCCATGGTCTTAGTGCATTAGGTCAGTGAGAAAATCCCTTTGGAAAACTGACTTCCGGTCCGGAATGCTTGTTTGTGTTGTTGTTCCTGTCAGTCATTTTATAGACACTTTACAGTCCACCATACATCCTGGGGGTGGAGCTTCGTGAACGTGGCTGGGAATCAATCAAATGTCAAAACCATCAAACTGTTAGAAACCCAATAGTGAAAAAAAATTCTTAATTAATGCACCTTTAATTATTAGATGCTTTTCTGAAATTCTACCAAAATCTGATTGAAATCTGAGCCGGAATTATAGGCACATAAGTACAAGTAAATATATTGATGATCTATGCAAATGTTTGCACACCCTTAGATTTACGTTAGTTAGCTTTTACAAGCTGGTACTTCACTACAAGTAACAAAAACGTTTAAACTGTGTAGAAGTGAAAACAAATTATGAGAAAATATCATCAGCGCAAATATTTGGATCTGCCTTTCTGAATATAAATATACTCCTATACTATTCGCCAGCTTTCGATACATCTGAACACAAGATAATAAACTAGGGCTGGTCTCTCAAGGGTCCGTCTTTTTGTTTGTTTTTTTCGATCCTACATATGTTTCGCTTGCCACTTGCTAATCCAATCATCATACTTTGTCCTTTGGAGTCCCTCAAGGTTCACTTTTGGGACCGACACTATTTTATACTTCTGTTAGCCTGGACAATTCATAAATACAACACAGCTCCGTATATCTCTAGCTCCTGACCCTCATAGATCTTTTATTGACTGTTTAAAGGACATCAGGTTTTAGATGCATCATCACTATTGGTTAAATAATGATAAACCAGAAATCGCTGTTATTAGAGTCCTTATTTGCGAAGGTGAGAAATTGTGTCAAAAAATGGGAATTTTTTTTCGATAGTGAACTCAGCTTTAAGAACCACATTAGTAATGTTTGCAAAACAGCACTGTGTTAGAAATATATCTAAGGTCTGGGACATTCTCTCAGCCGATGATAGTGAGAAACTTTTTGTTGACTCGTCTGGATCTTTTATCTGGTTTACCAAAGTGCTCTGTCACCAGATTACAAAGAGTGCAAAATGATGTGAACAAGGAATCACATTACACCTGGTCTCAAACAGCTGCACTGGATACCAGTTGTTGTTTAGAATAGATTTAAACATCCATTTAGTGATTTAAACTGATGTGTAAATAATGTAATAGACTAGCAAGATGATTAGCATGAAACTCCGACACTTTTAAAACAGTCCCTTCTCTACATAATCAGGCCTACCCCAGATTCTGAGCAAAGTTGGTCACATATCGGTTGGAGGATACTAAATTGTATCATATCGTAGCAGAATCAGTGGTATCCTCAAATATCAAATTGTTGCCATAAGAATCAAAATCGTATTGTATTGTATTGTGTGTAGAGATTCACTCCTATGGACATGGTAAAACCTTTTTTTATTTATTTATCTCTTAAAGCTACTTGTTGATTTTACCTTATGGTACTTAATTGTCTTTTTTGCAGGATGCTCCCACATTTAAATTTTAAGAATCCTTTTTTGTTGATAAATTGCACATTTATTTCCTCCCCACAGAAAAAATGAGGGGTACAAACTTTTGCACTTAATTGTATAGGATTAGTGTCTTATAAAATCGGAACCTACGCCCAGGGATTCATTTCTTCGGTTGCTTTTGAGAGAAAAGTGAGAGATGTAATCGCCTTTTGTTTTTTAGTGCATTTCAAATATATAACATTATATAACAGTGTACTGAAATACAAGAATGATGTCCTGGAGCAAACCTTGTGTGTGTTCATGTGACAGACCGATACAGTTCCCGGTGCTTCTAGGAAGTGGAGATAGGAACTCACCCTCGCACCTTCTGTAATCTGGAACGTTTTACAGTTTGCTGAGAAAGAATGATCGAGGCGGTACACAATCTCACCATAATGTTAATGAAATACCTCGCTGTTGTGATCCTCGTTCTTCGAAAGAGCAGTTTCAAAGAAACAATCACCTTTGAGTGAAAGTTAAATGTGGGTCATGCATTTGTTTTGTAGTGTGTAGTGGTTTTGTTTAATGGTGCACTGTGTGTGTTTTGGTAGGAAGCAGTAAATTTAATCAGACACAGAAAGTGCAACGTGCTACATGTGACTGCGTGAAAGATGAGAGAACGATCTCGAGGTTCTCTGCTTACATGTGGCTTAGAGTTTGTTTTTTTTCCACCTCAAGCCGTCCAGCAAATCCTGCGTTCTCCCTCCCTTACCGTGTAAGGGCACTTAATAAAGTGGAATCTTACGACTCTCTCTTTTACTCCTTCCCTCCCTCTCTCTCTCTCCCTCTCTCTCTCCCCTGACCTACAGACTCGCTTCTGAAAACAGAAGCAGACATTGCGAAAGCCCTGCTTGCTGTTCGGGGAGGGAGAAGCACATGATGCAATTCCTGGTGGTGTTGACAACAAGCCGTGTTCTGAGGCAGGAGCGGGGGTTACTCGCGGGCTAGCACGAGCGCAACATCATAAAAAGGGCCAATGGGGCACTTTGGGCTCACCCGCGGCCTGGAATGCGTTTTCCAGAGTCAATAGAAGCGCACACCCGGTTGACGTCTGTAACACAAACGTGGCCTCTGATTGGCCAGGATGTGTAGATGTTTCATTGTGAGTTCCTACATGTTGACAGTATGTGCGTGTGTGTGTGTGCGTGTGCACCTTCCATCAGGGTGGGACATTCACATGTTGCTCAAGAGAGCCTGGAATGCATGCGTCTTTGCATGTGTGCTCATTTACACATGCATGTATGTATGTATGTATGGCTGAATCAGTTCTCAAACCCAGGTGCATTGTGGGAGGGACTAGGACAGGGAAATGTAGATGGACTGCAGGTCTTTGAGGACTGAGATGAAATCTAGTTTGGGATCTTTGGATGCATGACACTGGGAGATTGTCAATTTTTACAAAACATACTTGATAAGATTAAATTTGGGAAATGATTAATAATTTAATTAGGGATAAGTCAGATGTAACTAAAATACTATTTTAAAGAATAGAAACGGTCCTTTCGACGTTCGTAATTTCGTTATAAATTGTATATTTATTATGGAACAGAAAATGCTCTCTGAGGTGGAGGCAAAGAAGCGCATGCTCCAACCGAAGTCTGTTTTCTTCTGATACTGGGACACGTGTCTGCCATTATCTCACTTATACCACACTCGCTTTTTAAAAACAGAGACGCTTTTTGCTTAGTTATAACTGAATAATATAAATGTGATGTTTTAGATATTTACATAACTTTAGTCCCCTTACTGTCTGTCTGTCTTAATCATATTGTTGTCATGGTTACATCTTGGAGGGCGTTTCTGTGCATTTTAGCCTATAAAGTTATGGTACAATTACAATTATTAGTTTCATTGCAGTCATAAAATACTTTTGATAATAGTGAAGTAGAAATCTTACATATACAATTTTGGAATAAAAACAAAAAAACAAAAAGAATGTAATAAGTAAATAAACTTAATACAGTTTAAAAAATGAATGCATACATTTTAAAATGTCACATTTGACATTGTATACTATTTTTATTTCCCCCTTTAAAATCATCCTTCCTCTTGAGCGAGCATTACACCGAAGCAGACAGAGTGGCATTTACTAAAACGAAAGGAAAAGTGACAAGAGAGTGAGATGAGAGAGAAACCGCAACTGTTGTTTTGTTTTTTTAAAGCTAGTATTGGCATGGAAAGTGGAAGCTAACGTTAGGTCGTTAGATATCTATCTAGCAAAACCGACTACAGGTTCAAGGATGTCCTCGCTCGATAATGCAGACTTGCATGTTACATGAGCTTCAAGATAGACGTGTGTGTGAGTGTGTAAGAGTGTGTGAGAGAGTAGTGCTGGAATGTGTGTGTTTATACACCAGCCACTGCTCCTATTCGGTTACATCTGAATATTTTCCAAGCTGGCGGCTACTACGTACACACGATCAAGGCTTACTGCCGCTTCTGCAGGAGCATCTGAAGCTTTCCTAGAGTTGAGCGGCACGGAAACACGAGCCTCTGCAGTCCGAGACCTTAATCCTTAATCCAAAACCTCCATCTAAATCAGAATCAGGACACACACCTGCCTGCAGACCTGAATGACTCTCTGTGTGTGTGTGTGTGTGTGCACTTCATACTGATCTCTATATGAAGCTACTACATAGTATAGGCCGAAGCACACTTAGTGAAACATTGAGTGAATCTGGAAAGACTGTTTATGGATTTTTTTAAAGCTAGGCTACACTAATACACCTTCTGGCTCCTAAATAAAGGTATAAAGATGCGTCCTTGAGGGTGCAGCTGCAGTAAAGTACCATTTTCCCCCGGAGTATGTAAGATGTGTATTGTCATTGACTCATATGAACCATACACACTACTGATCTGGAAACTGTGCAAATAAGGCGTGATCCAAATGATTACACGTAAAGGTTTTCGCTTTAAGTTTGGAAGATTCTTTTAATCCTTCATTAATCCTTCATTTGTATTGTATCCTATTTTCTCTCGGCCATTTTGCTGTATCCTATTTTCTGAGTAATCAAAGTGTAAATCAAAGGCTTAAGAATGTAACCGCTTTGAAGTACTCCAATTAGTGTCTAGTGAAATATGTAATCCAGAAGTGTGTTATGAGTGTGATATGATCTCATCCTATGTCAGAGTGTTAAGCCAAGTGTGCGTGGTACATGTAGTGGAATTGAAATAAACTGATGTGACCTGCTTTGTGGAAAGTACCGAATAGTAGCAAATATACAGTTTTGTGTCATATACTGTCTTATCTTTTAATTGGCTCTTTTTAACTCTTTTCAAAAAAATAAAAAAAATGGCCTGGCTGAGCTCACGCCACACTTAAAACTAAGTCAGTGGGCCAATGGAATAATTGTGGCGAAAGGCAGGGGTATGATTTAAAAGTAAAAATAAGAAAACTCTGCCTGATGAGATCATTACATTTTAGAATTGTATAAAAGCTTGGGCCACGACTGTTCTGCAGACATCTCGGCTTTGTTGGTTGATTCGATAAAGTCTGTTGATTTTTGGCATCCAGGACCCCTTGTCTTCTGAACTGAAGGTGTGAATCCGTTTAACATCTCATGCTTGAAACATACTTTTCCACGAAAAATGGACATTTTACTTCCAGAACATTCCCTCAACCCTGTCACCTGAACACATTCACTCCTATGAAATATTTGGAATATCCCAAGTCAACAGGAAGTTGCATCATCCAGATTTTCTCGAAGACACGCCCTGATCTCAGGGTCAACTCAAGTCAGGTTTCATAGAAGAATTTCAGTTCCTGTGGGGTAATTATAACGTTGTCGTGGCATTCGAGTGTGCTAACCTCGTAGTTAGGAAATTTCTGCCGGGCAGTAGTATTCGCCCCTTCCTTAAACCGAGTGAGAATGTGATCTCGGCTTTACACATCGTCAAGTGAGAGTATTCTCCATCAGCAAGACTAAGTAACATCTTACTCTTATTTAGCTTATTGAGCTCTTTATTATGTCTCATGTTGTCCCGTTTTAATTGTAGCACCGTGATTCTGGAGGAACTATATTACATCTTTATGTGATGAGAGAAATGATCATAAAAGCTGACTTGACTAATTTAAGGGCTCTCATTAATCTCTTCGCTGTTCTCCATATTCAAAGAGGTCGCTAAGCCAAGTGACAGGTTTGTGCAGATTATCTCGAGCGCCGTTCGCTGTTGCGTAAGTCAGTCAAGCAGTTCAGCATGACATCAGTACGACTTCCTGTTTCAGAAGAAAATGTCAACATACAAAATCAAATCACAGCTAAGAAGCTATTTCATGTTGACTTTAACCACAATTTGTGTTTGTTAATTCTATGCTAAGAAACTCCACCGTGTTACTTTCAGCAGTTTCTCATTTCAGAGCAAAGTGTATCCTGTAACAGCAAAGAAACCCCGTTCAAAGAGAGACATTTTCTTCAATTCAATGCTGAGAAATTTATCTTTTTTTAAGTTTCATGGGTTTATGGCCTTTTTTTTTTTAAATGTATAAAATACTTTACAATGTTGAATTTTTAAAATCTGTTAACTCATATTTTTCATAACGTGTCACTGTTGTCACTTTACACAACCTCCACAAACTAATTATCGTAAAAACATATTGTGTATCGAAGATATATATAGAATATTTATATATCGATTGTGATTTTTTTGCCATATCGTCCACCTCTAGGTTTTAAAAAAAAAAGCGCTGCGTCATCAGAGACAGACAAATAAATAACAATAAAACGTGCAATGAGGCAGTAAAAATCCATCTGATTAACCTCCAAATGTCTCTGATGCAACCCTGAGCTGCATTGAACCATACAAACAGCGCACACACACACACACACACACATACATACATACACACGCCGTCTGGCACGTAGCAGCGCCGAGGCCACGCCCACTGCCGAACGGATGTTCTGGCCCCGCCCACTGATGTATGACGTTTCGTTTTGTCTCGGTTCCTCAGGCACGTTCCAGAAGAAAACAAAGCGCAAACCGGCTGGAACCGGCTGCACTGATTCAGCTGCAGGGTTGCCAGATCTGCGTAAAACAATCGCTGACCTCACTACCAAAAATACACAATCTACACTATAAGCGATACACTAAACACTACTTTTAGACTCTAACTTTGTGACAGTTGGCTCCAAATGCTACAAATTTTAACAAAGCCATACAAAAAGCTGAATTTATTAATTGCTATACAAACATTTATTAATATTTAATCTTCAATATTATTTGTTTTTTCATTTTTCATATTTCTAATTAAATTTTCAATGTTATTTCAAATTTCTTCTATACTTATACATATTGTTTTATTATAAAGCTTATCGCTTCTATAGTAGTAACATGATACGTTGCGTTATTTTGTTTTATTAATATTTCCTATTTGTAATCCTTATACATTTACTGTATTTACAATAGCGCCTATCTGAGAGCCTGTTTACACTTGGTGTCTTGAGTATAAGGATTACGTCTGGACATAAAAATATGAAGTGTAAATGTAACCACTTGAAACAGATCTGATCTGAAATGCATACAAGTGTAAATTCTTCCATGACAACCAACCAAAACCTGTCCTACAACATTTTTAGTACGTTTGAATCGAACCCTGGTGCGGGTCGTTTTTACAGGTAAGGACACAGCAACCGGTTGTGCGGACCAAAACAGCCATCTCTGTGAGGTGGTCTCAGTACCGGTCCAGTCGAACTCTAGCGCTGTTGGAATGCAGTGAAGAAGCAATTCGATCCTGAATTGCCCCAAATACAGGAAGTGAACAAACATGGCATGTGTTTTGCTTTGCAGGTGATATTTTTCTGTAGATGTGAGCTGCTAAACCGAACTGCGAGGTGCAAACTGAGCCAAAAGACAGAGCCGTAGAGCTGCGGAAATGCCATGTGTTCTGTAGACTCGGACTGATGGACAAAAAGTAAATAAACGGTTGACACGATTCACAAAATGTTTTAAAATACAAACTTCCATAATTATCCAGTAATATATTGAGTGCAGCTCCGTGTTCTCTGTTCTCATGTGATTTTCTCATACGATTTTCTTCACACACTTGGGAAAGGTTTGTTTACATTTTCCGTCGTCGTATTTCTGACCAGTTCATGATGTGGTTTCATCCGTCACGTCCCTCAGCTAACGTTTTTTCCATTTTTTGGGTTCGTTTAATTAGTTACACTAAGAAAACAAACCGAATTACTAATGAACCAAAAGTATCAGTTTCACTCTGATTCATACTGAAGAACTGCATTAAAAGGTGTGAAAGCATAAAGAAAGAATAAAAATGGCAAACACCATGGGTGGATCGAGATCAAACAGGCTGTACAAAAATGATTTTTATTAACACTAGATACAGCAAATGGGTTTTAATCGAACTCGAATGTTTTTATGGTCAAAATCTTATCAAGGTTAGGTTCAGATAAAAGACGAATGAAACTTCCTGATGTAAATGTAAACTTTTAATCATAACCAAAGTTCATGAATAGGTATTAATTACTGTTTGTGGGGTTTCTTTCATCCACTTACCGATTTAACTTAATGAAAGCAAAACGCCCAACCATAGCGACTTACTAGGGGGGAAACAGTGGATTTGGCAACACAAATGAACAGGAACGAAAGGGGGAAGGAACTGACTGTTGCACATCCTGCACGTAACACACGGATAGGACCCAGGGAGTTTATTAGAGTGATTTGCATGAGGCTAAGAACAATAAATAAATAAAATAAAATAATAATATTATTATTATTTTTTAAAAAGCTACATTTTATTATTATTATTATGATGATGTTTAAAGTTTCGCGCAACTGAACCCGGAAGTCAGCGATTTGTTATTTTTTATTTTGCAGCGTGTTTAAGATTCAGTTGTTACAAATTTCATTGAAACATTGCGTGTTAACTTTCAGTGGCTATTCGTGCTATGGTCCATCTACATGAGAAAATATTCCATTCTCTTAATTATGAATTTATTTTACTTTATTTATTCACTAGGAAGCACGCATTCAAACTAATCTGGTTGTTATAAACTAATCTCTGCCTTTAATTATACATGAATTAAACCAACTTAGCATTTTTTATGTGACGAATCCTTTCAAGTCACAGTGTCCCTTTTAAATAAATACATACATAATTTAAAATGTCCCTTTTAAATAAATAAATAAATAAATTCTTGTTTGTGTTCTTCTCGCTTGTGTGCAGTGATTAGCATGCTAGTTGGTTATGATTAGCATGCTAGTTAGTTACCTCAGCATAACATATAACGTTTTTAACCAAACCTCTATGTTCAAATGTAGGTGATAAATCAACTGACCTGAATGAAAGACACTCTGTAACATTTTCTTCACCTAATTTACAAGGACATATAAAACAAACAAAAACAGTTAGAACTTTCTGGAAAAAAAAAAATGAGTTAACGGCTGAGCTCCAGGTTTAAACTGTGTTCTAGCTCGCGCACTAAATCCTGTCCGCCATTATGGTCGTGTTCCAAGTGTTTAGTAGCTGTTTAGAAACAATTCCCGGTTCAGCACTAGTACTAAATGACCACCAACAGTCTAGGACAGAGGTTTCTCAAACTTCTTTTTGAGCCAAATACGACTCTAACTTTTAAAATGAACTCTGTGGACTCCTTGTTTCATTGTGTACATAATAATATAGTTGTCATTGAGCTTTTTATTCCTGAGCTTTGCACTGACACAACACATTAGGTCCAAGTTGAACACACACTATATGACCAAAAGTACGTGGACCGCCTGACCATCACAACCAGATGTCCTTGTTGAACATCCCTTCAGAAAACCATAGAAATTAATTTACCATGGTGTTAGTCCCCTTTTGCTGTTATAATAAGTTCCACTCGTCTGCGAAGTCTTTCCACTAGATTTTGGAGCGTGGCTGTGGGGATTTGTGCCCATTTAGCAGCAAGAGCATTAGTGAGACCAGGCACTGAGTTGGACAACGAGGTCTGGGGCAGCGTTCCAATTCATTCCAAGGGTGCTCATTGGGATTGAGGTCAGGGCTCTGTGCAGGACACTCAAGTCCTTCCACTCCAACCTTAACACAAAATAATGTCTTCATGGAGCTTGCTTTGTGCAAAGGTGCATTATCATGCTGGAACATGTTTGGGCCGCTTAGTTCTAGTGAAAGGAAATCATAATGCTAGAGCACAAAGACATTTTATACAATTGTGCGCTTCCAACTTTGTTTGGGGAAAAACCACATATGGGTGTGATGGTCAGTTGTCCACAAAGTTTTGGCCATATTGTGTATTTAGAGCCACTTGTTTTTGAGTTACTGAAGTTTGGATTAAAAGTGGCCAGTCAAGCTGGCTAATAACTATTAGAATCCGCTAACAAATATTTGATAATTGTAGACTAGTTTGTGATTCTACCACTGGAACTTAAATAAATAAATAAATAACCACCTGGCACTGCATCATGAACCCTAATTTGAGAACATTACTCTAGGTGGTAGTGGTTTCCAAAAGCGCTGTCCAGGGACCCCCAGGGGATCTGTGAAACATTGCCAGAGGGTCTGTGATTTTTCACTGTGATTTAGTTACAGCAGAGGGAATTCACAACATACCATTATCAATGTTAAAAATAACACCATCTTGGGCCTAATGTGTTCTATATGTGGAAAGTTCAGGAATAAAAAGCTTTATATCTCCAATAAGTAGACAGAATATTATCGTACACTGGAGGCACGGTTCCATCCTGAGCTTGGGTTACTGTCTGTGCAGTTTTGAATGTTCTCCAGTTTCCTCCCTCTTCTCAGAAACATCCCAGTAGGTGAGTTGACTATGCCAAATTGCTGCTCGGTGTGAATGTGTGTGTGTGCATGGTGCCCGCACTGCAGGTTGTATTCTCACGCCTTGCACTATGTCTTCCTGGGATAGTCTCCTGATCCACTGCAACCCTGACCAGGATAAAGTGATGATACATGAATGAATGAATTATTGTACACATTTAAATAATGTTTAGGAAATAAATCTGTCCTGCACTGCCTCACAGCTCCAGGGTCCTTTCTGACGGTGATCAGGATAAAGCGCTTACTGAAAGTGAGTGAGTCGTAAAGGTGTCCCTGGCTACAAAAGGTTTGAGAACCCCTGTTCTAGCTTTGTTTAGTGTCACTTTCTAAACACCGGTGTCATGATTACACATGTCTGAGAATCCGTTCCCTTGATGGATGGAGTAGAGGAGAGGTCATAGTTTTGACTTTGACTTCCTGGAAGTATATTTTTGCCAGTAAACAGTTAAATCATGACTCCTACTCATGGCCTTGGGGCTGAAACGGTTTTTGCTAACCAACAATCCAAGAAGTGAAATGGAACAATGATGTTGGTGCATTCAAACTTCCGGTTTTAACTCAAGTATTGTTTTTTTTTTGTTTGTTTGTTTTTTAAGAAGAAAAAAGAAAGCCTTTATTTGTCACATATAAGTACATCACAGTACAGAGAAATTTTTTTCTTTACATATTCCAGCCTGTTAGGAAGTTGGGGTCAGAGAGCAGGGTCAGGCATGATACGGCACCCCTGGAGCAGAGAGGGTTAAGGGCCTTGCTCAAGGGCCCAACAGTGTCAGCTTGACCTTCTGATCAGTAACCCAGAGCCTTAACCTCTGGACCACCACTGGGCCCTGTAGAATACACTAGAATTTGCAGGGCCAAAACCAGTCACCTAACCCATTCTAAAGAATGAGGCAATTCTGACATATGAGCCTGTGAAACCTCCATCTGAAATGCCTCAATTGATGAGGCTCAGTTATATTTAGCTTGTTTTCTTTCTCCATTTGGCATTCCGACGTTTGTTCCACAAGCTTTCTGCCCCGAAGGAACAGAACACAACAGAACATTTCACACACATTTGTCATTAAAATGCTTCAGTTTGTCATGCAACAGCAAACGAACCATCATTTAAGATCGTTTATCAAATGGGCTGTAAAATAGATTTGAATAAATATAAATCATTTTAAATGGTTCGAGTTAAATAAAGAGCTCCACATTTCACTCAGTGCTAATGGTGGGTCTTTTCAGTGCTTATGGCGCCACCTGGTGGATAAACCGTGTTATGCCACTGTGTGTTCTCTGTAAAGTACCATTAACAATTATTAATAGTTATAGGTGCGCTAAGAAGATGGAACAATAGCCATTTTTACATTTTGCTATGAAAAATCTACTTGTAAATTTTGTGGCACTCTGTGAACATTTGATTATTAGTGCAGTGCCAATTATACAAAGCAAATATATGATACAAAGCAAAATACAAATCAAATATGTGATATATTCTTGTGTATATTTGATCACATTCCGTATTTTCAGTATACTGGTCCTGAAGAACCCTCTATAATGCACATTTTATTACTTTCCCCTCTTCTAACACACCCATGCAGCTCAGGAATGGCTGTTAATTAGCTGATTAGTTGAGTCAGGTGAGTTAGACCAGGGAAACACTAATATGCACAGGATTACACTAGGACCAGGGTTAATAATCTTATAATCGATTATTTATTTGCTGTTCTGTGCAATTTGCCAACAACTACCCACTCTGGGAGCAAAAGGTGCTTGGACCCCGCAGATCGCCGCTTGCAGCTATATTTTTGATTAATATTAATCACTATTTATTATTTCTCATCTTAATTAATTTTGTTTGTTGCTTTTGTAATTATTTAATTATGTTGATTTCAGATTTAAGAAATTGCTAGATGGGTGACAGTCTGTTGATAAAAGGGCTATAATAATAAAATTAAATTAAATGAAATTGAATTAAATAAAATTGTGTGAATGTTATGTTCTGCATGTTACATTCCTAATGTTTCTGCTTAAATGTGAAATTGTTACCTGTGCTATTAGTTTATGGGCACCCTGTTTATGTAAAAATATTTTATCCACACTCACTTGTCACTTTAATACACACGTACACCTTTTTATTTATACAATTCCACCAATCAGCCAATCTACTGTTGTAGCCCATCCACCTCTAGTTTTGACATGCTGTGTATACCGAGATGCTTTTCTCCTCACCACGGTTGTAAAGAGTGCTTTTTTGTGTAACCACAGGCATCCTGTCAGCTTGAACCAGTCTGGACATTCTCCTCTGACCTCTCTGTTTAACATGGTGTTTCCGCCCACAGAACTGACACTCAGAACCACAGGAAGCAGTTTCTGAAATGCTCAAACCAGCTCTTCTGACACCAACAACCATTGCCAGTGTCATACTCATTAATTCACTGAGCTTTTTCCCCCATTCTGATGTTTGATGTGAACATGACCTGAGGCTCTTCATCTGTAACTGTATGATTTTGTGCACTGCACTGATGCCACATTATTGGCTGATTGGCTAATTGCATGAATGCTGAAGTAATCTACTGTAAGTGGACTCTTGCACAACAATTAACTGTTGTAACTGTAAATTGGGAGATAGTCAAATGGTTATGTCGAAAATCTCCATTCTGACAGGCAAGCAAATATATTTAGCAGAATATGTTTAATGTCTCAAACACATACATAAATATTAACAAATATAATCTGTATGCTTCAGACAGGGAAAAATAACAGCAAACAGAAATGATTCAGAATCAAAATTGGAAAAAAAAAAAAAAAAAAGGATTTCTAATACTGCAATCTAGCAAAAAAATATTTCTACACATTAGAGAGAGCAATTCAGGATGTTAACATATTTCTCGCTAAATAGAATATTACAGTACTTTAAAAGTGTATAAAAATAGAGTCTTTGGAAACTTTGGTTCGTTTTTGAAATCGTTGATTCGGACGGTTGGGCCGATCTGTTTGGAATGTACCGCCTCGAGACGCCAGTTCAGTGACACACCCGTGATGTCATCTCTTTCTGTTAGGTGAGAGAAACAGAAGGTAGTCGTTTTACACAACATGTAACCCCACACACACGCACACACACACACACACACACACACACACACACACACACACCAATGACCTTTTTAATATTGTCATTTATGAAAAATTCATGTTATAATGCAAGTATTATTTGATCGCGTGAAAAGACGTGTGAATGTTATGCCCTTGAAATTGCACGTGGAAAAAGAAAATCTGAAAAATAAAACCACATGCACTACATGTATTGTTTGATGTTGTGCTTATAGGCTGTTTCTGTTACTGAGGGCAGCCTATAAGCTTTTGACACGACCTTTTCTTGGACAAACCCTTCCTTTAAGTATGGGCAGAGACCGGGAGAGATGATGTGGGTGTGAATCACACTGGCACTATGAATTCCCATTAGCACCCAAAATGGATTGTTAGTCACAGTGAGGTGTCTTTTTGTCTTTTGCTTCTCCTCCCTCTCGCTGTGCTTTTTTTTTTTTTTTTTTTACATATTTAAATGGAATGTATGCATGTACACAAAATAGCACTGATGTGCCTACACACACTGTCCTCCTCACACTGTGTACACTTTCCACTGCGTTCAGCTGTTTTTCTCTTTACACACACACACTTTTCTAACTATCCTCATGTATACTGTCTTTCCACTGACATCATTATTAATGCAGCTAATTCATGCTTACACCTAAATCTAACTATAACCTTAACCTCTGTAACCAAAATGAAAAAAAAAAGGAAAAAAAAGCAGTTTTCCTCATGGGGATCAGCCAAATGTCCCCACAAGGTCAAAACTGTCAGATATTACTATCCTTGTAGGGACATTTCACCAAAATACAAAAACATGCCCACACACACACACACACACACACACACACACCTACTTTCTATGTCTCACTGAGACTCTCTCACCCTCTCTTACTGATCTCTTACAACTCTATTCTACTTAACAGTACAACATGTTAGACAACTTCCCTTCTTTGGTTGTTCCTCTGGGGAAACCCTTAAAGGTTTTACACAGAGTGGTTCCCTTTCAGAAAGAGTTCCAGGTAGGAGCTAAAATCCCTTATTGAGCCCTTAACAAACCTGTGAAGTACCCTTTTCTAAGAGTGTATGATTACTAATGTGAATTCAGGACTATCTGTACCCTGCTTGAATACCTGCGTCTGTCTGCCTTTACATGACAGTACATGCGAAAGTGGGAGGAGTTCGGGGAGGATGTGGTATAGTGACATCATTTCCTATGAACACTAAGAGTAGCCACAATGGAGGAGTTTCAGTGTTTCATTTAGCTTTTACTCAACATTCGTGTGGATGCAGTCGACTAAACGGAAATTATTAATGGGAATATTATTAGACATTACTGAAGGTTGCTGTTCCTATCGGCTAGCTAGCCTACACCCAATAACACTTGTGGTACGATATGAAGTAAGAAATTGTGTCACACTACGTCCTGGAGTACTGTGTCTTTTTATAAAATATCGATGATTTGACTCGAGTGAACACTTAGGATCACTCTGTGATGATCGTGTTTGAACAGTTAATGGTCTGCACTAATTGTAGCTCCACCCACATGTCCCTGTTGGTACACTGGGCAAGAAAGGGAACCACGTGAACACTGTAAAGATTTGGCAATTGTCACGTCTCACCCGTGCTTCAGTGGATAATCTCACCTGGGTACTGCAGATTTGTACCTAAGAGCTGCTGCTGTGTCTCATGCTCAACCCAGGACTCTTATTCACATTAGGAACATATCATACTGAACATCCTGGAAACACACTCAGTACTGTTTGTCTTTACTCTTCTACACCTGTATACTGAAAGGGAGTTTTTCCTCGCCACTGTCACCTCTGGCTTGCTCAGTACAGACATAACCTACATCTGGATTTCTGTCAAGCTGATTTGTTAGAAGCTCTATACAGACGAAATTGCATTGAATTAAATGATGACCCTAGATCACAAGTTCTCAGCCCTGGACCTTGAGAACCCCCTGTCGTGCACATTTTAGTGTTTTCTCTGCTGATTCAAGTAATCAGCTAATTAACAGCTCAGTGGACGTGGTAGAGCGGGGAAAAGACTAAAATGTGCAGGACAGGGGGTACTCCAGGACCAGGGTTGGGAACCTGTGCCCTAGAGTCCAGATCTGTTACCATATTGTTTGTATGAAAAGTACACACACACACACACACACACACACTGACCAGTGGCTCTAGCTCCTTGTGGTCTATGAGGTTGAATTCAGTAACAAAGTAGTAGAAATGTTTGTAACAGGTGTTGACGTGCGCTTCTGCCCCCATCTGACTGACGCGGTCGAAGTGGTGGATGTAGACGTGCACGAAGACGCGGAACAGACGTGACAGGATCTTCTTCGCCACCTGCATGAAGCTCTTGGGGAAGGGCGTACCTGTGGGATAAAGCCATCGTACCATTAGAAATTTGCATTTAAATGCTGGAGTTAAATATCCTAAGTTGAATATTAACATTTAGAATTTCGATCATACCATCTGAAATTCAAATCTGAGCTGAAATTAAATTTTGCAGTTTGCAAAAAATATTCGAAACTGAATTCCATGCATAAGGGCATTTGAAATTTTAAACAAAGTACATGTACAATCAGTTTCTAAAAAAAAAAAAACATTCAGTCTCTCTGTTAATTCACATTTTCAGATTGATTCTTCAAAATAATATCTGCAGTTGGCTGCAATAAATGCTTGCATCAAATAGCCGTGTGTTAATTGCTAAATGTAGATGGGTGTTATATTTGGACGCTGCAGTGTTGTTACACAAACCCTCGCTGTTGTTGCAGAATAAACACTGTCCTGCACAGTGATAGCATTAAAGAGCCCACATTAAACACGCTGCTGTCAAATGGCAATTCCGGGCTGCTGTTTTCGTCTCGCGTCATTTAACTTCCCCTCAGTTTTTGTACTAAACACAAGGTGAAAACCATGACTCACACATATTGCAGTAAAACCACACGCAAAAAATCCCCACTGCTGAAGCCACTCAGGACTAAAGACACTGATGTGGACTCTCATGAAACAGAAAATGCACCTTACAAGCGAGTGATCTTGCGATATGCTCTCGGTAGAACTATAAACTACATTCTGATACATATTTCTGAAGATCACCGGTAAACACAGAGTTTAGTGAATGACTATCACGGTAGTACAGCTCATCATGAAATTCACAGTTTCCCATTTTAACCCAAATATAGTCCATCGACCAAGACATATCATGTTACAGAATGTAATACAGACTTATTCTGCTATTTTATAAACTTGCTAATGCCTAATTTTACTATTCTGAAATATAAAAAATGTATTTAATACACCACAAGCAAGTATCATTTTCTCACTGCAAATTAACGTTCCTCGTGTTGGTAGCGGGCGCATAAAATGATACCACAGTACTGTTAAATTCTTGATTTGGATTGGTCAGAAGGTGTCGATTAATATTCTTTAATACCACAGACCAGAAGGTGTGTATTGTTTTGTAAATGCACGACTCGGAAAGTTCCGGCTGTAACATGAACAACAGGTTGATGTTAATGTGCTGGTTGTAACGCGTTATTGTTTCTATAGTAACAGCTCATAAACAGGGACTTGTACAGCGGACGCGCTATGTAATCTAACGGATTTAAAAAAACGTGTTGATGTGGTGAAGCCTTTTGTTAAGAGACATTAATTTAACATTTAAGTAAGGAGTCTCGGATGTCAGCGCTTTCTCAGTCTCAGTCTTCAAGACAGAGGAGTTTATGCTTTCCGGTTTCTCTGTAAAATGACAAGCTGTGTTTTTTTTAGAGATAGAGAGAGAGAGAGAGAGAGAATGCTGGTGAGGGAACGACTATTTATCATGGCTTTAAGGAACTAAATTGTTCCACAACATTAAATCTTAGCCATAAACAGTTAAAATGTGTGAAGTGTCGTCCATTAATAAATTAAATATTGTAATCATTGGCAAATCATTGTGGTGTAAGTGGAATAACACACTTCGGATAGTGCGCCCCATTTCAGGCTGGTAACGGCACTCCGCATCACGTTGTGCTGCATCACACCACCTGGATTATTTTTGTGTAACTGCATGGCCTGTCTTGTATTATTCCTAACATAACAGCCAGCTGTAATTCAAACTATACGTTTATATTCATGTGCGTATTAAGGCACAGTATTCAAATACTGGCATCTCAAACAGGTAACCAGTTATTTCAATAAATGTACACAACCCCATTATGTAGCTGCAAGTGGTATCTTCCAGACGATATGGCAAAAATATCGCATCTCATTTGTTCTTACTTGAAAACATCTCCGCGATATACAGTATATAATCTTGCGGAGGTTTTGTTAACAAAGCACCCACCAGGATTGCTGTAATTTCATCGATTTGTGTCCAAAATCTAGAAAAAATGAACTATTTAACAAAGAAAAGGAAAGCAACGAAGCAATTTGTGCAATACGTGATACAGTGATTAAGAAAGGAGTGATAAACGTTATTATTCTATCACAGTTCTGATATCATATCGTCATTTTGCCCAGTCCTATACTGCATATAGGATCATGCAGGATCATGAAGATGTCTTCATGTATCACAGTATGATTATTTTTGCCATGTGGGCCACTCCTAAGTATCGCTGTGCCTTTGTGTGGTTTATAAATAGCGAACTGATGAAGATTTAATTAAGCTATTAAGCTCTACCTTGGCAGCGTTTTGAAAAGGTGTATTTATATCCTGAGCTGGACTGCGTCACCTGATTTGAAAGGTGACGCTTGGATGAGTGCAGGAGCAGCAAGGCGCCAGGGTTTAGGGTGACACTGAGACGAAGGCAGGGAAAAGCCTGAGTCATCTGGAACAAACCCTGCTGCTTTCTTAGAAACTTTTTGTTTGCTTCTCTTCAAAAAGTGTAGTGTTTTAATTAAATAGTATTCTTCAGTATATCTTTCTGATTCAGTGTGCAATTACAGTCCGTCCTGCTGGGTGTCACTGTGCTTTTTAGCTTTGCATATAATTTGAATGCAAAGCGGGTCTTAAAAACCAAGTCTTTACCTGTCAGAAGTCAGAAAAAAGCCAGCCCATGTCGCTACAGGATCACTGGATGTTTAAGATCACGAATTTTATCCTGATCTGTACAATTAAGTTATTTAGTTTATTTAGCCCATTCCTTTAAAGCACAATCTACTGCCAAACAATGTTTCCATATTAATATCGTTGCCATGAAATACATTTATGACACTGAAAGTGATTAGAATAACATCTAGGGAAAATGACACCTAGGGTCATATTATAAACCCTGATCTAGGTTTCTGCCAATGTACTGACATTGCAGTGATCCGAATTGTTGTCATTACAAAATAAACGTATTAAAGTTTATATTTTATTTGTGTCAATATCATGTCATGTCATCATCATCTCACGAAGCCTGTATCAGGATATGTCTCATACTCAGGCTTTGGTGTATCGGCTCATGCCTAGAAATAGCACTGGTCACTAAGCAACAAAATAAGCAACAATAAGCCGAACCAGACAGAGATCAATTTATGCTGCTTATGAAATATAGATTAAATCCTTACGAAGTTGAAGCTGTGAAAGAACTTATGAAGGAACCAGGTAAAATAATTTCTGGGGCCCCTGAGTGGCGCAACAGAACAAGTGTTCGCCTTATCATCTGGAGATTGGGAGTCTGAATCCCGGCCAGGAGTCCAAGAGAACAGATGTGGCCGTGCTCTGTAGGTGGGAGGGGTGGCATACTCTGTCTCCTGTCAATCACAGCGACACTGGCCAATCGTGGGCATCTGAGAGCTCGTGTATGCAGTATCTCAAAGGACGCACGTGAAAGCCTTCACTTTTCCGGGTTTGTAGGTGTCATATGATAAACGAGAGCTGGCTTGTGGATGGAAATTGGTCAAGACTAAATTAGGGGAGGAAATCTAGAGGAAAAAATTTCTGATGATTGAGCCGTGAAAAAATGATTTACTAAAAGTGAATATAATTTGAGTGTATTAATATAGATATATATAGATTTCTGGCCAGAACACTTTTCAGAGCTGCTGTTATAGAAAAGCTATTATAATTAAATAAGGTGATGTATATTAGACAGAATTTAAGTTTTGCTTACCGACATTGGTGGGGAAGATTTGCTCGTTGTTGATCTGTACCTCGATCCAGTCCATCAGCAGACTCATGTACTTTGGGGCAGAAAGCGCTGTGGGCTTCTTGTACTTGTGCTCGTCCTGCCAGCGGTACTCGTATTTGGGCCCTCCGGACATGACGGGGCACGTCTGCTCGGTGCACGAGTCGCTGATGGTGCCGTAGATCAGGTTGATACGGTTGAAGAAGTCCACCACGTGCACGGCCACCCAGTCGCTCAGGTCCTCGCCGTGTGGCAGCTGCACGGCCAGCTTCAGGTCCAGACCTGCATTCAGGGACGCCTGCGCCTTCTTGTGCAGCTCGAA
Organism: Pangasius djambal; assembly: GCA_022985145.1. Lineage (NCBI taxonomy): Eukaryota > Metazoa > Chordata > Actinopteri > Siluriformes > Pangasiidae > Pangasius > Pangasius djambal. The sequence goes on along the minus strand of CM040982.1, from coordinate 2,923,393 downwards.
ACGCTGCGTGCCTGGCTCGAACTTCCGCTTGGGCCGGAACGTTCTGTCTTTGTTGAAGACTTGCTTCAGGGCCAGAGACATGGCGTGGGGACACTGTGGTTTATTGAAAGAGGATAAGTAAGGAATAAAAACAAACGCTAACGGGAAGGTTGTTGCTCAAGTCAGTGACAGCTGTTTTGCAGTTCCAGAGAGAAATTCTGTGAGAGAGAGAGAGAGAGAGAGAGAGAGAGAGAGATTACATAATCAGAATAAGCTTCACTTATAAAGAATTTGACTTGACAGTCGTTCAAATAAGAATTAAGTAGAGAAGAAAAATAAACAAGTGCAGTTAAACTGCAGACAATATGTTGTAAAACATTAAAAATACTGAAACAAAAGTATTTTTATATGAAACATCCAGCATGACGTGGCCTAATATTCTAATTAGCATACTTAAATGCATAGAGAAGAAGCAATTTGAAGTTCTATGAATATTTACGTGGATAATATGGGCATTTCTGAACGGCTTCAGGGAAAATAAGTACCTGTTGGACATGAAGGATGTCACAGCAAACCTGATCATCTGAAATTACGCTGAAATATAATCCATATTCAGAATTTTAACCTACCCAGAATGACGAATGACAGGTTCGCGCTTTAACCGTAATCTAAATTTGAATAGCTTGTATATTTTCGGGTGTCAAAACCCCAGTGACACCAACAAAAACCTTCAGGAAGAAAGAAAAGCATCGATGCTTTAAAAGCATTTCCGTCTATCGAATTTGAAGCAAACTTGCTGATTAAAAACAAGTTTAAAAAAAGAAAACAAAACAGAAGCTCCTCAGACACCAGCTGAACTCACTGATCAAACCAAGTTCCCTGCTTCCTAAGGGGCGTGGCCTAATATTCTAATAAGCATGCTTGATGGACAGCTTTCAGCCTGCTACGTCAATTAAGCAGAACTAAACACAACAATGTAAGCACTGAGAATCAGGATTGTTAAACATTTCTTGTGCCAAACCACCTGATTGTAGAGCAAGAGTACACAGCTTTATTAATCTTCATTAAAAGGTATGAAAGATGAGTAACTTTAGCCTTGTGATTGTTCATGGTATTTTGTAGAGTGTCTACGTAGAAACAGCAGGGCACACGATAAAAACCGATTCCAAGCAAATAAAATATGTCTAGTGCGTGACCACTACCGTGTCGCTCAGGTGCTACCGTGGTGCAGGTATCGCTTTTGGTCTGAGACTGTTTTCCCAGCTACATATGCTGCCAAGTCTGAATCAGAGTGAATCAAAGCAGCAAAGTGTCATCTGAGGCGAGAGTAGGGCTGAAAACATCCTCATAAAACTCTTCCATTCATTGGTCAGAAAGCAAAACGCATGGAGGACATGGAGCCAGCACTCTATAAATTACTTGCTAATTATATATATCTAGTTCAAAAATTGCATGTGTCACATCCCGTGTTCATTTCCTGTTTTTCTTCATCATTACAAATCTCCAGAACACAGTGTCTACCTGCAGTTCTAGAGCTCTGTCCTTTGGCTCAGTATAGCTGCTAAAAAATCTACAAAAAAAAAAAAAAAAAACTGTTATCCAGAACGCACTTCATGTTTGAATCACTTCCTGCAGTCGGACTGAATCAGAGTTGAATCACTTTCTCACTGCAGTCGAGCCCTGCTACAGTTCACTCGGAAGCGGGCTGAGACCGCCTCACTCAGACGCTCTCGGCCCGGGTGGTTCAGTCAGCACCTGAGTGGGGACCCGCTGGACTGATGTGTTCTCACCTGCCTAAAGAACCACACTGAGAGGGAAAGTACGCCAGGGTTTGAAGGAAACAAACTAAACACTGCATATGGAGCCTTGATGTAGGCTAGAATGAAATGCAAAGATGTTTTCAAATGTTATTGATTTACAGTTTTTCAGCACGTCTAGGCTTTACTTAGTCTTCCTGATGCTGAATGATGTACTGTCCAAGATTTCCACTAGATATTTTCCTGCTTGGCATACGCAGTCCCACTATATGCATTGTAAAGTGCGGAAAACGCAAGATACAGGCACAATGGAGCGAGAGACCGTAAAAACCACTCCCATGTGTAAAAATAAAGGTCTAAGGTCTGGCATTAAGGAAGAGAAGTTGAAATTAATGAATAAGAACAAACTTAGGCCATTGAACAAGCACAATAATGTCCTTCTGAGTGTGACGTGTTTCAGATTAATGTTGTGGTATAAACGATTCACTGAATACCTCAAAATGGGAAATTACTGAACTAACCCGAGTAGCACCTCGGGGGTGCTGGGGGAATTTATGCGTGCTTGTTAGGGACGGCGTGGTCTACTGATATAGCGATATATCGTGATAAGGAGTTACCACGGTATCATTAACACTGCAATACTGATACAAATAATGACATCACAACATTTTTACTTCTAGGTGTCAGGAATCCCCCCTCTCAGTACGTTCAGGTCAGGTGCTTCTGTATAGCTTTTGACACGTGCCTTTTGCTGCGTCCTAATTCTACTATTCGTCCTAATTAGTATCCGAGATTAGAATTAGTGTGTCCCAAATCGTAGTATATTGAAATGAGTATCTCAAAGGTACCTGGTCTACTACTGCCGGTTGAGTTTCGAAATGTGGATCCGTGAACACTTTTTCAGCTAATATTGCCCACAAATCCTTGCGCGAGGGAGGAGGAGTTTTGTGACGGTTTGCTTCGCTGAATTCACCCTGCAAACATGCATGATATAAGTAGGCGAGTACTAGGTGGGATGCAGCATTTGTTTTGGTTTGGGTTTTGGTCCTGTCTCCGCCCCTGTCCTGTCATTGGTCTGTTACTGACTGTCTTCACCTGTTCTGTGTTTGTTCTGCGATTAGTCTGTGATACATTATTAAGTCTTTTTGTCTTTGTCATTTATGTCTTTTTCTGTCAAATCTGTTTTGTTCTCTCCTTCTGTGTTTCCTGCTTTTGACCCTTGTGCGTTTTTCATTTTTAATCCTGTTTTAATGTTAAAAAAAAAATTACCTTTATTATCTAATATTACCTTTAATAAGACGCTGAGTTTACACACTTGTGTCCTGTCTCATCCGGTATACCAGGCGTGATGCGTGCTTCAAAATATTTTTTTAAAAACTTATAGAAATTTTTAAATTTTATATATAAAAAATAACAGTAGGATGAATTCAGGCATTATGGCCCATTCTTTGACACTTTACCGACCCATCCTTTGAGAAATACCTGTCAGTACCCATCACATTAAAGAATTAAACTTAAAGAATTAAAAATGAAAGATATTTAAAGAAAACAAACTTTCTTGTGACTCATATTACTTAAATTCCCCCTGCAAGTCAGTACAAGAGGCATACAGTCAACAACAGCCAGGGGTTTTACTACAGTTTGTAACTGCCAGAGGTTTAATGTTGAGTTTGAGTCTTTATATGAATATTATCTGGGCGTTTCTGCACTGCTTCAGGGAAAATAACTACCTGTTGGGTGTCACAGCAAACCTGTCCATCTGTAATTCTGCTAAATAATGATCAACAGTCAGAATTTACCCTTTCCAGAAAGAGCAATGGCGGATTTAAGCTTCAAATGTAAACTGATCGTGAGCTGTGTGTGGATTTTCGGGTGTGGAGAAAAAATAAAACCACGCGTTTTGCTGACAAAAAAAGGCGTTTCCTTTTCTTAGAAACAACACAAGAGCCATTTTCAGAAACAAAATGAAAGCTTTAAACTTGTAACAGCGTCCTAATTAGCTGTTAATAACCAACATTTCCGTCTACAGAAGTTGAAGGCAACTTACCGAGCAGCGTCGGATACTTTCTACTTCCGCTTTGATGTTACCGCCTTTTGGACGCTGTTAAATCTAATTTATCCGCGAGGAGCTTTGTAAAAAAAAAAGAAATGTCCAACAACTCCGAAAGCTACATTATTGGTACCTCAATAACTCCTGTGGTGTTGTTATGGTTAGCACAGCCGCTATTCATAGACAGTTAGGAAGCTTTTGATATGTTTAGAGTTTGTTAACGAGAGCAACAAGCGCCTCGGTGTTAACCCACTGAACAAAGTCCACTTCCTCTCATGACAACGTCACGCAGCTGTACTGTACACGCTCCATCCCAAAAATGACTCCCTGGTGGAAACAGAGTGCACTACGTAGGGCGGAAATACCACTGCTTCACACGCAGGGTGACGCACTTATATATAGAGGGAGCAGAGAGTGATTTGGGATCGAGCCAATGTGACTAAACTTACAAGAGTAAGAGGTTTGACTTTACTGTATGCTTCTCAAACATGAAAAAGGCTTAACCCATGTGTTTAGTAACATAGCAGTAGATGTACTCTTGGCTTGCTTTATTGGCTTTGAGCATGTGAGACAAATTAATACACCATAAGGCCAAAAGTATGTGCACCCCTGACCATCACACCCATATGTGGTTCTTCCCCAAACTGTTGCCACAAAGTCAGAAGCACACAATTGTATAGAAAGTCTTTGTATGCTGTAGTATTACAATTTCCCTTCCCTGGAACTAAGAGGCCCAAACCTGTTCCAGCATGACGACGCCCCTGTGCACAAAGCGAGCTCCATGAAGACATGGTTAGTGAAGGTTGGAGTGGAGGAACTCGAGTGTCCTGCACAGAACCCTGACCTCAACCCCACTGAACACCTTTGGTTCACAACGTTTCCTCTTCGCCAATATCAGTGTCTGATCTCACTAATGCTCTTGTAACTGAATCCCCACAGCCACGCTCCAAAATCTAGTGGAAAGCCTTCCCAGAAGGGTGGAGCTTATTATAACATCAAAGGGGGAACAACTCAATATTTATATCCATGGGTTTGGAATGGGGATTTCAATACTCAGGTGTCCACATACTTTTGGCCATATACTGTATCTGAAATGACCAACCTTGCGTACATCGATGTTTTTCTGAGGAACAGTAAAAGCACACAAAACCACATTTTTTGCTCAGGTGTGTGTGTGTGTGTGTGTGTGCGTGTGTAAGAGATCAGGTATGAGTACAAATAAGACATGGATATAATGCATAATGCATATAAGGGTACCCCAGGACACTGTACAAATGCATCAAAGGACATAAAACCATGTAATAATTGTGATAGTAAAAGAATATTTTAAATTAAAATTTTAAAAGGAAAAATAATAAAACAAACAGAATATAAGTAAAGTATAAAATTGAGAATAATAAAGAATAATAAAGAAAAATACATGTTTATATAAAATGATGAGATGGAATGCAAATCAGTCAGTGGGTGAGTATAAAAGGAAGGTGGAAAAGAAGAGGTTTTATTTTTTTAATTGATCTTACATTTATTGATTGATCTTAGAATGTTAATTTGTGTTTAGATGGAAAATGTGTGATTATTTACCTAACAAATGATTTAAAATTGTTAAACTTTGGAAAAGCAGTACAAACCCTGTATATCATCACCAACCTGTGCATTAAACATTTACATTTACATTTATGGCATTTGGCAGACGCCCTTATCCAGAGCGACTTACAATTATCTCATTTATACAACTGAGCAGTCGAGGGTTAAGGGCCTCGCTCAAGGGCCCGGCAGTGGCAGCTTTAAAACAATTAAAACAATTCACACACACACTGTATTTGCATAGTTTATTAAAAAAGTATGTATGACAATTCCTAGAAAACCAAAGATAAAAACCAAAAAAAACCAAAAAAAAAAACAGGAATTCACACACATGTAAAAAATATTTATTAAATCATTTGACTGAAATTTTGGATTTGACCAAAATCCCAATCTGCAAAATTTCTTACATGAATTAAGAAGACTTTATTATTGACCACCAAACATCAGCATTAAATGACTTCATAAATGCCATTTTTGTTTTTCAGCTTTACCACATATCATAGCTGCAGAGTTCGAGGAAAAATGATGACGTAGCAAAGACACGTAAGACGAGAGCAAGATGTTCATTCTTAGAAAGACAAACTTGCATCATTATGTCAAAGGCGATGTGATTAAAAAAAATAAAAAATGCCTTCATGTATTTCATAAACACAAAGCTTTTGCTCAGACGTTTCCAGCTCTGAAGCACAGCGAGTCCTGTAACAGGCTTTTGTGGTGAATCTGCATAGATTTTGTATTTCTGTGCCTTCTTTCACACACACACATGATTTAACACATCAGGCTGTTACTAATTCCTGGTGAAAAAAAAACATGAATCTTTCAGAGCTGAGCTGCTAATTATCTGGTTTCGCTGCCTCTCCATTTTCCTCAGTGGTAGGCTTCTTGGAAATGGAGTAATAGTAGGTCCTCATCTTCTCCTCCACTTTCACGAAGCCTGGCCTGTCTTCATACCTGCAGAGAAGAGAAAGAATGCAAAATGACTTTCACATTCTTCTGACTGAAACGCACTTTGCTAAAAACAAACCATTCTGGGTAATTCCATGCAAATGTCAACCTTACCCTGGAAAAATAAAACTCGGTTTATTTGACTGTTTCACCAATCTCTTTACAACTTTGGTTAAAAATGTGTCTATAACCCTGATAAACTGCTAAATATCTGTAATGTGTAGACAATATCTTACTTCTAAAACGTAGTTATCCTGTGTTTGTGTTTTCTCTGACAGGTCACATGACCAGAAATGCAAACTATCTCACAGATAGTTTAAAAATCACATCTACATCACATTACGTCCAGTAATCATAATCCAATCTCTAATCCAACAGCGTTTGAAAAACTTTCCGAAGCTTCACAAGCATGTCATCATGTTTTGAAAAGTCATGGTAAACAGGAAGTGACACAGATACAAAGTATAAAAAAAAAAAAAACTAAGCTGCGTTACTATATCAAAAAAGGGGAATAGATTCAAATTTTCCATGTATATACGCTGAGTTTTTTTTTTGTCGTCATGGCAATAACTACAATTACATAACTATACTACCATAAACATACCCAGATATGCAATTACATCTTTCTCTAATTAAAGTCCAAGCTACATTCTTAAAAAAAGTTAAATGTTTAAATCTAGAACCATATAGACATGGTTAAAAAAAAAAAAACCTTGTGTGATCAGTTAAACACCAGGCCAATTTGTGCTTTTTTATTTATTTATTTATTTATTTATTTATTTATATTAAATTAGTGTATAGTCACATTTAATGTTGTGGAATGTCCATGAAACAAGTTAGTTTTTGTTGTCACTTATGTTATAGCAGCTAGAAACAGTCGTTCCCTCACCAGGCTCTCTTTATTTCTCTCTTGAAGTTAATAAAACCAAAAAAATCTCGCAGCTTGTCATGTCACAGAGAAACCGCAAAGCACTCCTCTGTCCTGAAGACATCGAAAAAAACCTCACAGCACTGACATGTTTTTAATCCATTTATGTAGACCGTCCATGTTTAACTGGTTACTATAGAAATGCGATTGTATTAGGTATTATAGAAAATTCATCAACACCTTTTGACCAATCAGAATCATGAATTCAGAAGTGCTGTGGTATAATAAATCCTAGACGAAAGAGCGACACTAGTGGCAGGGACAAAACCCAGCATATCAAAAAGTGCCCGAGGATTCGCATGGACACATTCGCAGTGTAAGATTTAGGGTTCTTTGACTTTGAGTCCTAGTCCAGATTATTCCCCTATCAGAAAGGAGTCCAGGCAGAAACACCTTAATACATTTTTTAACATTATAATAATCATTTCTTTTGCAGGTTTTGTTTGTAAAGACCAGTTCATTCATAGCACTTCCATTTCAGTATAGCAACAGCATTATTACTTCCATGTTACAAGACAATAGCTAATGAAGCTCACGTACTTGAATGTCCAGCATTCTTTCATCAGCTCGTACATGGGCTCTGGACAGCCAGGTGGAATGTCCATGCGGCTGCCGTTCTGGAGGAAGCTGATCACCTCGGGACCCTTCATTTTCTGCAAGCGAAAAAAAAAAAGCTTAGCAGTTTGATAACTACAAAAGCCATTATCATGGATTAAAGTATCGGCTTACAGAGAAGATATTATACATCATCCAGGGTTCAGTTAGTGGGTTATAGAAACCTCTACAGTCTGGTGAAAAAACTTTTTTTTGAAAAGTTTTGAATTAAAAAACCTTCTATTTTACAATTTATCTACTGAAAAAAAAAAGAAATGTGGGTGCCTCCTGGAACAAAATAAGGAGAAACATTTTAAAAATCACAATCAGGCACAATTTTAAGAAAGCAGCGTGTGACATTGGTGTGTGAGTTACAACAGATACGTCAGGAAGATTTCGGGTTCGGGGCATACAGTAGCGGCAAAATACATCCGAGAGGATCCAAAAGCTGTTCCAGAGGATATGAATAAACCGGAGGCAGTTATAGGATGGCATACAAGTTATTAAAAAGAATATTTATATCACATTGTCACAGCAGCTCCCAGTGACACCCTTCCCAGCCACCAGAGGTCTCTGTCTCCTGAATACTAATGCAGTTCTTCAGTTATATCCAGTTACACTTCCTGTTCTCACCATATTTATACATATAAACTATTGTTGCATCCCAATTCACCTACTTTTCTTTTATGAAGAAAAAGTACATGCTTTTGAGTGTGTAGCAAAAGAGTATGCAAGTACTGCGACATACTAACACGTCATGTTACAGGAGAAAACGTCGTTGCCTAGTTGCGCACACTATCGCCATAAACAAACTCCTCGTTGCATTTCAGCTTTTCTTCATTCATTATTCCTTATATACTTTACACTAAATAATTTAATTTACCATTCCCTTGATTTATTTTTCCACATTTCATTTACACCTCTCTAAAATGTGTCCTACATTATAACCGTCACAAAACTCCTCCCCCCCTCAGGCAAGGAGATGTGGGCAATATTAGCTGAAAAAGTGTCCACGGATCCACATGTCAAAAATCTACCAGAAATAGCAGACCATCCAGGTACCTCTGGGATAATAATCTCAGATACTATTTAGTACGGATAGTAGGCGAATTGGGACGCAGCAATAAAATCTTCTATATCATTGCGAAGTCTTGCCAACTACCTCATTCATGAGTGATGTTGTTTTGATTATTGTGACCTTTCTTTGTTTAATATTTATGATTTGGGATACTCTAACCATCTCTCTTCAATGTTATACACATTCAAAAAGGGCGATGCATCCCTTTAAACTGATATAATTTAAAATTTCTTCAAGATCCTATTTGACCATTTTTGATCATTGTGATAATGAGGGAACATCTGTGACATCTAACTGTCTTGTTGATGTATATTCAATTTATGACCTTCTTCATTTTGTCCAGGGGGTATATAAACTTTTGCATTCAACTATAGAGTGTATTTTTTTTTAAATAGTCTTGTTAAAAACATCACTCTTAGTCTTCAAGAGCTTATCAAATCAATGTGGTTAAACCTTTCTCTGTATTTTTACCTGTAGCATACCAGCATGTTGTTTATTAAGGGCAAACCAAATATGGTCAACATTATTCCATGCAGAGGTCAGAGAAGGATACAAACAATGATAATCTGTATTCAATGAGCAAGAAAACCAAGCGAAATACAAAACCAGGAAACCAGAACATGAAAACAAGTCTCAGACTTAAACATACACATGCACAATAAGACTTCAAACTGGGACTAAGACACAACAGACAAACTAATCACGAACTAACACAAAACAGGTGCACACAATCAAGAAGCAAACATAAACATGAACACATGGAGCTTATCGCCACGGGAACTGCAATGAGATGGGGGAGTCCATGACAGTTAAGTACCAAAAATGTTTTTTGTTTTTTTTTTTAATTCAGATTTCCTTATTATGGTACAGCTGTACATAATCACAATCTTAGTATAAATACCTTGTAAGGTTTTCCTCCATAGGAAAACGCCTCCCACATGGTAACCCCAAAGCTCCACACATCGCCTTTATTGGAGAACTTGTGGTACATGATGCACTCTGGTGCGTACCATTTTAGAGGCCATTTGCCTAACGTGCGTGCCTACACAAACATAAATACACAAACACGGATGTTGGTCTCAAGTTTTTTCCACCCACACATTGCTCTTTGTGGTTTATAATGGTGCAAAACATGTCAGTATCATTATCATGCTCACTGCAACATACAATAATGCAAAATTATTTTCAACATGCTACAGTGTGCACACAGGCTGAGCCGCGCTTCACCTTGTAATAGTTATCATCTGCGCCGAGCGCTTTGGAGAGGCCGAAGTCGCTGATCTTGGCGTAATGTTGGTTGACCAACAGCACGTTCCGAGCAGCCAAATCTCTGTGCACGAAGTTCTTCTCCTCTAAATACTTCATCCCCAATGAGACCTGGTGCATCAGCTCCACCACGTTATCCACCGACACCTGATCTCTGGCAAAACACATACAAATGCACAACTGTGAAAAAAAAAATTCAGTACTAAAACCGATTAAAATATTTAGATTTGGATTGATACATAAGATTGAGCAGATGTTTTTGTGGTAAAATTAATTTTATTTAATAAAAAAAAATAAGGCCCATACCAATTTCAAATGAAATGTCTTAAATTACTCAATATTTATGGAATAAAACATGATGGGGCATGTTGATGGCGTGGTGTTTCCAGGCTGATATGAAGTAGAGTCACTGTTACCACTCCAAAGTTGATAAATTCTGTATATATATATATATATATATATATATATATATATATATATATATATATATATATATATATATATATATATATGTGTGTGTGTGTGTGTATATATCTTCGTCATTTTACTTTGCTAACTTGCATTTAAATTTGTGGTATAATGGCATTTAGTATCAAGTACGTACATCTGAGATAAATCATTCCCATTATTTGATTTTAAAAATCAGCGTACTCCTCACTTTGCAGCTTACTGTTTGTATGTACATTTTTTTAGGGGTTCCTGCAGATTTGCATTGAATATAACTTAAAAGTGTGCAGTATAAATCTATTTAGAGCAACTTTTCATCCAACATTTTCATCGTGTTTCTCATGTTTGCCTCATTTTAAATGGTTCGATTTTACACAGTTGTTGCTATTACACCATGAATAAACATGTAATTAAATGTAGCCACTACTATTGCTTGTAATAAAGTTGAGCTGCTCCACTGAACCATTCTTTACACTTATAACTAGCTACCAAAGGAGATGACATTTCCAAACAGAATTTTTGTTTAGGATCCTGGGAAAGCTGGAACCGAAAGTAGAATGCGTTTTAATAAAAGGTTCTTCAGTTAACTCAGCAACATGAACACGTCCTTACTTCCTGCTGGAGAGGAATTTGTTGAGTGGCCCAGCAGGTGCCATTTCCATCACCAGCATCAGAGCCTCGGCCTGGCACAGGCCGATCATGCGCACTATGTAGGGGTTATCCAGCTGGTGCATGATCTCAGCCTCACGCATCATCTCGTCCTTCACCGCCTTCTCGTTCTCACTCTTCAGCACCTTTATGGCTACGTCAATGTGTTTGCTGAGAAAGAGAAAGTGCCAGTAAACAGCAGACCCAGATTCATCTTTCTCAAAGCATCTTTCTCCCATAGGTTCCTGCTGCATCGGTCCACAGCTCTCACCTCTTCATCTTATAGACGCCTTTCTTCACGCAGCCGAAGTTTCCCGATCCAAGCTCCACCTCGTCCACCATCAGCTTGTCACGCTTAATGAAGAGCGTCTTGTCCTGGAGCTCCTTCGGATCGGCGTACGGGCTGACGAACTCATCGCTGTCCATCGGCAGAGCCTGACGGTCCATCAGCCCCAAGGTCAGAGTCTTACACGCTCCGGGAACTGGAAATAATAATAATAATAATAATAATAATAATAATAATAATAATAATAATAATAATTATTATTATTATTATTATTATATATATACATATATACAAATGAAACAATAAATAAAATGGAACTACCAAGTATAAGAGGAGGAGTAGAAAGTGGAAAATGGGAAGATGACTGAAGGGAAGCAAAAGAAGAAGGAAAAGGACATTTTTTTTAAAAGATCAGTAGAAGGAGTAGAAAGAGAAAAAGAAGAAAGAGGAAGATAAAAAGAAAGAGAAGGGTGAGAAAAAATAAGGAAGAGGGAGAGAGGGAGAAGGAAAAGGAAATGGACGAGAAGGAGAAGGAAAAGAAGAAGGAGCAGGGGTAAAAGGAGGAGAAGAAGTAGAAGAGAAGAAAAGAAGCGAGAGAAACTATAGAAAGGTTATAAACCTGTGATTTGCAGCTGCACTACAGACAGAGCTGCTGTTAGAGAAAATGAATCACCCTTCTGACCAATCAGAATGCAGAACTCAACAGCGCTGTGGTGTAACTAATATTTTTCAAAACACTGACATACATTTCAGCAGATGTTTTCGAGCTAATTTCATCATATGTTCTGCCATGTTTTTACAGTAAGCGTTGTGTTAACACACATTCACCTTCAGGGGGCGGTGTGTAGCCATTACCTCTGGCTCTCCTCTGGAAAAAAAAAAGAGAGCGAGGGAGATAGAGTAAGACAAAACACACACACACACACGCACACAGTTAGAACTGTGTGCATCTCTAATTTATGGTAAGATCATAAGCAGTGATAAACATGATATGTACCGTTGCAGGCACGGCTGGAGTCTCTGAAGAGAAAAACAGACACAAACAGAGACACTTGCGTAAATAACTCATAAAACATAACGCATGGCTCAATCCCACTCCTGGCAACAGCAATGTTTGTGCTTTTCATGTTCTTGAACTCCCCGGATAATTAGTGAGACCTTTATGACCCGATTCAGGCTTCTCACTCCGCCCAAGGGAGTTTAAATAAGGATAAAGTGAAGAAGGCAGGGGGAAAGAGGACGAGAAAAGGAAAAAGAAGAAGAAATATGCAGAAGGGTGAGAAAAAAACAGAGGAGGAAGAGAGGGAGAAGAGGAGATGAGAGAAGGGTTAAAGGAGGTGTAGAAGCAGGATAAGGAGAATGAGGAGAGGGTGGAGTAAAAAATGAAAAAGAAGAAGAAGAAGAAGCAGGAAGAATACAGAGGAGGAGAAAAACAAAGAAGAAAACATGAAAGCATAGGATGAGAAAGAGTACAAGGAGGAAAAGAGGGACAAGAGGAGATGGAGAAGAATGTGACAGAGAATGAGAAGGTGAAGAGGGGTACATGGAGGAGTAGAAGAAGGTAGAGTTGAAGGAGGAGGAATAGATGGAGGATGAGAACGAAAACAAGGATGACCAGGAGAAGACACAGAAGAAAGAAAAAGGCAGGTAAGGTGAAGAAAATGGGGAAAGGAGGAGAAAGAGGAGGAGGTGGAGTAGACAGAGGAGGAATAAAAGAAGAAGAAGAAAAAGAAGCAGGGGAAGTACAAGAAGGTAGAGGGGAAGAAGATGGAAGAGGAGTAGAGGTAGTATACGGATAATGAGGAAAAAGAAGGGAAGAGGAGAAAAAGAAAAATAAAGAGGAAGAGATGAACAATGATGACGAACTGAAGTATAAGGGGAGGAAAAAAGACAGAGGAAAAGGAAGGCAAGACTGAGAAGAAAATGAAAGAAGAGTGGGGTGAGAAAATGAAGAAGGAGAAAAAAGTGAGACGAGGAGAAAGAGGAAAAACAATTGTGGGAAAAGAAGAAGGAAAAGAACAGGTAAATGGAAGAGTAGAAGAAGCTAGAGTAGAAGGAGGAGGAATAGAAGATGTAGAATCAGGAGGAGTAATAGATGGTAAGGAAAAAAGATGGAGTAGCTGAAAGAAAACAAAGCATGAGAAGAAGAAGAAGAGTAGGTGAGAAGGAGATGACAAGAACCAAGGAGGAAATGAGGTGATAAAAATGAAAGAAGAGCAAACAAGAGTAGGATGAAAAAAATAAAGGAGATGGAGAAGGAGGAAAAGAGGAGGAGAAGGTTAAGAGGAATTAAAAGGAGTGGAGTAGAAGAAGGAGAACAAGGAGGAGAAGGTGATGTAGACAGAAGAGGAGGACTAGAAGAAGAAGATAAAAGAGAAGAAGATGGAGGAGGAGAAAGAGACACAGGGATGAACAAAATTATGAGCTGAAGGGGAAGAAAAAGAAGGAGAAAAGGGGTAGATGAGAAGGTGAAGAAAACGAATGAAGAGGGAAGAGTAGTGTGAGAAGAAGAAGGAGAGGGAGAAGGAGGAGAAAGAGGAAGAGAAGAGATAAAAAAAAGGAGGTGTAGAAGCAGGAGAAGGAGCATTGCGAGAAAGAAGGGAGGAGGAGAAAAAGAAAATCAGTGAGGAGATGACAAATGATGAGTTGAAGGAAAAGGAGGAACATTTTGATGATAAGAAGAAGAAGAGAAAGAAGAAGAAGAGGAAGAAGAAGAAGAAGAAGAAGAGGAAGGAGAAGAAAAGGAAGAAGAAGACTAAGAGGAGGAAGAAGAAGGGATATGATGGTTGATCTATTCTGGTATATCTTCATAAGATTTCTCTGGATTGTCCACAAGGTCAGTGATGTAAACTAGCGTCTGTGCCCTGATCACTAACTAGTTAAAGGAGGTGTATTTCGGGAAAAAAATAAAGAATGAGTTACAGTTTTAGCCTTTTCCTCCGCCGCGATGACAAGATAAAAACGGAGCAGCTCGTCTGAAACTGCGTCGAAGTTGTTTGCACTTCAAAGACAAGCGCTGCTCAAAATGTCCGCCATTTTCCTCAATACACAAACTCCTACTCATAGTCATTACATTGCTTTGTTCTTCTTGGCTTATTGGTCTGTAAAAATACAGAAATGATTCGTTTACCCTGTGATAGTGCACTTAAGAATGAGCCTCTCTACTTACTATAATTAATCTTTGATAAACGCTCACTTTTCATGGACAGTTCATTTTATTCGGTTGCATTTCGTAGCTTTGTGTCTGTTCCTAATTTTACATTTCATCCTATATGTAAATATGTAATATTTTGATATTTTGGCATCATGAAAGAAACCCTGGTCTTTATTTTTATGAGTATGTTTCTCCATATATAGATATATATGTGTGTGTGTGTGTGTGTGTGTATATATATATATATATATATATATATATATATATATATATATATATATATATATATATTATATATATATATGATTTTTTTTTGTGGTGTTTTATTATTACACTCTGCATGTTTCATTCCACACTGTTACGCAGAATCACCCAGGAACTCAAGTCAATTTCATAGTTTGTAAACAGGTGAGATATAGCGATTTAAAAACATGATGAAAGGTCAACCATTATTGTACCACACTGAATAGTCTTGCTGATTCTAGCGCTAATCTTTCCTCTGTATTTCCACCCTGTTCTGTTCCACTCCGTTAGACCTGTAAATGTTCTCATATTAGTCATTCTGTAGAATAGCGCACGGTATATCGGATTGTATCGTAATATCGTATATTCCGGTATATCATATATCATACAAGCCCAACAGCATGACGTTACGTGATGCTTTGTATACGTATATATGGATTCGTGAATGTGTTGTGTTGCATTCTAACAAACATATTTATGAGTTCTTACGGTTTGCGCTGTTCTGGTTCAGGCAGGGTTCCCGCAGTAACGTGACCAGACCGTCGGGCTTCATTTTCAGATACTCGACCAGCTGCAACAGTCAAAACAGCCATAAACGTCTGTTCTACACTCACAATGTGGAACTGCAGCATTATATTTAAGCTCTACGTGACACGAACAAGAATTGTTCGTGCAGCGTTTCTCCACTGACCTGCCACACGGTGTCAAACTTGGTACCTTCCGGCATGGAGTATTTGCCTGACTTATCGTGAAGGATCTGGTAATGGTACACAGTTTTTCCATACATCACTGACAAGGCGAAGGTGCCAGACTCATCTCGTTCTCTCACTCTGCACAGAGATAAAACATCCTGTGTGTAAACCAGCATCTCTGCACTTCACATACGATTTATTAAAAACATCTATAAATAGCACAAGAGCACGTTTTAAGTTAAATGTCACTGCTGCGTTATGGTTACTATCTGTCGCATAAATTAATGATGTTTATACGACAGTGCTGTCGAATTCTCGATTCAGACAGGAGTTTCAGCTGCAAAGCAAATCGCAGCTTTATATCGATGCCCTCGCCCCAATACGCTATCGTTTCTATAGTAACAGCTCGCACAGGGACTTAAACGGCAGATGCTTTACAGAAACGGATTTAAAACGAGTGCAACCGTTGATATGATGACGTTTTCTGTAAGGAGAAAATCTTCAGGTTTCTCTGTAACGTGAAAACTGTTTGTTTATTTATTTATTTATTTTTAGCTTATTAACGTCAAGAAAGAGATAAAAGTAAGGCTGGTGAGGGAACGACTGTGTATAGCTGCTAAAACGTAAGTGATAACCTCGTTTCATGGACTTTACGCAACACTAAATGTACCAATAATTGGATAAAAAGTATGCCATATGATTATGTCATTCATTAATGAATAAAAATTGTAATCTTTGGCAAACCGTTGTTGTATAAGTGGAATAAAACACTCCAGGACATGCTGTTATTGGAAAATAATCCACTTCCCGATGGTAACAGTAACTCCGCTTCGCCGCGACGCTGATTATTTTCCTATAACGGCACACCCCGGAGTGTTTTATTCCTCACATAACACATTTATAAAGTGTATTAGAATGCATTTATTGTAATAATGAACCACTGAAACAAACAATAAGTTTGTTAAATAACGTTAAATAACTTTATACTTATATTTTTAAGAACTCATGTATATTTCTGTATAACGACTTGACATATTTATTGTTTGTACACTTTCACGAGTGAAAGTTTCCGACTGTGCATCACGAACGCAGCGCAGGTTTCGCTACTTTTTCCATGACTAATTATAGCTCGTAGTGTCTTCCCTCACACCGAGATGTTTTCATTTATTTATAATTTATTCGCTCAATATAACGCACTATCGTACATAAACATAAACACACATACACTATGTGTATGAGTTATTGCTACTGCATTCTTGTTGCATTCAATGCATTTATTTTCCTTACTTTATTACAGGAATAATCAGTCAAATGAAGCAGATCTTTTTTTTTTTTTTTAATGATTTTTGGTTCGCTTTTGATTACTTTAATATTCAAGTAATTTAATCTTATTCAGTCTTATAAATTATATAAATGATTTTTTTTCTCATGTTTGGCTGTAGACTTTATTTCCTTTTACCCAATTCACACATGTTTCATTTATTCCTAATGGATTACATTAATTATAAATGATTTTTGGTTTTGGTTCACCTTTGATTCCTGTAATATTCAAGTTATTTGATCTTATTCAATCTTATAAATTATATTACAAGGTTTTGACTTTTGATCTCGTTTGGTTTTATTTAGTCCTGATGGATTATATTAATATATCATTCTAATTCTTTATTAGTGCTCATTGCTTAGTAATTAAGCTTTTTTTTTTGTTATATCTGTATAAATAATACCCAAAATGTACATTTAACCATTCGTCACTTTGTGTATAGCCGTGCTGGTTAGCATTTTTCTTTGCACGGTTTTAACTGCACAGCCACTCAAAAGTTTTTGAACCCCGTTTTAACCATTTTTGGTTAAAATCCTGTAGAATTTAAATTTAAGTCGAAACAGTTATAAGAGAAGTGAGAAATGTTTGTGTTTTTATTTTATTGGGAAAAAAGTAGATGTAACTAAAAAAGGTTTAGTTTTTTCGGTCTCCTAACGCTGTCTACGATCAGATCTCGGCTTACCGGAACTTAGTTTCTCACTAACGGCTTCATCAGACGTGTGCACTCGCCTTTAACAAAACTCTCGGCTGAGAGTGAACGATGAAGTCTTAAAATAGAAAGATTTAGAGATTTGATGGGACGCTTTTTTTTTTTTTTCTTCAATTGATTTCCAATAGTGTGTAATAAAAACTTTAATAAAAAGCCTCCACATGTTCAAATAGTTTTGACTGGCAGTGTACAGTACTCAGTTCGGATTAAAGTGTCCTTTTTAAACTTCTTTTTATTAGTGACCTGAGATTTTTTAAAGATTTGTGAGCACTTACACACTTTCTGTGTGTTCAATAAGTGTTATGAATGTCTCTGACTGTTCACATCCATTTTACCACACATTGCTGAGCACTTACACACTTTCTGTGCATTAAATCTTAACCCTTTTTGTCCATCGATAATAATCTGCCTGTGAAGGACCTAAATGTGCAGCACTCCGGTAAAGAAGGCTGACTTACAGGAACTTGCCGTCTGGCTGAGAGCCCGAGTAGAGTCGCCTCTCTCCCTCCTGACGAAGGACTTTGCCATGGTACCAGGGCATCTTCTCATGGGCCGTGGTGGCTATCAGCTTCTCTAACTGAGGCGCCTGACTGATAATGGCCTGCTCCATGGCCTCGCCCTGAAAACACACACACACACACACACACACACACACCACACAGCTGTCAGCACAATACACTCATTTTCCCATTTGGACAACCAATAAATCATATTTTTAGAATATATGCAAATATTTGCTGTTTTTAGATGTAGTTTTTTTTTTTTTTTTTTTGTTTTTTTTTAGAAAACATCAGTTCTGACCTAGTATATATTTAAACATATATTGTAGTATAATGTAAATAGGATATTTTTTGGGTTATTATGTATTATGTGTTATGTGACTATCTTGCCATGCATTTCACACACAGTATATTCACAAACATAACCAAAGAGTAACATAACTTCAGGCTGTGCTGTTAAGCAAAAATAATTCATGTAGAGTTGTTGTGAAGCGCGGTGTGTGCTGTTATTACCACGTTATTACCACGTTATTGATTCTTTTCGTACAACAGCGTGATCACGAAGTGTGTTATTCTGCTTATAACCGTAGCGATTTGCCAAGTACAATTTTTTTTTACAAACTTTTGCATTTTTTCGTGTGTTTTTTTTTTAACTGTTTATAGTTACATTTAATGCTATGGAACATCTGTGAGACAAGTTTGTTCCTGTTACCACTTACGTTATTAAACTGTTTGTTATTAAAAAGTCGTTCTTACTCCTGCATCCTCTCTCTTGCAGTTAATAAGATACTAAGAAGAAAATACGCAGCTTATTCATGTGACTGAGAAACCAGAAAGCGCAAACTCCTCTGGCCAGAAGACTTTCCTGTGTAAGGAAACGTACTGACTATTACAAAGCACTGACACTGGAGACTCCTTCTGTAAATGTTAAATAAACATCACGTCACCACATCAACAATTATACATTTTTCTTTCTTAAACTACAACACATTATTTTTAAAAAAACTGTTCATTATTAGTCAGATTATTTGGAGCGTCTGGCATGCAAGACTCTATGTATGAGCCGTTACTATAGAAACGATAACGCATTAGAAGGAGGGCATTAAAATAAATCATTCATGTTACGATACGGATTACTGGTCAGAGCTGCTGTTATAGAAAATGAACTCAACCACACTGTGGTCTAAGATAAGATATCGCTGAGCTCTGCTATGAGAGTCGGGTGAGCTCGCTGATCTGGGTGTTTTTTTTAGGTGGTTTTGTTCGTGGTTGGATGATTTGCATATATTAGATTAACCATATAAATTCTTTTTTGTAAATTCCAAGTCTGACAGATGCAAATTTGCAAATACATATCAGTGTATGTGCTCTGCAAAAAATGTTAGCTTAGCAAGTGAAGATATCGTCAAATTCACCTCAAATTCAACTATTTCTCTGTATTAGATTTTTAGTTTTTTAAACCAAAAACTAGTGAGCCTATTTATAGATATTTTTACTTATTTCAATTATATTGACAGACAATTTTACTTATTTCAACGTTTCAATTTCTAGAAAGAAGCAGAACTATCTCCCAATAGAATAAGACAGTTGTAAGGTTGAAATTAAGATTAATGGTCTTATCTTTGTTATATAATAATATCATAATGAGAGATGTTACATGACTTACACTACATGGCCAAAAGCATGTGGACACCTGAACATCATGCGCATATGTGGTTGTTTGCCAAACTGTTGCCACAAAGTTGGAAGTACACAATTGTAATTTCCCTTCACTGGAACTAAGAGGCCCAAACCTGTTCCAGCATGACGATGCCCCTGTGCACAAAGCGAGCTCCATGAAGACATGGTGTGTGAAGGTTGGAGTGGAAGAACTCGAGTGTCCTGCACAGAGCCCTGACCTCAACCCCACTGAACACCTTTGGGATGAACTGGAACACCGACTGCACCCCAGACCTCCTC
>CM040982.1:2861454-2903153 GCA_022985145.1 Pangasius djambal | reverse complement strand
GCTTATTATAACAGCAAAAGGGGAATAAATCTGGAATGGGATGTTCAACAACATCCGAGTGTGATTTCCAGGTGTCTACAAACTTTTGGCCATGTAGTGTAACAATTTTTGGAGTGTATTATAGTCATAATAGAATAGAGCAATAATAGTCATGAATTTGGAGGTTTGAAATTAGGTTGATTTATGGACTAGATTAGAATAGCCAATGGGCGATTTTATCACGCAGGTCTGGCACAGACCCTCCTAAAATCCTAAAATTTTGTGGAACAATCAAAGCTAAAAACATTTTGTGCTGCTTCGTTCCACGCAGTTAAATGTGTATGCCTCCAATCCTTACACTGCCACAATCAAGTTCATTGACCTTTGACATTTAAGCTTTAACTCACTCACTCACCTCCAGGTTCCAGGTTTGCCGGACGTACTCGCGCAGCATGTTGTCCCTAAGGTTTTCGAAGACGCCGGGCTTGATGGGCGTGTCTGCGGAGCGCAGGCACGGCTTCTTGAGCACACACACCAGGCCGTCTGCGTCCTTGCTGTAGTACTCGCAGAGCTCGGCTGGGCCGCAGTGGGCCTTTCCGCCCGCAATGCAGTACGTCCCGTTCAGCTGCTTCTCCACCGGGTAGTGATAAAACTCCAGGTTCCAGACGAGAGACAGCACGTATCCACCCAGGCTGCGCAGACACTGACGCAGCAGGAAGAGACCGTCACCCATCCCTGCCAGCTTCAGGTACTGCTCGGCGTCTGAACGGCTGATGCTGCCGTAGAAGAAGGGCAGCTCGCCCGCGGGGTCGATCATGACGAAGCTGGGTCAGGAGTGTTTATAGTCTAAAGGGAGAAAGACAAGATTTATGTGGGTGTTCAGATGAAACTCTGTATCTTTTACCTAAAAAGGTGCATGTAGTGCACATTTAAAGCTTTAACCTTAAATGTTTACACTTTAAAGGTGCAAAAGATAGCGGTATCACTCCAGTGACAAGGAAGCATACCCTTTTCTGAGACCGTATGCCAAATTATGAGATAAACAGAGAGAAAAAATTGGAAAAAAATAATTCATATTTAAGCCAAAATCTGTGTAATACTGTATTTCAGGACTGAATCAGAGAAAGAGGGAAAAACTGATGAGTTGTTTATAAGAGAAAATAAAAAGAAAAGACAGAGAAAGTCATCAGTTTGATTCTGTTTCTCATAACTCCAACAGTTACAGTGAAAGCTGCAGTACAAATGTGGAAATAACTAACTCACTATCTCTCTGACTCATACACACACACACACACACACACACACACACACATATTAAAATGTGCTGTTTTTCGTGCTTCCTTTCAGTCTCACAACTCTTTAGGACTGCAGCCAGATCACAGAAACATGGCTCTGTCATCCACAGCATCTGTTATTCATGCCACAGGTTGCAACTGTGTGTATGCTGATGTGCTGCTCTGCAGTGTGCAGACACTCCTTAGTGCTGATCTGAGACCTGCCTTGCCACAACAGGAAGCTCATACACACACATCCTCCCCCCCCACCCCCCCGCTAATCTCAACATCTCCTCATTCTCACAGGTGCTGATGTTTTCTCAAATGTTCCTCTGTGACACACACAGCCGCTTCACCCCAAAACAGGACACGCGTTCTTATGTTACTGTACCCAGATGCCAATAAACTCATTTTTAAGGCTGTCATGGTCTCAAAGACAGGGACAAATCAAGAGTCAGAGCCTTGAAAAAGAGGTCCAAAGTAAAACATATATAACAAATATATCAGTTTTTACACAAATGGTAGCATCACTCCTGACTTGCTCATTTTATTTTGATAACGACTAAATTATCATCAAGTCAAAAGTAAGTTACAAAACATTGCATAAGGAATAAAATCACTGAAACTCTCCCGCTGTACGGATCAACATGGCCGCACACTCGCAAATTCGTAACAGTTTACACCACTTGAGTGGTTACAAAATTTGAAGTTATGGTTAGAAGCAGTGTTGGCATTTGTACCCTTTGAAACAGCTTTAGTCATGTCAAAAGAAATACATCCAAACTGCCCCAATTTGTTCAGATTTGTGCCGTTCTCTTACAAGATGAAGTTGATACAAGTATACTACCATCCCAGCCCCCCCGGTCCAAACAAGGTGAATGTACCATCTACTATATAACTCTGCCAATTAAGATCCAATTAATGCGCCTTAAATGACTTCTCAGGCATGCAAGGCATACAGAAAACCTAAAGAAAAAACTACCTAAGTGACACGTATTTGTAAAAAAATAATATAAACTGAACTGGAAAAAAACAAGACCAAGATATCAGAGCATTAATGTAAAGGGAAACTGGGATTAACCAAGTTTGAGTCTTAAATACTGGATTAAAGCAAGAGTCATAGTCTTTACAACTAGTCAAAGACCAGCAAACGACTTAAAGGCGATGACTAAGCAAAGCCTTGAAAAACCGAAACTAGCCCAGAATGACGGCCAGACTAAGAAGTTTGCTCTTTAAAACAGGTACTGACCAAGTGTGTGGTCCTTAATGTGCTAGCGGTAAGATTTAACAACAGAGAATTCAAAATTATGGGTTCCGGTTAGATATGGAAGATACTGCAAGAACTGTAAGGGCATTTAAAGTTTTTACGTTCTATTACAATAGCTATTTCCTGTTAAGCTAACTCTGGCTATTAGCTGCTAATGATCGGCAGCAAGCTAACTTTAGCAGAGATTAATGTTAGCTAGCTAGAACACTACCTAAATAGTTACACTGTGCATCGAATGTTTAACGTCACAGCAGAAAACTCGCTACATGAGTAGAACATTTCATCTGAAAGTGTCTAAAACCATAACCTGTCATTTGAATTAGATTTAAAGGAAATGCAGTACAGAAAAAAAGGCTTATTTAATGTGGCATATGTATATATATATAATTTAGAATACTTTTGTCAGTTTCCAAATATGATGCCTACACACTAAGAAAGATTTTGCTTCTGGCCTTGAACATGAAATTAGAAACAAAGTTGTGCTGCATAAACCTTTTTTCATATTAAGCGAATACTGTTACCTTTTCTTGAGATTTGTGTTGTGTTTTTCGGTCCTTCACTCCTTATCGTTTCCTCTCTCCGTCTGCTCCCTCAGTTCAGTATTTATGATACATACTTTCCACTGTGTGGGAGGTGGACAGGTCACAGGTTATAGGAACCTCTTTTGCAAAACTAAGCAAAAAGACAATTTTTACCCATAATGATCTCATAAGCAAGAGAAAACGGTGCTCAATTTACACATTTTGCTGCACATAATGGCTAAGTTTATTGTGTCCTTTGCAGGTAGAAGGTCTTCCCCCCATTCACATGCTCCCAACATCGCTTGTGTGTTACACCACAGTTTCCTGGACAAAATAACACACAGACACAGACACACCAGCTCACAGTCCTAAAGAGGACAGCGGCAGAGCGGAAGACCCTTCAACACACAAACACACATACATTTGAAGCCACACCAGACCACAGCAAAGGGATCATATACATAAAGGACAGCCAGGTGACAAAGGTGTGGTGGAGAGCGAACCAGAAAAATACTTTAACTGCTGTAAATGCAAACCGCTGACCAGCTGCACAAAGCCGCACCAGCATGCTGTGTCTTACAAGTCTGGGATTTGAAGTCACAACCGTTTTGCAACTAGCTCAGAACTTTAACCGCTACGCTATAACTGCCTTCTGCAAGCTTTATGCTGTGGTGCTGTGTGAACTGGTACTTTCAACATGGTAATGTAATACTTTTGCTGTTCAAGTGGTTCAAATGATGAGAAAGTTGCTGCTGGGCAACTGGCAAAGATGTCGAGCTAATGGCTGAGGCTAACAATTTAGCTAGCTAGCATGGTTTTTAAGGATAAAGGGTGAAAAGCTGGGACTCGAAAACTTTAAAGACTAGAACTAACCAAGTGTGAGGTCCTTAAAGACTGGTACCCATTAAAACTAAAGCCTTAAAGACTAGGACTAAGTAATAAGCAAGAGGTTTAAGCGAGAGTTTAAAGTTTGAGAGCCTTAAAGATTCAGATTAGCCAACAGTAAAGGAAAGCTAGAAATAAATATCTTAGCTGCCCATGCCTATGCTAGGTTTGCATTGTGGTGGAGTGTGAACTGGGTGAACTGCAGTGTGAATTTCATCATGATGAAGTGAACACAATCTATTTGCTGTTAAAGTGGTTAAAATTCTGAGAAGACGGTTGCTAGGCAACTGGTAAATATGAACAGCTAATGATTGAGGCTAACAGTAAGGGCATGTGGAGGCACAGAAACACTGCAACCTAGACAAAATGATCAACATTTACCTCAGATTTGTTTGCACATCGTTAATTAAAAAAAAAAAAACCTGCAGCCAACATTTTGAACATTTTTACTTTGCAGTTTTTTTTAATTTTTACTTTTTTTTTTGGAGGTTTTTGTTTATGGAGAGGAAAGTTGCTGCGTATGTGCGTCTGCCGCCAACTTGGACAATCTTAAGGTGTCTGTCTGTAACTCAGTGACTTCCACTTTTGCACATATTTAAATTCCTTACTAAAAAAAGATGATCTACATTTGAACCTCAAACTTACTCACTTGTGAGATGTAAACTTCATTTCATGTTCTTTCAGGTCTGTGGGAGCGACATATCTTTAGCAGAAAAAATGAGTCTTTGTGGGCCAAAGCCATTTTCTGCAGTTTCCAGAAAGAACGTTGCGGTGAAGACCGAGACTCCTTCCTCTTTCTGTTCCGGATGCATGAGAAAGAGCAACGGGGCTCTGACTATGGATCAGGTAAATGAGGACAATCTCACACTCTTTACATCTATGATATGTAAAGAACTAAATTTAATATCAGATTAAAAACTACAAGTCACACCATAGTAGTTTAAACTGAAGCCTAAAAGTATTAAAAATAACAGATAATCCCAGGCTTTACTTCTGATTGTATTCAAGAAAATCTGGCTGCAATTTATGGAGTATGTTCATTTCAAAAACATTGTCATTTTTGACCATTTATGTAAATGACTATCTATATTTTTTTTTTACTAAGCTACTTTTCTTCAAACTGTGTACAGTTACAGTAGCGTTCGCTGGTAACGCTTTACTATACGGTCCACAACTAAGCGCTTATTAATACTTAATACTTAAACAAATCGTTCAAAATGGATGTGCATTAAGTACAATGTGGGGTATCCGTCAAACCAAGAACTGCTTTTATATTTATCACAATAATAAAATAAGATAATGAATTCCTAGGGCAAAAAGTGAAAGCTATAGTAAGCACCACTGTGATTACGAGGAGAAAGCACCTCACAAGTGACCTTTGACCTCGAGCCTTTAACCTCATGATTCTTTGACCTTGAGAATGGAACCTCAAATCGATTTTGATTTTAATGGTTCATATCAATAAAGCAGACATTTTGAAAGAAATACTGAAAGAAGGTGTGTGTGTGTGTGTGTGTGTTTGTGTGTGTGTATGTGTGTGTGTGAGACAGGGCCAATTCTTAACACATATACATTATATAAACAGAATATACATTAACAGCTAACTGAGTCATACGGTATGAATAATTTCCCAGGTATAACATGGTGACATGCCCCTGTGATCACATATTATTCACGTATTTGCAAACTTACGATCACACGTGAAATGCATGTCATTTCTCCATAACGTGACTCGACTAGCTGTTACTGTATATATACTTCATTCACATATGCACTAAGGATTAGTGCATGTATTCATTCATCCTTTTGAATCATTAGTTAAGTATTAATACGTGCTTAGTCATGGACCATACAGTAAACTGTACCCAATTTGAAGACAAGTACCTCGTAAAAAAAAGATTGCTCAATGGATGTTTTTGAAGTGGACATGATTTCTATGAATCTATTTTTTTCTATTTTCTTTTTTTACTTTTAATACAATCGGAAATCAGGCCTGGATTTTTTTTTTAGTACTTTTAATACTTTTAACATTGGACATTGTCGCAAAGCAGCTTCACAGAAATATATAAATTCCGGATATAAATTTTAAATTGATAAATTTATCCCTAATGAGCGAGCCAGAGGCGACGGTGGCAAGAAAAAACTCAATATGAGGAAGAAAATGAGGAAGAAACCTTGAGAGGACTCAGAAGGGAGCCCATCTTCACCTGGGTGACACCGGATAGTGCAATTACAAGCCATTTCCTTCTATAACTGTAAACTACATAGTCAAAAAGTACAGTTGTGTAAACAGGAACTTATGAGCTTATGAGCAGCTTCTGAGTACGAGCATCAGAGTCATTTCTGAATTCATTATAGTTTTAACATAAAGTCATCTGTAAAGTCTGCTGTCCAGTGATGGAGACTTGAGGCTAGACCATCCACAGCCATCTTTATGGTTTCACAGTCTTCAACAGGTGACTGTAGTTTGACCAACAGTTTTCTGAGGCTGACTTTTACCTTTATTAGGACGCCTGTAAATTTCTCTTTGTGAAACGTTGTGAAGCTAACCTAAGAGCCATTAATAATGGTTAAGTATTAACAGCTTGTTAACTCGTTCTGTTCATTAGTATCCATGTATGCATCGTTTATGTCCTAGCGCTCGCTGTAACATCCCATAGATTCATGACCATAAATCACAATCAGTACTTTAAATAAATACTAGCATCGTGTTTAGGTTATACAGTATGTTATGCATGGCTGTTCTGTTTTTATTTTTCATCACCAGGATTCACATTGTACTCTGGACTACATAGAACAGTGTTATATGCACCAGTGTTATTTATTGCATGACCGATTTGATCTTTATCACTTATCAAAAGTGCAAGTGAATGGAAATTATTTAGCTTCAGCCTACGCTGGAAACCAAATTTTTTATTTAAAAAAAAAAAAATTTCCAATACATACAAGGCCATTAGTACCTCTGACCCTGGCCTTTGCAAGCATTCTCTTTTTGTTGCATTTGTCGTTTATTTTCCACAGTTTTTAGCCTGTATTTAGTTGCTCACACAGGTCTGCCGAAATATTATTTAATTATTACAGTGTTGTTTTTACTGCTAGGCCAAATTTAGGCTAAACTGTTGCAGGTTAAAGCAGGTCGCAAACTTTTAACAACTGCTGTGGTAGGACAAAGCATGTCAGCTTGTCGGAACATGAGTGCGTTTGCGTGTTCGATAGCTCTATAAATAAATCTCCAGCTCTGAGGTCGCAGCTGAACTATCTGCTTTAGTTTGTTTTGTTTTGTTTTTTTTCGTGGGCAAAAACACTGTATGTAGTTGTGAATGCAAACAGTCCTTTATTAAATTTCTAAATGTTAGAAATATTTATAAAGGATTTTCATCTCATGAAAATATTTTTTTTTTCTGCAATTTGATTGCGTTTCCACCCTTAGTCACCAAACACACCATGAATTCTTTGATTATGTATTTAAAACAGAAATAAATCATTTCCTTCCTCTCTTTCTATACAATAAAGCTGTTTTCTGATATCTGAGTGTATGTCTATCGATCTACCCTTATCTCCATCATGTCTTGCTGTATAAAAAGGTTTGCATGTGATGATTATTTGTCTAACGTCGACCTTGTAAAGCGACCTTGAGTTTGAGAGTGGTGCATTATAAGTAAAGAATTTAAATAAATTCGATTAACTGTAAATAAAGGGATATAAATTTATATTAAAAGTAATATTATTGTTCCATTGAATTTCTGGCTCTCATTTGGACTGTTCATGTAGCACAGTTCTCATTTTCACTCCTTTAGCATGTAGCAATTTCGAGACAATTGTACAGTATGTGCTACATTGACATTTAAAATCATGACAGTCATTTCGAGTGTGCAACCTCATGATTCTGCAAAATCATTCAATTCAATCCAACCTTATTGTCGTGACACATATACGCGGGTGTGCAGTGTAATGAAACCTATTTTAGCTAGCTTCGTGCGTAAACATATAACAAGTGTTAGTGCAAATAAGATGACAAGACACAAGACAAAGGACATAATGTGAGTAGCACTGAGCACAGTACACAAATCATCAGCTGAAATGTAATACTTGATTGGTATTCTTAGATTCTGATCTATTTATACTAGCATGTAACATTAGGATAAGAGAGAATAAAACCAGATAAGTGCTGTAAATCTAAATGCAGAGGCAATGCTAAAATATTAAGTGCCATTATTTCATCACCAAAAGGCAGCAGGTAATTTATTATTTACTCAGTTACTGAAAATAAAGCCAACAGAGATATACATACAGCACATCAGACAAAAGAAAGACACCATGTCACTGTTTCAGGGCTTTTGTTAGCGCGACATGGCCTGAGTTCACCCGAAAAAAAAAAAGCTCAAAGCATGTTGAACAACGCCATCAAACATTCTTGGATGGCTGCAATTGTTCTGGTTCATAACTTGGCCTCGGATTAACTCACATCTGTCAGTTTAACAACCTTCCTAGTCTCGCTCACCTCATTTACACACACTCGCCACTCTGACACTTAGATCAACACTGGAACGGTTGTGAAATCAGCCGAGAACCAGACAAGAACATCCATCCGTCATGGAGAACAGATGAAAAGGAAAGAAAAAAAAGACCACATGATCCCATTGAGCACTCACCAAGGAAAGGAGGCTCCACAAAGGGAGAAAAAGAGATGGAGAGAGTGAGGAGCGTAGCTCAGATCAACCGTCAGTGACAAACGTGTACAGTCTCCGGAGGTGATGAACTCTGATCTGGCTTGATGTATGACATCTGGGCTTGCCAAGCACTACTGTCTGTGTGTGTGTGCGTGTGTGTATGTGTGTGTGTGTGTGTGTGTGTGTGTGTGTGTGCGCGTGTGTGTGTGTATCTCTGCACATGCAGGTGAACTATGTGGGCTGTTAGACTCCCCTTCATGTTTTCTGCAATTCTCAGAAACAGAAAATTTACTCCTCCACCTCAATCAGCGTAGCATGGGCTCTGGCAGCAGGCGGTGTGTTTCGTGTTTACAGTATAAAATCACTTCATATTTCTCTCGGCGAAATGTACTACAGCAACAGTGGCTCAGTCAAAAATGTGTCACAATGTAATGCATTATAAAAATAATTGCGTGATGGCTATTATTACCACATGAACAGCACAGAACAATTAAAAAAAAAAAAAAAAAAAAGAAAGAAATTCATGGAAGCACAATGAGAAGGAATTATTAAAGTCATAAATGGAAGCCACAGCACACACCTTGATCTGCTTGGTGCCAGAAGGCCCATGTACGTTCTTTCCGTTCTGGTCTGAAACATTATGACTCACACTGTATTGTGTGTATTGTGTCTTTTCACGTGGAAAAATATGCTGTAGATATAACACATCTTTAAAAAAGGTGCACACTACATGCACCTTTCTAGGTACTAGATACACACAAATGGTACCAGATAGTATGTACTTTTAAGGATTCCACGCTAGCAATGCAATGGTACAGTTCAGTACCCTTTTTTTCAAAGCGGACCAGAGATTTTATTTACTTACTTTTAAGATTTGTGTTTTTTTTTCTATTTCAGCTATTGCTACAGCAGGTAGCATTGCCGTCTCATAGCTCCATCCTTCCTGGTTCAATCCTGAGCTCAGGTTACGGTCAGTACGGAGTTTCCGTGCATGTTCTCCGCATGTGGCTTTCCTCCAGGTTCTCTGGTTTCCTTTCCCCTCCCAGACACATGGCACTAGGTGGACCGGCTATGATAAATTGGCCCTTAAGTGTAAATGGGTGTATGAATGTGTGTGAATGGGTGTATGAATGTGTGTGAATGGTGCCCTGGAGTGGACTGGCGTCCCATCCAGGGTGTATTCCCATCTCATGCCCAGTCTTACAGGGATGGACTCCGGAAAGTGAGTGAGAATAGTTTTGCTAGTTTCCTGTTTACCTTTTTTCCTTCCTATTTTGGTGACACTGAAGCACTCTGAGATGACAAGATTGTGAAAATTATTGTGCTATACAAATTCTTCTTCTTCTCAGCGTTATTCATGCTATGTGTGTGTGTTCAGAAAAGGGATACACTGGTCCAGCACTCGGTATTGGGGTAGATATTGGCCTGAGATGCTGAAACAGTACTCAGTTCTCTTTTTTTTTTTTCTAGTTTCAGGTCAGAAATCCCATGTTAGTCCTCACTGCAGAACCAAAAGTCCAGGGGGTGGGGCTGGACCTGAAAAAACTCGGCCTATAAGCCTAACCCCTAACCCATGTGTACGACACAGAACAACAAACACACTCATCCAGCCTGAAACACACTGAATTGTCTCCTTCCCCTGGACTTTTGGTTAGATTCCACTCATGTAAGAGGTGCTGCATCAGGTCTGACTCCTCCCCCTGGACGTTTGGTTCAACTACACCCAGGTAGGAGGAGGTGGATCAAGTCCAACTCCACCTCCGGGACTTTTGGTTTGATTCCATCCAGGTAGGAGGGGCTGGATCAGGTCTGACTGCACCCCATGAACTTTTGGTTAGACACCGCCCATGTGGGAGGAGTTGGATCAGGTCTGACTCCACCTATATTTTTGGTTTGACTCCACCCTGGTAGGAGGGGCTGGATCAGGTCTGACTGCACCCCATGAACTTTTGGTTAGACACCGCCCATGTAGGAGGAGTCGGATCAGGTCTGACTCCACCTTCTGGACTTTTGGTTTGAATACGGCCAGGTAGGAGGAGCTGCATCAAATCTGACTCCACCAGCTCGACTCTGCCAATGTAGGAGGAGCTGGATCAGGTCTGACTCCACGTTCTGGAGATTTGGTTTGACTCCACCCTGGTAGGAGGCACTGGATCGGGTCTAACTCCACCCCATGGACTTTTGGTTAGACTCCACCCATGTAGGAGGAGTTGGAACAGGTCAGACTCCATCACCTGGACTTTTGGTTTGACTCTGCCAGTGTAGGAGGCGCTGGATCAGGTCTAACTCCACACCCAGAAATTTTGATTCAACTCTGTCCAGGTAGGAGGAGATGGATCAAGTCCAACTCCACCTCATGTATTTTTGGTTTGACTCCACCCTGGTAGGAGGGGCTGGATCAGATCTGACCCCACCCCATTGATATATGACACCGCCCATGTGGGAGGAGTTGGATTGGCTTAGACTCCACCCCTGGACTTTTGGTTCTGTAGTAAGGGTTGCTTGAGTGCTGACCTGCTCTTTTTTTTCTCCGTGTGGTCCACTGACAAACTTTACCTTACATACTTCACATACGCCACTTGACGCCCTGTGATATACAGGCTATAAACTATATATAGCAGTGAAGGTAACATACTGTATAACATCAGAGTGTAAAAAAAGCCTCATGTGGTGTTATTTTGCACACACAGAGGCAGTTTGGTGTAGAAGCGGGTATATGATCTCCAGCAGGTGAAGGAGCTCAACCCTTTTCCGGGCCCCATCAAAGCGCCGGCGCTCGCTACTGCCGCCCGCGCGACTTCCTGCGCCCCGCGCGCGCGCGCTCACGCACCAACGGGCGGGTGCGCGTCAGAGAGCGAGTGAGTGAGTTAGTGAGTAAGTGAGTGTGCGCGCGCACGCGCGCGCGTGTGTGTGTGCGTGTGCGTGCGTTTTTCATCACTCCCTCTTTCTGAAAGCAGAAAAAAAAGAGGAAACAGAGAAAAGGAGGAAAAAGAGAAACACTGCAGCTCCACATTGCGCTCCGCTCCGCCGTGCGCTCTCTACAGCATGCGGCAGTGAACCGGGAGGGCCGCGGGACTTCACACACGCACACACACACACACACACACACACACAGAGACACACACGCGCGCGCGCGCGGCACTGAGAGGAGGCTTTTACTGCACAAATCGCACTCACAGGTGGGGACTAAACGCGTTTATATTGTGCATTTTCTTTGAGTTGCATGCAGCTGGAGGACGTGGGGAAGGAGACTGTAGTTGCTGAGCTCTGAAAAGGGAAAGTGCATGACGTTTTCGGACAAACTTGTAAAGTTTTAAAGCGTTCCTATAGACTAAAGTGTGACTGTCAGATCTCCTTTAGAGAATGATATTGATATTGTTATTGTTATTGATATTGATATTGATTTGTATGCATTTGCATACGCGCCATGGAAAGCGGTCAGAAGAAAATCAGTGCTATTTGAGTCAGAGAAGACAAATCTGAAACAGTCATGACGTGGGAGCTGTGAGCTGCGGAAATTAAAGAGCAACTGCACTCCGAAATGACGTTCTGGTAAAAAGCAACAAGAAGCAGGACCTGAACCTGTATCATCTCATATTCTGAGATCATCTAAATGCAATGGGCTACATTTCTAAATGCAACTTCTAAATGCAAAGTTCAATCTTCCTGCATCAGGCTGTTTGACTTAAACTTTTGAGTTGACGTTAGACTTGTCATCGTGACGTCACTGTGAACCCTATATGAGGAAGCTTATTTGATTGTGCTTTTTCTATCAGTTCTTATAAACCTGTTGATTGAGGATGCCAGAAAGTGGAGGGAGGTTTATCGCTACACTCAGAAAAAAGTAGTCCTTAAGTACTGTACCTTTCCTTGACACTCTCAAGGGTACACCTTTTGTACTTTTAATGTCTTCCATATGGAAACGTAGCTAAAAAAAAATGATTTAAGGTACATAATTCGTTTTACGAGTAAAGCTTTAAAGGTACATGACCTGCACCTTTCTAGGTAAAGGATATACAGGAGATACAAACAAGGAAATGTACCGGTTAGTACCCTTTATTCCGAGAGAATGCTGTTTCTACTGCAGTACAGAACACCTAGAAAGACAGCTGTATGTATGTATTTGTATGTTTTTGTCTTGTTGAGTGTTGAGTGAGAATATGTGACAATATGTAAAAAAAATGTGACATTGATGCTACTGCTTGCAAGTAATATCAATCAGAGAAAAAGAGTTTGATGAAAGGGTGCGGTGTGATGACAGGAATACAAGTTGTTGGTGTTGTTTTTCAAAAACACCTGTAATGTTTCAGGGAATTACCGTTTCAATTGCTTTCCATGATGGATACGGAAGTGGAGGTGAGGGCAATACGGTGTCATTTTGCCCCTCAGAATTTGACTCACTTTATTATTGCCCTAACGCTTGCAGTGCCCCAATGAAAACTATTTATCTAGCTACAGCATATAGCATGGGCAGCTGTTAGTGTTTTGTGTTGTGGGTAAGTTGACTCGCCTTACTGTATACCAGCATAAAGAAATGGCCATCAAATAGTTTGTAATCTATATCATTTTAATTTGACTACACAGCTACCTTGCAGTATTTAGCTAGCTGTACTTATAGTTAACTTCAGACCACCTGCTACAGTTGATGATTGAACGTTAGCTAGCTTCAATAACAAGTTAGCTACACCTATTTCTGGACAAGTTATCCAAAAATCTTTCCAATTGACAGTTGAACCTTTGCTACACTGAGCAGTTAACTACGGTTGGTGTTTAGATACAGGTGAGAGGTGACTGTTACTTATATTTCATAGATGACCGCTAGCTGATAGGTGACCCCTAAAGATAATAGCAGATCGTAAGCTACAGATTTATTGTTAGCTAAATTAACCTTTGAATGTTAACAACAGTTGATATTGGACATTGAAAACGGATGAAACGCAAACATTGCCATACTCTACTCCACGCTACACTTCCCTACTTAATCGGGAAATTGTTGACGGACCAGAACGTTCAGTTATCGATTTACACTTACCGACTTCGCTCACTGCAAATGGCTAGCTAACCAAATGACATCGGATGTCATTACGTGGCCAAGACATTTTAACTTGGCAGTTTCCGGTTACCATGTTGTTATTCTCTACAAATTATAATATCAACCCATGATAGTCTCAGGTCTCAATTTTCATTAAAAAAATGTAAAATTGGTGTTCATAATAAATTTTAGACCAAATACCAACTAGTGAAATCATCCAAGAGAAGACGGATATGTTCAGAGGGTTCTCAGGACTCCAGTAAATAGCTATCAGATAGCTGCCTACGACAGAGGATACGCATTCAAAAGAAGGAGTTACTTCTACACTTTATGTAGTGCACTATACTGTATGTCTGTTTGGGATTCAGCCCAGACCTGGTCACTGGAATCTGACTGCACAATTAAAAATCAGTACGATTTTTGAACTGTGATGATCACACATAGGCTTCCCACACTAATTGGAGTAATAAGTTGTCTGTTGAGCTCTTTTTAAATTTTACTCTCGATTTAGTTTTTTCTTGTTTTGCATTTACTATTAAATGGCTTGTCAGACCTTTTCAAACATGCGCCATGACCTCGTTGTGATCCCATTGGTTATGATTGTAATTGTAAACCTTGTGCAAAAGAAAAGTCTGGCAAACCAAATGAAAAGAGTCGACCACTCAGTCCGAATGTAGATAGTAAATCTTCAGAATCACCTTAAAAACAGCTTCCTCCTCATCATTGCTGGGATTAGGGTCTGTGATTTTAGGGTGATTTACTCTACAGAAACTTGCTGTTGTGGTGATGATGGCAAGTCTTCATGTTTTAGGTTAGATTTATGGCTTTAGATTTCTTTTTTTTGGTTCTAGATCAAAATAACCTTTTTTTGTTGTAAATGATAAGCGAAGGAAAAATCAATACCACACAGGCTAGTCGCATGCTTCCTGTTTGTGACCTATGGCTGTTATTATCATGTTATTATCGTACCGAGCTGGACTTGACGCAAAGCAGCACATGACATTTAGGAGGTTGTTAACTGTGGGTCACTGCTCATATAACCTTTGAACTTAATGGCTGTAAAGTTGCATGACCAAAGTTGCATGACCTAATTCTGTCCAGCTTACGTCTGTTCACCAACTCAGTTCCCAGATGCCAGAGTGTGTTGACTGATCTATGGTTGATTGAGTTCATTAAATGTTGCGTCATGAGTCATTTTAGCCAAGCTTGCATCAGTGGCCATGAACGCTCTGCGCTGTCCCGTGTAGGCAGTGTTTATTTGTGGAGACTGGAGAGACCCCGGGGTCGATTTAGCCCAGCCTTTGTTCTCGGTATTAATGTTATCACCTCATCTGTTTCTGGCTTGCTCCACGCTCAGATCTCCTCGTTTCTGTAGACCTAAGCACGTTGTCTGCGGATAAGGTTTGTGTGTTCGTGGACGCCAGTGGCCTCTGGCCGTTCTCCATTTAATACCTCTTTCCTCGTTGTTGGCACGGCGCTCTGTGATATGCTGCCCAAATAGGGAAATGAAGGACAGAAATTCCTGGAAAAGTGCAGAAATGTCCAGATCTATTTTGTTTCCAAGAGTGTGTTGTGGTAAAATAAGACTGGGAGACAGGATTTCAGCACAATGAGAAAAACTGAAGAGACGGAGCTTGATTGTGTGTGTATACGAGTGAGAGAGAGAGGGGGATTTATATTCTTCAGAGACTCCTGTGCATTGAGCAGCGTCGTATGGGTTTGATTAGTGAAGTCCACCAATGTGTGATGCCTCTGGACTTGGACATTTTTTATCAGAGTAGCCAGTGACCTTCTCCTGCTTCAGATTATATACAAGGATATGACTTTTCATATATGAGACTGAACCTTTGTCTGATGGAGACTCCTTTAAAGTTTTATCTGAATGATTTGTCACAGTACTATGTCTGGCTGCAATCCATTGTACTTGGAACTCAGGAAAACCCGACCTCTGACATGGAAAAGTGCAAAGGAACGGCCAGTTAACTGGGAATTCCCAGTTGAACTCCAACATCCACCTTGCCTGAGTAAACAGATCTCTATTTGCATCATTTTCTATTTGATAAAACCTGTTTTTACTTGATATATGTAGTTTCTGTGTTGTGTAAGCTTTGTAAGTTTACATTTGTAACGTAATTCCTTTGTGTTCAGCCCAATTTTACAGTTGTTGTGTATGTTTCAGCTATGAGGAATGTCTAGTTTATCTTTGTACATGTTATTCTTTATAGGTTTATCAAATATAGAGACTAGCTGTACAAATATGATCTTGCTCTGGGCATTTGTGTTATTCCAAGCTGAAGCACTGGAACACGTTTAGTTCGGAATTCTGGAAAACTGACTTGAAACATTCCGAGTTCCAAGTTCAATGGATCGCAGCATTAGACTCCTAGCTCTAGGGATGCCTACTTTGACTATGCAGTTATCTTATCTTACACTCTCAAAAACGTATGTATCAAACCACTTGAGGTCTTTTCTACTGTTCGTATGTGTCGTTTACCTGATGTCATGTGCCTTGTGATTTGTTGTGAAAGAACCAGAAACACAGGAGCAGTACTAAGATGAATGCAGGAGTGTTTGTCAGTGGTCTTTAAGGTCCAATTATATACCTTAAATTATTTTTAAAGGCGAAAGATACATATTAAATTTACAAAAGATGTACCATTGAGAGTACCATTCCAGTGATGAGGAAAAGTGCTGTTCTGAGACGTTTTCTGTCCAGGATTATTTGAAAACTGGTCATTGACATGAAAAAAAAAAGCAAAAAAACATTGGTTCAGTCAAAGACATGGTTAGTTTTGGGAAAGAAAACAAGCTGTAGTGACCTTTGTTTATTTTCATGCTGGCTAAATTAACAATACTCTACTTTACCACTTTAACTTTATAATTTACTGTTAGCTACAGATGATTTTTGTAATGTTAGCACCAATTGGTTATTAACAGTTCTTAGTTGACCTAACTGCCGTTACATTTACAGCATTTAGCAGACGCCCATATTCAGAGCTTTGCGTTCTCTATCAGAAACACATCGTATGCTAGTTCAAATCAAAAGCATTTAATGATAGCTAAACTCTAGCTACAGTTGTCTGATTATTGTTAGCTCCAGTTGGTTACCAACTACAGTTCTTAGTTGTACTAGCTACAGTTGATAGCTATAATTCTCAGCTAAACTCATTATTAGCTACAGTTAGCAGGTGATCTTAGCTATCGTTAAAAATTCGACATAAGCTTTATATGATTAAGTGCTTTTTTTTTTAATAATTGAGTGGATATATGAGCAAATGCGTGAGTTTAAACCTCTCCTACACACAGTCTCCAACTCCAAATTCACGACGGAGAAGTTAGGAGAGGGTCTGATTAGAGGGGCCTTTGTTGCAGAAAGCAAGATGAGAAAATAAATGCCTTAATAAGAATCATTGGATATCTTACTGCGAGTCTTACACACACACAATAAAACAAGTCTCTAACAAGAAGAAATGAAACCAAAGGGACTTTTGCCAAGTGGCAAATCTCAGGAAAAGCCCTTGGAGTTTGGATAGAGGAAAGAAGAGGCGAAAGAGAAGAGAGGAGAAGAGAAGAAGAGAGAGAGAAGAGAGGGGCCCACTGCAGTCCTTCACCATTTGTAGTTGGTATAGCGTCAGGGTTGGAGGCGGGGGGACAAAGACGTCTTAGTGTTTTAAGACTCCCTGCTGAACTGGGGCCATTTGACTTGCACTCAAAGGAAATGAGGGCAACCTTAAACCTGCATCCACCTCTTTTCCACCGCAAGCTCGCCCCTCTACACCGGCCCCTACACACACACACACACAGACATCCTCAGTTAAAGCCCAAACACTCAGTGTTATATTGTGCTTTGAAGATAAAGGGAGATGTATTTTTCCCTCGTGTGAGGTGAGAAAGGGATCTTTGTACACTGGGTTCGGTAAGTTGGAACACTAAAGGCAGTATTTTAAAGCGAGACATGTTAGCATGGCAAGGCAGCCGAGCACAGCACCATGCAGGAGTTTCAAATAACTTTCCAAAACAATGTTTTTTCCCAAAGCAGAGACAAATCACAGAGAAAAAAAGGTTTATTTATTCTGGGGCTGAAGGTGCAAATGCATGGGAACACACACACACACACACACACACACCACATTGTTTGTACTGTATGTTGTTCATCAGGAATGGTTATCCCAGCTGGATGAAAGAGTGCATAACTACTCTTTCTTTTCCTTTCTTTCCCTGTCTTTTTTCTTTCCCTGTCTTTTCCCCATCCCCTTGAGCTTTAGTCCATCTCTCTCCTACTAGTTTTCTCCTTTTTTTTCACGTCCCAGGGTGACTTGTTCCTTCAATCCCATTTCCAAATTGTTTCCCATCTGCTCCTGATTACCTTTGGTTGCACTTGGTTCTCTGCCAGCCATCTGGGTTTCCATATTCTCTCTCTCTTTCTCTGTGTCTTTCTTTATCTCTCCTCTCTTTTTCTCTTTCCTTCTCTCCATCCATTCTCTCATTCTCCCCTCCTTCGAACTGTGAGAAATGATGGAGTAGAGGATAAGTGAGACAGGAAAAAAAATGTCCAAGAGGGAGAAAAATTGAAAGTGAAAAAAGACTGAGAGAGAGATGGAGAGTTGGCAATTGGTACAGAGGGAAAGGGAAAAGGGATAATAGACAAGCAGATACTTTATTGATCCTGTAGGGGAAATTGCTTTGTTATAGCACATATAACTACAGTATACATCTCTATTATTATTTGGCAATTGTCCAAGTCCAGAGTCACCAAAGACGAGTTAAACAGTCTGATAGCAGTTTGTAGCAGTTTGTAACACTCTTGACATGGGAGATGTTTGAGGCTCCATGTGCAGGAGTTTTATTAATACAGTAATAAAGTCCACAGTCTTATATAGCATAGTCACAGGCCAGGAAAAAGGGTTAAAACACATTGTCTTTATATACTGTCCAGAAAGGAAGAGGTGTGTAAGTGTTCAGTACTCAGGGGAGGGGAACCCCTGTTGGTGGGGAGGAAGACGTAATATGAGCCGATGGTCCATGATGGTCATCACTGTGGACACAAGTCTGCTCTCCAGCATCACTTCTAGTAGGTTTAAGACCAGACAAAATTTATGTTAGCTTCTCCACTTCTTATTACACCACAAGCAAGTGGCACTCACAGAACAACATACCATGTACTTTAAAAGACCTGAGCCGCAACGTTTGGTACATTAATGATATTCTGAAGCTCACCACCAGTTTCCTGGTCATAGCTGCGGTAATATGCAGACGGTTCTCTTTACATAATTTAACAAAGCTGTCCCTTTTTACATTATCATTTCGCCTGGAGCTTTTAAGAAATGGTCTTCAAGGATGCAACCACTGTAGCTTGCCAGTGCTGAGCTTTGGCCCAAAACATTAACCACTGAGCCACCACATCTCTTATCCAAATTGAACTCTAAGAGAATCACTTGAGAACTTCTACAAGTGACATAACTTCCAGGTTGGACTTGAGATCTGATGTGTAGTGGCTAAACAGGAAGGGAGAATGTATGTTCAGCTGAGGAGCACCTGTAATCACTACCCGTTCAGACCGACAGTTTTGAATCCTCACAAATTCCAGACAGCTACACAGGTAGCCTTTGATCTCTGAAATCCTAGGGGCACACACCTGCATTTCACCTAGTTTTACCTAACAGTTGTGACTGGATAGTGTTGAAATCACCAGAGAAAACATTATCCCCGCCGGGCTACGAGTTATATTCGAGTGATAGTAAGCAGTCTTGCATTATCCACAACTAAATGGGGTTGATGCACAAACTGCACATGTTTTAATTAACTGTGGGTCTGAGGTTGAACAAGACCAGGTTTTCCAATGTCTTCATAACATTAGATGTCAGTCATTAAGGCCAGTACAAGCCCTCAGGTCTCTATGGTATTCCTAGTAGCATCCACAGCCATTGTCACTGATGCTAATGATAAATGGACTTCAGTAGTCTCGAGACAACTGTCCAAATGGAGGAGACGGCATAGAGTAGCAGCTGAGAGTTGTGGAGGATTGGGTGGTTGTGAGATGTGTGGTAACCAGCTGAAGGCCTCCTCCCTGTTTCCCTACATAAAGTCCCTTTTTCTGGTTCTCCAACGAACCTTCAGACTGTGTGTTGGGAATTGTGAGGCCCCTGTGGAGTGGGAATAAGTAGCAAGGTTTCTCAAATTGGCCAATTTTCATTAATTGGCCCCTTTAGTTGGTGTGGTTTACCTTGTTGAGACTTGGGTCTGATTGTTAGGACGTATTTAGAATGCTTTCATTGACACTGGTTTTAAGTCAAAGACCTAGTCAAAGACCAGCTAAGAAGAATTTAGCTATTCGCAGACCAGCGCAATTGTGGATTGTATTCCTCTAGGTCCTATCTTCAGTAACTGCTTTATCCCGGTCAGGGTCGAGTAACAGTACAGTGAAACTCTTTACTTGAAATACTATTCGGACAGGATGAGATTTCCGGACATATATCTGTTAAGGATGTTTGTGGTAATTATGATTGATTTGCATGGGATAAGGCCAATACTTGGTTTTGGTTTGGTATTGGCAGGAGACGATAGAACAGAGCCCTTCCTGGAGTGTCTCCATACTGAAGAAAAAGTGCAAATCTTTTTTTCCCATGGGATATAGAGGATTTTTTTTTTTACCAGCATGTCAATTTAAATGGTATATACTATATATACTTTATGTTGTTAGAGAGAGAGTTAAGGGCTTTGCTCAGTGGCCCAACAGTGGCAGCTTGGTGGTGTCTTCAGCTAAGTAGGTGCCTTCAGATCACCTAAAAATCCTGTTGGATTTTAACCATGCTGTTTAACGGTTTAGCCATGCTTATGCTGTTATATTTTCCTGCAGTGTTTTGGTGCTGATTCTGGCCTTGTTTGTCTTTTCTTCAGCGTCCTCAGCACTACTGATTTTCCTCCCTGGCTGTGGGAAGTGGACACACGGACGAGTTACGCATCTTGCTGAGCTGCCTGGAAGCTGAAGTTGAACACA
This sequence comes from Pangasius djambal, assembly GCA_022985145.1. NCBI lineage: Eukaryota > Metazoa > Chordata > Actinopteri > Siluriformes > Pangasiidae > Pangasius > Pangasius djambal. The sequence continues at coordinate 2,882,528 of CM040982.1, read as the reverse complement.
TACAACTTGCACTCAAACACACACACACACACACACACACACACACACACACAGAAACACCCACCTACACACACACACACACACACACACACACACACTCGTGCCCGGAGCTGCTGTCATGGCCCCAGAATTCAGTGCGTCACTCTGGTGAGCGGTGGGGCGAACCAGGCAGAAGACATGTTGGCACGGAGGGACGGGTACCGCACTGAAACTAGCTGTAGTAACCATGGAAACGGTGTGGAGGAACTTGGCCTGTGTTGGGGTCATCGCCATGGTAACCGCTGGAGTGTTAGCAAGCGCCTTTGCTCAGGAGGGTCAAGGTAAGGACTGTCAACCGTGTTTGCTACTAAATGGGAAATGATCTCATTTATTTACAAAAAAAAATAAATGGTTTAAATGGTGTAAAAAAATACTGCTTAGTACTTGTTACATCATACAATGATACAGTGTTATTCATGTGACTTTTTTTGTTTGAGAAATCAGCATATACACAGTAATCTATTTTAATGTGACAGTGGGACTAAAGGATTGGTGATGAAATGAAGTCCTTTTTTATATATCTTGCATACCATTGTGCGTTGATAGCTTGTTAACTCAGAAACCATAACGTAAAAGAGTTATACAATCTTTCTCACCAACTGTAATCATGTTGCTGCTTTTTCGTGCATCAGGACATATTATATAGTATACTGCAGTATGTTCTATTGGCCCATCAAAAGTGCAACCAAAGCAGTTGTGTTATTGGTTGATATTGCAAAAGTCAACAAGGAAATATGAATTTTTTTGCAAAGTTTTCTAGTGATATTTATTCACACTGGATATATGCGATGTGAAATCACTGACTGTGCCCAATTCCACTGAACAGTGCTGACCAAATTCTACTGTGAAATGGCCTTAAAGGAAAAGTCTACCCTGAAACAAATTCATTTATATCAGTTTATATTGAAATGTGATGTATGCAATGATTCTGCTGCTAATTTGTTGGTTGATGCTATATTTTCATCACAGGGAGCATTGTTATTGCTAGCGCAGTTACAATGGTGTTTAATAGGAGAAGATTTTTCAGCGGTCTCAGACATAAGTGATAATCATCAGGTTTCAGTCTTAGCTTCTAAAAACAAACAAAAAAAACCCACGAACCTCACTTCTCTACTCATTTTCAGCAACGTTTAATGTCCCGTTAATGAGAAATCCAACATATACGGTAACAAAAGTTGGACATGAAGTTCCAGAATGTAATCCAGCTATACAATGCAGTGGTGCTAGTTAGCCCTGATCTGAATCAAGGGCTAATGCTGACATTGACTAAAGCTCATAACTCAGAATGTACAAACTCCTACTAAGAAAAAAAACATGGAAGCCACCCTCTCAACTCAGAATTCCTCCTCGGAAAGTGAGGAAAATCAACATATAATGTCGCGTCAACATGGCCGCTCACACTGTCAGCAGTAAATAAAGTATCACTTCATTACTGTAAATGTGTTTATAGTAGTATTTATTATCAATAAACACAGACCTATTATTTGGTTATGTCTAGAACATTGACTGTATAGTTCTCTGTTTTGGAAAGTAAGTACGTCATAAACTCATGATCACCAATGCTAGCTGGCTAGCTTATTGCTAACAAAACACACACTTCCATGAATGTGTCCATGTTTTGTACCACTTTGTAGCTGGAACGCATCAAAAATTACTTGTGATATTTGTGTGAACAGAGGGTCTGTAGTATATAATATTTTATGAAATCAGACTTTTGGTCCATTATTTTTTTCTAATTTAAACAAGTAAGGGGACAAATATGCAGACATGGCACAGTTGGCATTCTGTTTTTACTTCCATGTTCTTTGTCCTTTAAATAGCTAATGAGGTTAGCCATCATGCTACCAGCATTGTATCATGTAGCGGTTAATAAAGAGCTGCACTGAGTGTGTGTGTAACCTAAGGCTCAGACAGGCATTTCATGGTTTTATAACTTAAGCGTGCGATGGTTCCCCACGAGACGGACAAAAACAGAGACAGGATTGCACACAGAGTTATGAATAGGCTCGTCTGGAGCTATGGACAGGAGTCCTGTGGTTACGGTGGCCTCCGTTCAAGAAAGAAAGACTTTCTAAACCTGACACGCAGATATGCGTACGCTCTTCCACGAGCCTGGGATCAGCCATGACTGGATACAGCTGTTGGACATCTGAAAGAGAGAGGGAGAGAGAGAGAGAGAGAGAGAGAAAGAGAGAGACACGCAGACAGACAGACAGACAGACAGACGGCAGACAGACAGACAGGCAGGCAGACAGATGGCTGCTGTTTTCCTTGCTTTCTCCAGGAACAGTGAGTCATATTCATCAAGTGTTCCCGAGTAAAAGTAGTGATTTAGGATCAGCTCCATTCTTTTTCCAGACAAGTGTACTTACTGAGAGGAGAAATGCAAAAATTATACTAAGCAGTGTTATAAATATGCAGAAAAAAAATTTGTAACCAGGTAAAAATAGAAATTATTAGCACCCAATTTAGTAATTTTTTCCAACTCCCACCCTGTAGCTCAGTCTCGCTTTATCACACGTCTGAGATTCATATTTCCTGCTAGTGACCCTAGCTAGCAATATCTACACCATATCTAGTTAGTCTAATGTTAGCTAACTTGGGCCCAACCTTGGGTCCTGATTTATAAACTGCAGTATTTAGCCTAATGTTACACAGCAGTTTACACTATAACATGGTTTGTTGAATGTTAGTTAGTGGCTATTGGGTTACACTATTTCATAGTTAGCTAACCCTATTTACTAGTTTACATTATATAATAGTTACCCTAATGTTAGCTAAATTGCTAATAACCCTGTCTACTGGTTTACAATATATAATAGCCTGATGTTAGCTAGTTTGCTAATGACCTTGGTTACTAGTTTACACCATATCATAGTTAGTCTAATGTTAGCTAACCTGCTAGTGACTCTGGCTACTAGTTTACACTATCTCATACCACTTTACCCAGTGTCATAGATAGTTGAATGCTAGCTAACATGCTAGCGACCCTGGCATATCCCTATCATATTTAATTGAAAGTGAGAAAACTTGCTAGCAGCCCTGGCTACTTGTTTACACTATGTCATAAGTAGTCTAATGTTAGCTTACTTGCTAGCAACCCTGGCTATATTATTGTACACACTATCATAGAGTAAATACTGTGAAGAAACCTTTCTTTGGTGTCATTGACTAACTACCACCGGCTACTGAATAAATATTACTCATTTAAAGCTATGAACAGAGGAATATTTTACAAAATGACATTATGGAGACATCTTTCCAATTAAGAAGCTGTATATGATGTGATGTGTGTGCACTATCAGGGCATAACAGTTAGCCTGTGGTTAGCTAGCTTGCTATGGAGCTTATTTTTGGTTCACTCAGTGTATTAGCATAATGTTAGCTAGCTTGCTATGGAGCCTAGCTCTGTTTCACACAGCTTAATGATATGTAGCTTGTTATTGAGTTTGGCTTTGCTTTACACAGTGCAGTACCCTAATGTTAGCTACCTTGCTTGTGTTATTACATGGTTAAGGAAGCTAATTGGCTTAGCTGATGTTGCTAGATAAGACATAAATGAGCAATTTTGCTTACTTGAGTTCATGTTTATCCAGGGGTATGTACATTTGCAAAAAGTTATAAAACAACAACAACAAACCTCCTGCTTGATGTTGTTATGTGAAACGACTTATGTTGTCTACTACAGATAAGTTTTAATGCTAAAATGAACATTACACCAGAGTAGACTAACCAGCTACACAACTAACTTGTTCATGTGGGCTTTAGTTTTTTTGTTTTGTTTTTGTTTTTTGTTTGATTCCTTTGGACTTCTTTTGGTCTTTTGATACCTGCCAAGTTTAATTCTAGCTTGTGTGAAATGGGTTTTTCCACATAAGTCTTTTCAAGAGCTTTACTAGCTAAACCAACTAGCCAAACGTATACATGTAAAAGCAGATATACCCCCAGTGCTGTCGTTTGAACCCAGCACCTCCTTTGAAATTTTTTTGTTACAATTAGTCCGCTGAAGTTTATCAGACTGTCCATGTGTTCCTTTCACATTCAGGATCAGAATGGCCCGGATCCTTGACTAATTCGCCTTCCTCAGCAAAAAGGGCCTCTAATCAAATTTCCCCTTATTTTCCACTTCCACGTTTAATTAAGGGCTTTTTCCCTTTCAGGCCCTGTAATGTAAACTAAAGTGAGTGTGTTTGAATCAAAGGTGAGTGCTTTTAGTGTTTTATGGGCCTCTCTGTCTGTTGATTTTATGGGAGAATAATGGGGGTATCCTGCATCTCCCCTGGGCCTCGTCACAGAGATTAGAGGAAAGATCAAAAGCCTTTAATAAATAAATGGGCTTCCCTATATGCGCAGGGAGAGGCCTTTCCGTTCATTGTAGCTGAATGTTTAGTTAAGAGAGTGTTATGGGTGTGTGGTGGTGGTCCGGAAGCTAGGTGTGTGTTAACGTCTTTTTAATGACGGGAAGTTGTATGGTTATGGATAATATTTTTTTTATTGTAGTTGGCTGGTTTATTTGATTGGCGGAATTCACAAGCTCAATAAGATCATATGGAACTGGAGGGTTCCTGCTCTCTGGTGGCCTTTGACCTCATTTTGCTTCAGGAAATTGCTGTGTATAAACTGCTCAAGGTGAAAGTGTCTAAATATCTAAAAAACACATACAGAATTGAGACCACTTATAGATCTCTTGTGTACAGTTTAAATGATTTTATTCTGACAACACTTCTGATGAATATTATACTTTCGATGATAGTGATTTTTTTTTTTTTGGACCATGCTCTTATGTGTATAATATCTTATACCACAGCGCTCTTAAATTCCTGATTCTGATTGGTCAGAAGGTGTTGATTCATTTTCTAGAACAGCAGCATTGACAGTAGTGCCACAGGTTTATATTGATGTGCTCGTTCTACTACATTGTCTTAGGGATTTATGTACCAGACGCTCGACAGTAATGGATTAAAAAAAAACGTGTAATTGTTGATATGGTATTTACTATTTAGCATTTTTGGAAGGAGTCTCCAGTGTCAGCACTTAGGTAAAACGCAGAGGTAAAGCTCTAAGTTTTCTGACACTGGAAAGTCTTCAGGATAGAGGAGTTTACGGTTTCTTGTTAACATGACAAGGTGTAAAGTTTTGTCTTGCTAACTTCACGAAATAGAAAAAAGACTGGTGAAGGAACGACTGTTTACAGATGCTATAACACAAGTTATATTATGTATTGCACACATTTTTATCCTGTATAAAGAACATTTGTGCTCAATAATTTTCAGAACTGAATCAGAGAACCTAGATCACTTAGTGTTAGTGCAGTCTAAGGAGAACTAAGGTCTGGTACTATAAGTTTCTGGAATTGTAAAAGCTTTCTAATACAAACTTCAGGAAATCAATTAGAATTCACAGTGTACAGATATAAAGTGCAGTGTAATTTATATAACACTTATATAACAGAAAGACAGTGTTCACTGCACTGTATTTAACCCTCAATGGAGCTAAACTACTCCACCTGGTCTATTCCCTGTCATTACACTGAAAAACAGATGACAGAGAGAACGGAAGGGGGACTATTGATGAATAAGTGTGTCTTTAATAAAGAAATTAATGTTGCTTTGGACCAAAATGGAGCTTCCAGATGAAATTAATGAAGCAATATGAGCATTAGGTCAGATATGAGCTCAGTGACGGTCACGCTTGCACTCCCCGCCACAGAGGTGCTGAAAACCCAATGAAACCACATGTTAAAACTTGAAGCAAATCTAATCAGATCAGGATGGCCTGTTCTGGTTAGATTATTACAGGCCGAAGACATGTTTTCAACATGAGCTCTGAGTCGTGATCCTTTATGAATTGTGACATGAAAGTGAGCTAATGTCATCACTTTCTTTCGGTTTGTGTTTAAAGCCCATTAACAGGCTGCTTAAGTGGTTTAAATAGGACTGAGGCAATACAGAGGCACATCTGGACCAAGCAGATGTTGAAGGATAGTGAAGACCTGTTCCTAATATGGAGTACCAAAGGGTACAACTATAGGAACAAACATGTTTTCTCTAAACTCTAAAATTTTAGATATTAGCACACAGTGAATTCTATATCAGGCTTAAGAGGTGGAATTTTTTTCAATACATGTTTTAGACTTTCCTGTTAAATCCAAAGCTTGGTCTATATCTACATTAATGGTCAATGGCCATGTTCTATAAATTCCTTCACTAGGCAGATGATTCAAGTCAGACAACTGACCATTATACATCCCTGCTAGCCAAGCAGAGGAATAAATATTCCACTGGATGTTAGTCTGTAGCAGTTATCCTTCTCTAGCTTGGGCACAAATTGTGAAAATGGCTTCCAATTACTTTTATTAGTTCTTTAAATTTTTAATGCTGGAACATATGGTAGTGAGAGGCAGGACATCAATGAGTTCTTTATTCCACAAATCCACAAAATTTATAGTCCATATTGTAGGTCACAGAACAGTTAGGCAACAATAAACTAGGTTAATCCTTAATAAAAGTCGAAAACAAGAATGAGTGAAAAAAGCAGACTTACACCGAAACAGGAAAACAAGGACGACAGAAAAATGCACAATATGATTAGGTAATGAGACAAAGAAACAGCAGTATAAGAAGCCAAACTAATTAGGGGCTAAACACATAACAGGCGTACACATCTGGGGAACAAACCAATAACAGGACAGCATCACATGCTGAGAGGGCGAATTCATGACAATTGCGATCTATCCAATTTGGTAAAATTGGTTTCAAATTGTTTACATTTTTCAAATTCTGTACTTCTTTATGTGCTGTGTCTATTTCTTAAACTTCTTTGCAATCAAACGTTTCCACTTTCTATGTCCTGTGAGTTATAATCACAATGTATGATTATACTTTATTGTGATACTCAGCACAGTAATTAATAATTCCCTTTACCAACACTGAATTACAAAATCCAACTGCTGACAGTATTTTGTTTTCTTTGGTAGTTTTGAATTGGTGATATTTATGCTTATTACATTGGCATGCTTAGCCTGTGGCTGTTTTCATCAAGGTATTAGTAGCAAAACAATAAAAATTAGTCCCTGCTGTCTTTTTTTTTTTACACCCTTATTTCATGTGCTTCATGTACCGTGTGCATCGTATATCTCAGATGTATCTATCACATATCAACAAGAACCAGTGAAAATTTAAATCAGGACATCTAATCATAGTTAGCTAATAGCTAACAGAAACAGATATACCTAAAAGTTGTTTTAACCATACTGCCATGAAATCTGTGGATCTCGCCACTTCTAAATCCTAGTTTAACCCCTGAGTGGACTATATCACCAAGTTACAATTCAAACTGTAAAGATATGCCCATACAGCCAGTAAGGCATAGACGTCTAAGGTCTTCTAAGGTTCTTTGTAAAATGTCTCACTGTGAAACACTATTTACAGCATGAAATAAAAAATAAACGGATTTTCTGGAGAGTTTCTGATATAGGCTTTGACATTTTTTCCACTTCTACAGCATGGATAGCTTGATCTTGGATCACTCCTGAGCTGAGAATACAAACACTACACTCATTTTCTCTGCAAGTCATGAGATTTTACAAAGCCTTAACAAGTCAGGCCTTGGAGAGCTCACACTGCCTTTGTCCATTTTGCTCTGCTTCCCGAAAGAAGGATTTTCTGGTTGTCTTGTTCAGGACTTATTTTAAACTGGCTCTGATGAGTGAGCACCAGCCAAAGTCTTTATTTCACTTCAGAGCCAGTGGATAGCATGTTAGCATCTACACCCATTAAGGAAAGCACCGAGGTGGGCAGCTGGGGGTTTCAGAGGTGACCTCACCCATTGGTGCTAAGCATGCACTATTTATAGAGTATCTCATTGGAGAGCAGGAAGTATACGATTTCAGGGTTTCTGTGGAAACAGTTAACTCTTAGACCTTTGGACAGTTAGGTGTGGACTCTGACGCATGTGGTTAAGTTTGTATTGGTAATTGCTAAGTAGACTGCCAAATGCCAGAAACACCACTCAGATGCTCAGGTTTTATTTCTGTTTAGATTTAGTCATACCTGTTTAATGCTTGATTCTGGTTAAGTTTTCTGTAAAGAGCCATTTATTTAACATTTATGGAAGGAGTCCCCAGTGTCAGTGCTATCAGAGCTATAGATAAGTTTTCTGACATGGGACAAAAAAATATTAATATATTAAAAATATATTAAATATATGTAAATTCATCTAATATTTATTATTATGAGATTATGACAAAACATTTATAAGATCATAAATCCTGCTTCTAGATGTTTTCTCATTTCAAGCGTTTTGTTTTCAATTATTTTAAGAATTTTTCCTAGAACCTAGTAAAATTATCTGTCAATAGAACAGCACAATTTCAGCTTGTTATTAGAGAACATCTAGAAATAGGCTTACTATACGTATAAATTTACTCCTGCTGTTATTCCACTGATCTCCTACTTGTTCCTGTTCATGTCCAGCTGCATTCCTCTCCACTCTGGCTCACTATGAGATCGCCGTCCCGATCCGCGTTGGCCCTCGAGGCGAGTCGCTGTACGATGGCGAGGCCTCAGACAGGCACAGACGCCATCGGCGGAGCACCGAGACGAAACAGGAGGTTCCTGAGCCGCAGCTTTATTACCAGTTGTCCACACCGAGCACCAGCCTCTTCCTGAACCTCACGCTGCAGAGCGGCCTTCTGTCCCGCAAGTTCCGCGTCGAGTACTGGAGGAAGGGCAGACTGGCGTGGAGTCACCCATACTCCTCCAGCTGCCAGTATGTGGGGCATCTGCAGCACCAGCCCCAGACCAGCACTGTGGCCCTCAGTAACTGCAATGGCCTGGTAAGATCTTGCATACGTGTGAGTCGTATCTTGAATCCAGTATGTTTGTAAAAGTTTTCAGTCATCAAGCTAATGCAGTTGCGCTATCATTTCTATATCATAGCACAAGCTAATCCCCTTTGACTTTTTAACACTAAACCAGTCCTGCACCGTTCAGTTTGTTTAAAACTGTTCAGTTTATTGTCTTAAACTGTCTTATGTTCAACTTTTGGACCATTTTACCATTTTGTCCGCAATTTGGTCAGCTGCCAGTTCCCACCACTTCCCTTGCGCTCAGTGTTCTGGGATATCCTCCAGACTCACCACAACCCTAACCAGAATGAATAAATAAGGCTACCTCGTGTTGCTCCAGGTTTAGTTCCTTGCTTCTCTGACCAGCCTTTGTCAGTTTTGTCAGTTTTTTGGTTCAAAAATTTTAAAAGTATAGAAGCCACATAGCAAATGATGAAAAAAAAATACATAAAAGCCAATTTGACTGGTTCAAACTGAGTTGCATACATTCAGCGTGGAACTGGAACGTTTGATTTCATGCAGTTTTTGCTGGTTAAATAGGATGTGTCTAAAACCTGTGTTTCAGCTGCCTGTCTTCTTATAGCCCTAGTAAAACCTAAAATTGGGTCGCTTTGAGTATTTCTGAACCTTATGCTGCAGGATGGATAGTAAATTCTCCACTTGACTTCTTGCTTGACTTCTTGCTAAGGGGTCATGATTTGTGACCTACCCACCTGGTATGACTCAAACCCTGCACACTACAGTTTGGGATCTAGCAGAACAAACCACACGGCTCCTGAAGCACCTAATAATTGTTGCTTAGAGTTGAACCAGGTGTGTTGAGGGTGTTAAACACTAAAGCATCACTTAATGTTTCCGAATCCGGTCCCCGGGGACCTCGGCACTTCACAACTTTACACTTCAGTGTTTTCCCGACTCTAACACAGCTCGCTCATTTCATCGAGGCTCTGTATGCAGACAGCATACTACAGGTTTTCTTAGATTTTCTTCGATAAGTATGATTATGTTAGCTAGCTAGGTTGTGAACAATTGAATATGACTGAGTATGACCTAATATCCCTGCAGAAATTCTGTCTGATTAGATCATGTTTGCTAGCTTTCTAGCATTAGCAGTGAAGAATGACCTTTTTTTAAATATATGACAGTCTTCTGTCTGCATAGCTCATGTTTGTTAGCTGCCTAACATTTGTTATAACATTAGAATTATAAAATTTGTGAACCTGATGCTAAAAAATCTTTTTGAAATTCTGTTTGTATAGGTCATGTTAGCTAACTGTCTAGCATTAGCAGTAAAAATTTTAAACATTTGGAATATGACTGAAAAATACCTCGCAAATTCTGTCTGTATAGATTATATTAGCTAGCTGTCAAGCTTTAGCAGCAGATTGTAAATATTTGTACATATGCCAGAAAAAATCTTTCTAGTTAGCACATGTTAGCTAACATAAGCATAGCCATCAATTTTGAAAAAAATCAATCAGACATTCTGATAAGTAGGTGGCAAGTTAGCAGTCAAGATTGACCATTTATTAAAATGACTTCGATGTTGTCTGGCGTTAGCAGTAGAGATTTTTTTAAAGATTGTAAACATTTGTGAATATGATTAAAATATCCTCAGAAACTCTCAACGATCATGTTAGCTTACTGCCTATGCTTTAGCATTTTAAATTGTTAATATTTGTGAATATGACTGAAAAATCCCTCATGTATGCCGTCTGGTTAGCTCATGTTAGCTAAATGTCTAGTATTAACAGGCAAGACTACACACATTTGTGGACATGAATGAGAAATCTCCCAAAAGTTCTTCCTGTATATTTCATGTTAGCTAGCTGTCCCACATTAACACGTAAGATCGTAAACATTTGTGAATATATTTGAAAAACCAGTCATAAATTCTGTATATTGTTAGCAAACATTTGTGAATGACTGATAAATCTCTCAGAAATTCTGTCTGTATAGCTCATGTTAGCCAGCATTAGCAAATCCTCGATTATGACTGAAAAATCCCTGTCTAGTGTAGCTGTCTAGCATTAGGAGTTTAGAGTAAACATTTCTTAAAATGACTGAAATATTCTCTAAACATTCTGTCTCTTTGGCTGATATTAACTAGCTGGCTACAGTTAGTAATGAAAATTGACTTAAAAAAATAACTTAAATATTTTGTCTGGTTAGCTCATGTCAGTTAGCTTGCTCCAGAAATCTTGTCAGGTTGCTAGCTAGCTTGCTATATAGGCAACCTGTATGCACATTCATAGATCAATGCCAACGACTTCCTTCTTCCTATTGAAAGACTATCCTAAGTGGACTCAAGGACATGCAGGCATTTCTGTCTGTGAATGAAAAGAGTTTTGGTTACATCATCTAAATTCAGCTCAATTCTGCAGTGTAGCTTTTTTTTTTTTTTTCATGAAACTCTAGCCTAGCGCTAACAACCAAGCAGACATACAACAACAACATGAGACACGACCAGAACTTTTCGTGTTGGAATCGCTTAAGGTGTCAGTTCAGATTGTCAGCAGCACAACTTCATCAGCCTGACAACACAAGGGCACTTATTCTTCTCAGTTTTTTATGTGGTATTAAGGACATGTGGTATTAATTACCAACCCTCCTATCCTCAAAACTGTAGGCATCGCTCCTGCAGGATGATATGATGATCTTTTCTGTCTTCATCCTTCTCTTGTAAAAGAGAGAGAGAGAGAGAGAGACCACTTTTTTGGGGGGCTGTGATACATCTGTTCCTGCGGCTTCGTACCCGGTGCCAGCTGATTTATTACTTCATTCCACAAACAGGTGTTTTGGATCCTAATGATGGATTTGGTTTCGAGCAGTGTGTTGTGGCATGCTCATTACCGACCTGCGCCAGCAACGCACCTGCGTAAACTAGAGCGTACAGAGCCAAGACTAATGCCCGCTTATTTACACACACTTAGAGCCACTTTCAGCTCGGGTTAATGAGGGACTGAAGGAGAGACACCAGCTACCATTGACACAATGTCCTGGGTGTCTATGGGTTTGGTGGAAGCTGCCATATCCTGAATAGGGTTTCACAGAACTGGGCAATATGATGATATAATATTGATATTGTGATAAATTATGTCACAAAACACTTTTGTTAGTTATCGTGGGTATGGTGATATACTTTTATAATTAAAAATCTTTTTTTTTTTTTTATAATTTCTTATATAATTTTTTTTACAGTTACAAACTATTGGGAAGTTTTGTGCTACTTTACTTTTTTTTTTTTTTTTTACAAACTAATTGGAAGTAGATGTTAAAATTTTGTACAGTTTTAAATAATTGAAATTGTAAAATTTTTACAATTGTAAAACATTTTTACAGGTTTTTTTTACAGACTGATTGTTGATTTGTTGTTAAAATCTTGTACAGTTTTAAATCTGTAAAGATTTTAACGTTTTTTACAAACTCTGATTTGAAGTTTTGCGCTGTTTTAAATCTCGAAATTGGAAAATGTTAACATTTTACAGATTTGTAAATTTTTGAAGCATTTGAACATTTAGAAGCAGCTGATTTTTGTTAAGATTTTCTACTGTTTTAAATCTTTAAAACTGTAAATGGCTAACCTTTTCTTTTTACAGATTTTTTCTTTCATTTTTCCTCATTTATAATATTTAATTTTAGACTCTAAAACATCATTGAAATTTTTTTTTGTTTTTTACATTGTTTAATGTAACACTACTTTTTTGCTGGCAGGTTGTTAGCAAATCTAAAATGTCTTGTTATATGATATTACATAATTTTGTTAGATGATATATAATGATATGATAAGTATTGTTATTTTTGTTATATCACTCACCCCTAGGGATGCATCGATCAATTGTTTCAAACCGAGTATGAGCACGAGTACATGTTTTTTGGTACTTGTAGATACCGATAACGAAACCAAAATAAGTAAGCTACGTGGTATTAATCAGTCGGGGGCATCATGGAAGATGTTATTTAGCTCTGTTTATGTTTTCCTGGTTTAAATAGTGGCTATGAAAAGCGCACACATGCATGTTCATGCACTTAGGTTGCTAGACTCTTCTTTATAACGTTCTTTAGGCTGATTTTACACAAAGTGCATTAACTAGCTACATTAGTTACTTTGAATCGAATAAATTCTTTTCATTATGCCAGAATCCCTCATTGTCAATAATCGACAATGGCTGATCATTAAGAATGTTGTCTGTAGACATTTTTTTCCATCCTAGCCAGCATTTGCTGTTGTTGTGTGCTGCTAGCAATGAGTTCCTCTTGTTGAGTTTTATGTTTACGATGTTTTATGAGGTAACTTGTACTTGTAGGAAGATGCTGTAGTTCCTGTGTGATAGTTTCACAGTGTGCTTTGCTCTAATTTCCATGACATCATTAATCATGAAATACATCCTGATTGATGTCGTTTGATATGTTCATTACCGCGACAATGTACACTATGATTACATCACACAGTATCAGCTGAAATCAGATGTTGGCATTAGAGCATTTTTTACAGGCAACACAGGTGTGAGGTAAAAGAGCACAGGGACATAAAATATTTTAAGTGATTAATACTAATGAAATGTCCGCCATATGGCTAGGGACGTGAAGTACCAAGCTAAAAAGAGGTCCATTTTGATTATACGTTGTCTTTAAGACATGTCTGATTTATATGGGATTCATTCGCAGGGTTAATATTTAACCCTTGTCTCTTGCAGCAGGGGGTGATCGTAGCTAGTGGAGAGGAATACCTCATTGAACCTTTGGTTTCTGCTGAAAACCAGACAAGTATGGATGGGAAAGAAGAGCGCCCCCACGTAGTGTACAAGAGATCGTCTCTGCGACATCTCTACATGGACCAGTCCTGTGGAGTCATCGGTAAGATAGCAATTCTAATAAATGCTGAAGAATGCGGAGAATACTGAGTCCAATTATTGATATGATGCTGTTTAAGAAACTCAGTGTAGCTGTTGTTGCTATCAGCATTAAAGGGTAAAGCATGTTTCTTTGTTTCAGATGAGAAACCAAGCAAAAGCTTCGATTGGTGGCAGAGAACGATTAAACCGCCCAACCAGATGGGCCGTGGCCAGCTGCCACTGAAACGCTCGGTTAGCCGCGAGCGTTATGTAGAAACACTGGTGGTGGCTGATAAGATGATGGTGTCATACCATGGGAGGCGTGACATCGAGCAGTACATTCTGGCTGTCATGAATATTGTAAGTTTAAAATCTCCTGGTTCCATGAAAACAGTGTTGCCAACTAGATTTAGCTACTTTATAGACTCGTTTACCTTCAAGTCTAGCTGTAGATCCCTAGCGAACATACCACAGAGGTGACCGTGGCAAGAATAAATTCCCTAAGACGACTTGAGGAAGAAACCTTGAGAGGAACCAGACACAAAATGGAAACTTCTTCTGGGTGACGCCGGATAGTGTAATTATAAATCATTACAGTGTACAGGTGTAGAAGAGTAAAGTCAAACAGTACCGAGTGTGTTTACAGGAATTTCAGTATGATCAGATTGTGAATAACAGTACTGGGATGAGCACAGGACAATTTTTATGATTACAGCAGCAGCTCTTAGCTACAAATCTGCAGTGTCCAGGTGAGATTAAACACTGAAACAAGAGTGAGAACTATTTTTGAGACGTGCAGATCTTTAGGGTATCCCTCTGGCACCATCCATACACCTATATTTCAGCTAATAAAATCTTATTTATTTATTTATTTATTTATTTATTTATTTATTTTTTAGAGAATGCTGTTTAGCTTTTCAGTAATCCCAGACCTTCACTGCAAAGTTGAGTGTCCTCCCGACTCTAATAACATTCATTCATTTTACGATTGCCAAGATGATTAGCTGAAGATTTGAATCGGTGTCAGAGCAGAAAAAAATGCTAAAAGTCTTGTTAAATTTGAGGTCAGCTAAATTGTATACTATCATGGTGCGGTTTTTACAACAGACTGTAAAGAGCTTCAAGTGTCGGAGTTTATAGTGAGGTCAGCGACCTTTACATATTACAGAGGAGTGAAGAGAGTGAGAGAGACACACACAGAGAGACAAATAGAGGGAGACAGAAAGACAGAAAGAGAGAGATGGAGAGACAGGGAGAGAGAGAAACAGAGAGATGGCTCTTTTTAAAGACTGGTCTTTTCTTGTTTCCCTGGAGGTCAGGTTGCCAAACTGTTCCAGGATTCTAGCCTGGGGAACGCAGTGAACATCGTCGTGACTCGACTGATCCTACTAATGGAGGACCAGGTAACTCACACACACACACACACACACACACACACACACACACACACACACACACACACCATAATTCAGTACACTTTATGATAGTTAAATGAAACTTTGAATAATGAATAATATTTTGAATAATAATCACATTATTTGAAGGACACGTTGTACAGAAGTGTCACTCAAACTGATTGCTAGGACTAATGTGCTGTGGCAGGCTAGGTAGCGTTAGGTAGCGATAGGTAGCTAACTGGCTAATCAATCTCAAGAGTCAATTCATTTTGATTACAGGGAATGCTGGGAGATTTATGATACGTTCAAACAAATGAGATGGCATAAAGATTTTTATATAAGAAGTACAGTATATTGCTTTGAAGAAAAAAAAAACTATTAACATTATGGTCCAGCTGATTGAGATTGTCGTGTCTTTTTTAAACCTTATTTTGGAATTTTATTATTTTGTATTGATTGACAGATCTACTATAAAGTGTTCTTTAGATATTAAGTGTTGGTTGCCATTCAAAAACCACTATACAATTCAGTCATTTACTGTTAGTTAGTTTAGAAGTGAGGAATAAAACACAACAGGGAGTGCTGTCAGAAGATAAAATAATCCACGATGGGTGGTGTGATACAGCCTGATATGAAGCAGAGTAGCTGTTACAACCCCGAAGTGCAGTTATTATGCAAGTACACTGTATGGCTACATGTATGTGGACACCTGACCGTTACACCCGTATGTGGTTCTTCGCCAAACTGTTCCTACATAGTTGGAAGCACACAATTATATAGAATGTCTTTGTATGCTGTAGCATTAGTTTCCCTTCACTGGAACTAAGAGGCCCAAACCTGTTCCAGCATGACAATGCTCCTGTGCACAAAGCGAGCTCCATGAAGACATGGTGTGTGAAGGTTGGAGTGGAAGAACTGGATTGTCCTGCACAGAGCCCTGACCTCAAGACCACTTAATGGCTTTGGGATGAACTGGAATGCTGACTGAACCCCAGACCTCCTCGACATCCCAACATCAGTGCCTGATCTCACTAATGCTCTTGTAGCTGAATGAACTGAAAACTCCAAAATCTAGTGGAAAGCCTTCCCAGAAGAGTGGAGCTTATTATAACAGCAAAGAGGGGAATAAATCTGGAATGGGATGTTCAACAGGCACATATGAGTGTGATGGTCAGGTGTCCACTCTCTATACATGCTTATATAAGGCATTATGCAATATATCAGGCAATCGTGGATAGTAAAGAAAGCAATCCCTTTCGAATCATAAGTGTCATGATCAGCAGGCGCTCCATGGGACAAACTCAGAGATAAGAATGAATCTTTGGTGTCATTTGGGATGGACACACACTGCTCCCAGCTCAGCCCTCGGACTCGGGGAAGCTTAACGAATACATTCCCTGGTGTTTATGCCCCACTCAAAGAGCTTCTTGTTTGTTAATTTGTGGACTTAGTGTCCTTCCTGTGTGGAGTCGCTCCAGACAGTCTCGTGTGTTTGCTGTTCTGCCGTACTTGGTGCACTCATGACTGCAGTTGCTGTTGTGGGTGTAAAATGTGTGTAAAAGCCGATGAATAAGTGCATTAAAACATTTATGTATGGCGACAGGACGACGGGTGTGGTTTGTGCTAAAGCTGCTCTCTCTCTCAATCTCTCTCTCTCTTTCAATCTCTCTCTCTCTCTCTCTCTCTCTCTCTCTCTCTCTCTCTCTTTCTCTGAATGCAAACTACAAATCAGTCAGCTGGATTCGTGAACCTGTCTGGTTTTGTGTGTGTGTGTGTGTGTGTGTGTTTAGCTTTGAGGAGAGAGAGGCACAGGAAAACAAGAAGGGGAACATGTAGAGCCAGAAACACACAAGAGCAAAATAATTTATTTAATGTGTCTAAGTTATAGTATGTAAGGAATAAAACACTTCAATCAATCAATTTTTACCCATTTATGTTGTGGAATGCCCTTGAAATAAGTGATCGCTTACATTATAGCAGTTCGAAACAGTCATTCCTTCACCAGCCTCTTTTTTTTCCCCTTTTTGAAGTTAATAAGACAAAAAAGTGTCTTGAGGTTTCAGTTTTTTTTTCCCAATAATTGTTACAGACCGCCGACACTCGAGACTCCTCCCATTAATGTTAAATAAACATCTCCTTAGAGAAAACTTTAATATTAATAATTGCATATTAATAATAATTTTTAAAAATCTGTTTATCTGGAGTGTCTGAATGAGCTGTTACTATAGAAACGATAGTGCTTTAGAATGAGTACATTAATATAAACCTGTGATTTGCAGCTGCACTACTGTCAGAGCTGCTGTTATAGAAAATTAATTAACACCTTCTGACCAATCAGAATCCAGAATGGTACATGTTTGGGGGCATTTCAGACCTAAAGTACACACACACACTCACAAACACACACACACTCACACTCGCTGCCACTCCACCTTCCCATCCAGCCTCAGTAAGAGCGCAGGAACACACAGCAGGGGACTATGGGGGAGATGATTATGGGTTATGTCAGTGTGCATTCCCAGGTTACGAGTGTGACCGAACCCTGACCAGTAAAACTGCCAGGGAGGAATGACAGTGAGAGAGTAAGAGGCAAGGAGAGACAGGACACAAGGAGAGAGTGAGAGAGAGAGAGAGAGAGAGAGAGAGAGAGAGCAGCTGTGAATGGTTTAATGTTTTTTTTTAATCCAAAAATAGAAATGTCATGACGCAGTCATCACTCTTTAGATATTATAATGTCATGACCTAAATATACAGCATTGACTTGTTACTTTAATAAGATATTATATTGCATCTGCGACTAACTGTGAAGTTCCTGGAGTGATGATATCATTTCTTATATCGCAGATGGAATTCTCATTTTCTCTAATTGCATGAAAATCGTCACACACTTCTTCGGGCTCTCTTATATCAAGACTGTATTTAGTGGATATTATTGATTATGTTATCCTCACATGCAACCTTAATCTGCTGTGCCACACTGAATGAAAGCATGTCAGCTACTGGAACCTTCGTTTACAGCATTATGAATTTATGGAGCTTTTCAAATCTGGTGGCAAGTCACGCAGTGATGGTCGTACAATTTTACAGCCAACGATGTGCATTACAGCAACAGTCACATTATCACATTATCACATGAGTGTGGTAGACTCTCTTTTCCTGCAAACGTAATAAATCTCCAGTGAGCATGTTTTAATATTTGACCACCGATTGGAGCTCCCAACACCAAATAATATTTTCAACGTTTACAGAAATCATGGAGTCCAAACATGTCTTGAGGTCAGTTATAACATTTCATGTGTTATCTGTTCTTTGCGTTCTTATTCTTTTATCCACAGCCAACTCTGGAGATCAACCACCATGCAGGGAAGTCTTTAGATAGTTTCTGTAAGTGGCAGAAATCCATCCAGCAGAGCAACGGCCATGGCAATGCCATCCCCGAAAACGGCATTGCACCACACGACACGGCCGTCCTCATCACGAGGTCAGAACACACACACACACACACACACACACACACACACACACACACACAGGGAAGGAGCTGAACTATTATAGACACTTTAACTGGTTAACTGAATATTTGTTCTCTCACATGTCTCAATTTGCGTCAAAAGGGAGTTTAAATCTGTTTATCTCAGCCTTGCATTTGGCAGAAAAAAAAAAAAAAACTCTGGATCATTGCACACATACACACGCAAAAACACATACACATACACACATACCGGCACAGCTGTCTGAAATCTTGTTGCGTTTAGCCAAGCCTAAGGGAGAGCTACGGCATGGAAACACTCAAGCATCGGGGATGGAGTCATTTAGGACAACAAGCGATTTACAGAAAACAGTCCTTCAGCTTTGATACTGTATGTGCGTGTGTTCGTGTGTGTGTTTTATCTAAAGAAAGAGAATGTGTCTGGGAAAGAGTGCCGTTAGCGTTCCTCACTTCCTGTTATTGTCCTGTCTGGGAGATGAGCTTCAGGACATTGTACAGTCTTAACCCTTGGTTTGCTTTGAGTGCTTTTTTCAGGTTTTGTGTATACTCATGTTTTATTGTGTTGTGCCCTAGATATGACATCTGCATCTACAAGAACAAGCCGTGTGGGACACTCGGTAAGACTCAGTGCAGAACGATGACTCTTATTCTCATTAAATTACGTTACAATAATTTCAAAATCAACCGTTTTCATATATATGAATAAATACGTAAAATTCAATTTAAGAAATTGTTTATTTAAAAAAACATATACACAATTTCACCTTTACCCTATATGTTGTCAATCGTCCTGGACATGTTTGCTGGCCAGGGTTCTCTTTCCTAGCTTTGCACTTGTGATGCAAGACTAAATAAAGTCTATCTCACCCAAAATCTTGTCCATATTTCCATATAATCTTTTCCAGCCAAATATCCATAGTCTTGCTTTATATGACATTCTTAACGTACTAGCCTGTTAATCAAATTAAATATTCATTCATTCAGTCATCTGCAGTAAGCGACTGATCCTGATCAGGGTCACGGTGGATCCGGAGCCTGTTTCGAGAACACTGGGCACGTAGCCGCAGTGCACCATAGACGCCATTTCATCACACACACGTTTGCACACACCCCGTTTTAAATATATGCTTAAAATAGATAGATGAAACTGTGTTAGGATTCACATCACTTCCTACTACAACTGGTACAACATTGTGAGTTTGTGAGCCTAGGGATGTCTATTTACCAAATTGTGCTTAGAAAAAATGTCCTAGGGGTCCAAAATGGCTGCCTCCGTATCGTTAAGTTTTGTTCATGTTTAAAAATCACAGTAAGTCACACTTTGAAACAGACTTCTATTACAAGTTAGCTACATTAGCCTTGTAATTCCAGTTCAAAACTAAAGACGCAAACATGAAACCCTAAACATACTGTATCTTGGCTGATTGACTACATATGGGAACTCTAGAGTGAATGGTAGGTCATGATTTATTCCAGATCAGTACTACGTTACGTTATGATTAATCCCCATATTGTAATAATTGTGTAATAGTGTAATAATACAAACAAGTATAATGTGTTGCGTTAGACAGAGTTTAAACCCTGGTAGCTTGTAGGAAGAGTGTAATGCTGTATGTCTTTAGAACCTTCAGTAGCCTCTGTGTGTGTGTGTGTGTGTGTGTGTGTGTGTTTGTGTGTCAGGCCTGGCCCCGGTTGGTGGAATGTGTGAGCCGGAGAGAAGCTGCAGTATAAATGAAGACATCGGTCTGGCCACGGCATTCACCATCGCTCACGAGATTGGACACACGTGAGTCTCATATCCCAACAGCATTTTTGTTTCTCCTCTCCATTTTTCTGGCTCTTCCTCGTGCCAGCTCTCTCTGCTCTGTTGTCCCTGCTCAGAGCTTAGTCTCTAGCGAACAGTTTGTTCCGGCATATTGAGGAGATACGTAACTAGTGAGTACTGATTTACTGATTCTGACAGTTCCAATGCTAAGCCATTCTAAAGCTGACGCGAAATCTCAGCCAGGTTGTAGCGGAGACTCTAAGTAGTAGTAAGCAAGTATTAAGGTGTTTTTAACATCAACTTCCTCTCATGACTTTAAAGTGTCACCTACATCACACATGTGGCCACTTGCAGAACAAATCAAGGCGTGTGTATCGGGGAGTGTATTATTCAGCATGAACCCACTTGACCTCAGTGTTGATTTATTGAAATGAATTTCTTGGATATTTGTTTACTCAGTTTCTTTTAAAATGTACAGAGTTATTTCGATTTATTGAAATGTACACTGCCCTCCAAAAGTTTGGAAACGCCTGAACAAAATAGGGTTTTTGGGCAATATCAGCATAAATCCTCTTTAGTTAGTGACCATTTTGCATTGATAATAAGGGACAACACAAACTATGAAAGCATATTTTATTAAATAAAAAGTTTATGAACATAAACATGAACATAACATAGAAAAATACTCAAATTTTGGATT
>CM040982.1:2851324-2861354 GCA_022985145.1 Pangasius djambal | reverse complement strand
ATTCCAACCTTTTAAACTCAACACACACAGATATGTTCAGGTATCTACAACATTCTTCCATATTTACACATGAACACTGTAGCGACAAATGATATCATTACATTGAGGGAGAGTATTAATGGCTGCTGGAGCATATTATTGTTTGTTGGAGAATGGTGTGAGTTAGAAAATGTTAGACTTTGCTGGAGAGTTTGTGGGTATTTGTTGGTCAGTGCTGGAAAATAGGGGTGTATGTTGGAGAACAGTGTTAGAGAATTTTAGTATTTGTTGGGGATGTTGGTGTTTGAAGAACAGTGTTGGTTTTTATTGGTGAATTTAGTGCTCATTGGAGAATGGTGTGTGTGTGTGTTAGAGAATTTTAGTAGTTCTTAGGGAATGTTGATGTTGGAGAACATGTATGTTTGGATGATTGTTGCTGTTTGAAGGACAAATGTGGTATTTGTTGGTGAATACTGGTATTTAATATTTGGCTTTGAAGGAAAATTTTGATATTCATTGGTGAATATCAGAATGTTGGCTAGAACCTGGTGGTGTTGGTGAATGTTGGTACTGGTAGTTGATGTTAGTGTTTGCTGAAGAATGTGGATGTACATTGGACAAAGTTGGTATTCTTTGGTAAATGGTGTTTTATGATGGATGCTTTTATTATATTGGTGTGTTGGTGTTTAGTTGGTATTTGTTGGTCAGTATTGGTGTTTGGGAATGTCAGTGTGTTTTCTAGAATATTGGTGTTTAAAGGAGAATATTAGTATTTGTCAGTAAATTGTGTTTATTAGATAATATATGCATTTGATGAAGGATGTTGGTATTTGTTGGTGAATTGGTGAATGTGGGTGTTTGTTGGAGAAGGTTGGTGTTTAAATTTAAATGATGGTGTTTGTTGGTTGAATACTGATGCTTGATAGAGAATGATATTGTTTGTTCGTAAATGGTGTTTGATTAATGATGGTGTTATTTGATGAATGTTAGTGTTTGTTGGTGAATGTTGGTGTTTGTGAATTATAGTATTTGTTGGTCGGTATTGGAATTTGTGTTGTCTTAGAGAATGTTGGTGTTTAAAGAACATTTTTATTTGCTGGTAAATGTTGATGCTTGTTCTAGAATATTGTTGTTTGATGAAGAATTTTGGTGTTTGTTGGTGAATGTTGGTGTTTGATAAGTGTTGATGTTTGTTGGTGAATATTGGTGTTTGCTGGTAAATGTTGATGTTTGTTGGTGTACGCTGGTGTCTGTTGGTGAATGTTGGTGCTTGTTGACATTTGGTAAATGTTAGTGTTTTTTGGCGAACGTTGGTGCTTGTTGGTGAATGTTGGTGTTTGGTAAATGTTGAGAATTGTTGGTGAATGTTGGTGTTTGTTGGTGAATGTTGATGTTGAGTGAATGTTGATGTTTGTTGGTGTATGCTGGTGTCTGTTGGTGTTTGGTAGATGTTGATGTTTATGGGTGTCTGTTGGTTAATGTTGGTATTTGTTGGTGTTTGGTAAATGTTGGTGTTTGTTGGTGAATGTTGGTGTCTGCTGATGAATCTTGGTGTCTGTTGGTGAATGTTGCTGTTTGGCAAATGTTGACGTTTGTTGGTGAATATTGGTATTTGTGAATGTTGGTATTGTGTAAATGTTGATGTTTGTTGGCGAATGTTGGTATTTGTTGGTGAATGTTGGCGTTGGGTGAATGCTGATGTTTGTTAGAAAATGCTGGTGTTTGTTGGTGAATGTTGTTGGTGAATGTTTATTTTTTAGGAAATATTGATTTTTGATGAAGAATGTTAGTACAAGTTAAAAACATTAGGATGAGCTGTTTTCATGAACAATGTCGGTTAGTTGATGTTTAATGGTGTTTGATGAAGAATACTGGTGATGGTGGATGAATATTGGTGTTCGATAGAGAATGTTTTGTTGTGAATGTGGATTTCTCATGGAGAATAATGGTGTTTGTTGGTGAATGCTGAAGTTCGACAGAGAATGTTGTCTGGGTTTGATGGAGAATGTTGGTATTTGAGGTCATATGTTGTAGTTTGTTATAGAATCTTATAAAAAAAAAATATGATTCTGAAAATGAGTATGGATTGCAGAATGAACCCCTCCGTCCTCCATCCTGAAAGGGTTAATGATGATACTTTATCTCAGCACTCCTTCTAAATATACACACTGTTTGTTATTGGAAGACGTTGCTCACTCCCTGCTCAATCACTCAGTCATGATCTTCCTCAGTTTTCAGCCAAGATTTTAGCTTTTCGCGTTTGCCTGGTGGCCTTGCATTCCTCCATGGCTGTGTTATTGCAGTGTAATCGGTTTTCACTGGGCTCTGAGCTTTTCACAGGTGGGAAAGTCATTAACGAACGGCTCCTAATGCAGCGGCCAGCTTTAGAGCCACTGAGCCCTGGGGACTGTCTAGACAAGGGGGCATATGCATATAAGATTACATAGGGTTGCTGAAGAGCGTGTGTGGATTCATGTGTGTGTGTATTTAATCAGGTGTGTCAATTAAAGATGAAATTTGTGCCAACCACAAATATGTCTACCCATGTATCCATCCATCAGTTCATCTCTTTCTATCTTTGACTGTTTCTCTTCTTTCTTCGGTCCTTCCTCATTCCTCCCTCAGGTTCGGTATGAACCATGATGGCGTAGGGAACCCGTGTGGAGCTCGCAGTCAGGAGACGGCTAAGCTCATGGCCGCCCACATCACCATGAAGACGAACCCCTTCGTCTGGTCAGCCTGCAGCCGCGATTACATCACAAACTTCCTCAAGTAAAGATTTATGTTCTCTTTTGGAAAGGAGTCATAGCGCAGTACATAAACTTACCTGGCAACTATTTAGCGTACAGTATAAAACCCTTTTTTTTCTGAACAATTTTTTATTAGCTTTTAAAGCACAATGATCACACTGGGTATTACAGTAGCATCCTGTGCTAAGTATAAAACATTAATGCCGAGTTTTCGCCTCGTGAAAGAGATTTTGGAAATATTTTATTTTGATTGTAAATTTCCTCCTGCTTGTAGCATACGAAAGAGATCTTAGTAGCCCTAGTTAGCATGAGATACACAGTTACCTTGTGTTGCTAATTACGATCTGAAAAAATTGATTCCTGCTAGCATGTACAGTAAATGTCAGCAAAATACAGTGCCCAAAAATGTTGACATGGGTAACAAATGAAAATGTAAAAATAATTCAATTAGTATTATTGAAATTTGGCTCACGTTCACGTGCATTCATTCTTAGCTATCTCATCATATTAGGGAGAACTGTTTCCCAGGTAAAGTATCTTATCCTAGCTTTTATATGCTCTACACAAATTTGACAAGCATTATTTCTGAATTTACACGTCTGTGTGTGTCTGGGTGACTTTCTGCAGCTCTGGAATGGGTTCGTGTGTGAACAACGTTCCCCCGAAGCAGGAGTTTGTGTATCCGACCACGGCACCCGGTCAGGCCTATGATGCTGATGAGCAATGCCGTTTCCAGTACGGAATAAAATCTCGGCAGTGTAAATATGGGGTACTCACTTCTCTATACTCTGTTTCACTGTATTTACATTGTCCAGCTCATTATACACAATATTTTGGAGTCCGATTATGTCGGTGTCCCATGAAAATTTGAATTTGTTATAATGCCTAATATATCTATTTTACTGGAGAGGGAAAGCTCATGTATTGTCCTATGTAGACACACTTTTCCTTCCAGACTGAAAATGCCAAGTCTGGCAAACGGTAGCACACGTGTAGCTGTGCCACTTCTGTCATGCTGAGGTAATACGTGTGTGCAGGTGCTTATTCTTTAAATATATTGAAAAATATATTCTATCACTAGCAATGACACACCCAGTCATATCTCAGATGCTCAGTGCTCTCCTCTGAGCCTGTTGAAGCGCTCAGATTTTCAGGTTACAGTTGAATCAGTGCCTTTCGATATCATCTTCTTTGACACTGTTTAATCGTAAGCAGATACCTTGAGATAAAAAAGGTTATATCATATTTGAAATGATATTGTTCACTATTTGGCATTTATCACAAATTGTAATATGCACATTTGCTAGGGTTTTTAAGGTAGGCCTGCTACTCCAGCAGTTGCAGAAATTTGCTTACCTGATAGTGTTTCATGTCCAGTGTGGTTAATTGACACTACTTGCTGTGTTGTAAGGTTGGCGTAGAACTTCTCCTGCATTGGGTGGGAACTGAGGAAGCAGGGGGCGGGCTGAGGACAATTCAAAAGAGCATTTTCAGAGCACTAAACATACACAAGCACACACACGGCTCTGTGCTGGTCATCTCTCTCTCTCTCTCTCTCTCTCTCTCTCTCTCTCTCGCCTCTTGTCTCTCCGCCCTTTAACCTCGTCACCATTCACTGAAACACAGAACACTGATTAGTAAGATTTCCCGCAGGTGTGTAAGCCTCACCACTCACTTTCTCTCCCTCCATTCACAAACCGGCACTTGGCCACGCCCCCGCTTCCACAGTTGGATTTACGGACTGGTGATTCTTTTTAAATCTCAGGAGACAATAAAATGCTGAATTCCAGCAACACTGGCAGGACAGAAACTAACCTACACTATGCAGATATGCTCAGAATGTCACATTGGAGCCAGTTCAAATATGTAAAAATGTAAAAAAAAAAATATCTTCTACATTAAAGTGACATGCAACAAGGCAAAGTATATATTGATTTTTCCTCTAAGCAGATAGAGTTTAGGGGTTTGTGCTATACTCAGTTGTCTGGAAAAGCTCCTCATCAGGTGCCTCTTCTCGCTCGCAGTGAATCATTCAACACTTTCTTTCTCTCTGTCCTTCCCCAAACTCTCGCACACATCTGGGCCAGATGGCTGTTGTAGCTCTTTCTGCTCTCTGTCTGCTCATTTCTGGCTTTCTGCCTGAACAAAAAAAAAACCCAAAACAAAACAAAACAACTCAGCAGCGATAAAAAGGTTGCTGCTTTCGTCCTTGTGCGGTCTCTCTACGCCAACCATAACTCTGACCTCTTATACCTTTTGCAGGACGGCTGCGGACCTCAGAGCTTTATTGCAGCAGAGGCGAGTCTTTAAAGACGTCTATAGCTGTCTTTATTGAGCAAGACTTTATGTGTATAGTCGGTTTTTATGACATGCTGCTAGAAGAACATCTGGAATAGGAAATTACATTTAAGACGCTTTCTGATTTTAATCCTGCACTGGATTAGCCTAGGAACCGTGTGGGAACGGTGTGCGGTGTGTTCTGTGTTATAGCTGTGGACTGATGTCAGGCCGCTTAACATTTCTGTGAATGCAATTTCATGGTTTGTTGCAGATGTTAAAGTGTTTCAGCGTGATTGAATAACAAGTGCAGTGGTGAATGCAGTGGTGCTCTGTCCATTTCATTGCATTTCCCTCACTTTTGCTTATCCGACTTAGACAAATTATGCAAAGTATATCCACTGAAATGTGCCACTAGCTGTGTTTAGCAATATATTTCTGGAAGAAGAAATAAATTCATCTGTTTTTCCATCAACTACGGTCAATGCGCAAATCTCGAAAAGACGTCTAGAGTGCTCTAGGATGTTTTACCTTACGTAGTGAGCACAGAACCGTAAAATTGAGTTAAATAAATTGTGAACTTTAGAAACTTTGCTGTAGGTAATTTCTTTAAAACATGAAACATTAAGCTGTTGGATAAACAGCGATGCCAAAAAAATTACATTTGAAAAGAGAAAGAAGCTTTGGCACACTGTTACACCACCACTGAAGAGGGTGAATGTGTTTGACCAGTCGATGCGCTACACTATTTTTAAAAAGGTGACCAAATTTAGGTATCTGTCAAAGGAAATAGTGACAAAACGCAGGATCATGGTTAATTTGTTGAGCTGAACCGCTACCTCCAGTCGAACAGCAGTACAAGTACTAAACTTTCTTTTAAAAAAATGTGCATTTCTGTCACTTTTCCCTTTTTTCTAACCAGTGTTAATAACTTTTATTAAGGCTAGCTTTATTTCATTTCAGCACCTCTCACATGCATTAGGGTAAAGGGCAGAATAAGGTTTTAGTGTGTGTCAAAGTGTTAAGTAGGACTTTTGAAAAACATATAAAATGATAAGATGTTTGACCACAGTGGCTTTCCACTTTACACATGGTCGTTATAAAGCAAGTTATCATGTTGCATAAACTGGGTAAATTTGGGCCGATAATAAAGTTTGGACAATAAAAATTACTTTTGTTCAAAATGGCCCTTTCCCATTAAAAATGTTCTGTCTCTTATTGTACTTACATATATATATTACAGGTCCGTTGTTGTGTGTTTGTGTGCAGGAGGTGTGCAGTGAACTGTGGTGTATGAGTAAGAGTAACCGCTGTATAACCAGCAGCATCCCCGCAGCTGAAGGCACCATCTGCCAGACCAGCACCATAGACAAAGGGGTGAGTAGGTCCAAAAAAAAATAAACATTAGAAATGAATTTGATTTACTGTTGCAGAATAGATGAAGCTGAATTCCCTGGATTAGTGTCCATTGTGGCGAGTGGGGGTGCCAAAACTTTTATTTCGAGAGTAGCGGTAATGCAAAAGCAAACTTTTTTCTCCTTGGTCGTTCGCGCAGTGGTGCTACAAGCGGATGTGTGTGCCGTACGGCACTCGCCCGGAGGGAGTGGACGGTCAGTGGGGTGCGTGGTCTCCGTGGGAGGAGTGCAGTCGTACCTGTGGGGGCGGAGTCTCCTCCTCTATTCGCCACTGTGACAGCCCCAGGTGGGTCATTTCACAGATATGATTTAAATATGATTAAATATTGATGTTACAATTATATACACCTGTACCACAGCACAGCTGAAACCTCGATTCTGATTGGTCAGGAGGTGTAACGCGCTTGTCCTAATACATTATGGTTTCTATAGTAACAGCTCATTTACAGGGCCTTATATGGCAGATACTCCACATAATCGAAGGCTAATAAACATTATTATTATTATTATTATTATTATTATTATTATTAAATAACAAAACAAAGAAAACTATAATATAAGCGATAACAGGACCTAACTTGTTTTGTGGACGTTAGGGTTAGTTACATTAAATGTAACTTTAAACGGATTAAAAGTATGACATGTTCTTTAATAATTAAAAGAATGTTTGCACTGACAGATTGCTGAGTCACAAGAGGAGTAAAACAATTCAAGACACATTCTTATCTAAAAACAATACCTTTGGCAAGGTAACAGTGACTCGACTTCATCACACCACCGTCATTTATTGTTTTCCTATAACAGCATGACAGCGAGGTGGTTTTCCTTACATAAAACACGTGGAAAGCACAGCCCCTGCTTCTTCATCTGTGCCCCGTGCTACCTCTCCAGGTTACAAGGTTTAGGTTATGCTGAACACATTCAATGTACATAATTTATATGGAATATTTTATACAGTGTGTACACTCTGCCCTGTTTTTCTTACCCCGTGCCCTTGTAGTTAATTGATCACACCTGTTTATTGTCATCACTATCTGTACGTTTGTTCATGTGTTGACTGAGTACCTGCATTACACTTTACTGATATTTCATAACTAACAAACCTGCGACTCAGTGTGGGGTTTTTTGCACATAAACCGTGTTGCCAGTTTACCGGATTTTCCTAGCGTGTCAGCGTAATTATATTTGTCATATTCTGATTTATTCTGATTGTAATTTATCTTGTATACTCAATAAAATGGAGTGTATTTTATTTGTAATATGATCTGTTGTTATTATTGAGGCAAGCGTAACTCACTGATGAAAAAAAATAAAAATAAAAATGAGCAGGGGCAGACATAATGGCTGGTTTTGAATAACATGGAGTGGAGTTGACAGCGTGATGAGGACTTCATGTGAAATTGCTCTCAGATGTTCCTTTAATCTCGGTTTATGTGCGTGTGTGTGTGTGTGTGTGTGTGTGTGTGTGTGTGTGTGTGTGTGTGTGAGTGCAGGCCGACCGTCGGAGGACGCTTCTGTCTGGGCGAGAGGAAAAGGTTCAAATCCTGCAACATCGAGGTGAGTCTTATGTGTAAAGACATAGTGTGGTCCAGCTGAAGAAAGCTTAACTGTTCATTAAAGCCAAGTTTATTAAAGTCAAACTCGCCTCCTAGATGTCACAACCTTTCACTATTAAATATTTAATTTGTTTTCCGGCCTATAAGTGACACCTACTACACTGAGTGTAGAGCTAAAAAATGTCACAGACATTATTTTGATAATATTATAGATAATTTTATTAATTTCAAGCATTTATTTTTTGAAAGAAGCAAAATTTACCTAAAAAATATGACATGATCTTAAAATGATTACAAATGTCCAGAAATAGGATGAATAATCGTATATATGTTTTATGTTTATCTCGTATTTTAAGAAATTCTCTATATTCGAGATATTTCCACTTACTAAGATCGTTTTTGCAAGAAGCCTTACATTTGATGACGAGGAATAAAAGTGTATTTCTATCGCCTCCTGCCGAATCCAAACCAAACGCCGAGGGCGTTTAAAAGGACAGGGCAGAGATATGAGATGCTTATCAGGGTTTTAAGCATGTGATGGTCATGTGATGTACGAATGATCAAGCACAACCTGCACAGCCACAAAACCTACAACTTATAATAAATGTCAGAACAGTCCGTTTGTTTTAAAGATACAGCATGAGGTGTGTGCTGTAAGAATACAACTCCTATCTCTGATTATCCTGTGCGTAATTACTACACGCGTCGTCCGGTAGCACTGCGTAACAGACATGTCCGCAAAACTAATCCAAAACTGATCCAAATACTACTCATGACTTACCTATACAATTGGATAATAAAAGAAAAGACCTTTAAGGGGTTATTTGATTACTTTCTAAGCCTGACTGCTCTCTCTCTCTCTCTCTCTCTCTCTCCCTCGATGTGTGTGTGTGTGTGTGTGTTTGTGTGTGTTTTGCAGGAGTGCCCTCCTGGGTCTCAGGATTTCCGAGAGATTCAGTGCTCGGATTTTGACAGCGTTCCTTTCCGGGGGAAATTCTACACCTGGAAGCCGTACAGAGGCGGTGAGTGATGTGGAAACTGCAGCTGGACCAGACACACACACACACACACACACACACACACAAACCGAATAGTTCCACTTTCACTACTACAGCTTATTCATAAAGGCTCATTAAAGATCTCTGCTGTTTACACTCATGAGCCAGTTCACAGTGCTGCGAAGTGCTGTGTCCAGAGAGTCTTCCGATGTTGTAAAACAGATTCAAGATTCGAGATTCAAGATTCAAGAACATTACTGTCCTATGCACAAGGTTTCTGGTACAACAAGATCCCTAGGGTGCTGATCGCAGCTGCTGCAGTAGAGACGAATAAAGAAAATCATAAAGTAAATAAAAAATCTTTATACCACAGCCTGGTTCAGTTCTCGATTGGTCAGAAGGTGTGTGTTATTTTTGTATAACTGCACAGCTCAGACAGTATTTCTGGCTGTAATGCGGACGATAGGTTTATATTAACGCGCTCGTTCTAGTACATTATCATTTCTATAATAACAGCTCATACACGGGGACTTGTACAGTGGACGCACCACATAATCCAAGGCTAATAATAAACAGATAAAAAAAAACTGCGCTGTTATTTAACAAGGAGTGTTAAAATGTGTCATCGTTGATATGGTTTCATTTCATTTCATTTCACTGACATTTATGGAAGCTCTGTCGTTCGGTAGAGCTTTGTAAAGGTCATGAAGTTGTGTTTTTTGAGAGAGAGAGAGAGAGAGAGAGAGAGAGAGAGATGCTGGTGAGGGAAAGACTGTTATTCATTGCTATAATGTAAGTAATAACACAATATTAACATTACACTACATGAACTCTAACTATAAACCATAAAAAATATGCAACATGTCATTCATTAATTAAATTTGACAATTAAATTGTTGACAAATCATTGCGGCATGAGGGAAATAACACACTCCAGACCATTTGGTCTTATGAAAATAATTCAATTTGGGGTGTGTGTGTGTGTGTGTGTGTATATTTATATATATATATATATATATATATATATATATATATATATATATATATATATATAT
>CM040982.1:2832028-2848430 GCA_022985145.1 Pangasius djambal | reverse complement strand
ACACACACACACACACACACACACACACACACACACGCCCACAGACATAGATCCCACCTAGTTCCATGTATTTTAATTCGGCCAAGTTTCTTTGAACTTATCCTAACTTCGATCGAGTTCTTAGAACATTTTTCTGTAACCGTTATTAACATTCCTACAACGCTGCTGCAACATTTTCAGCTGTAGAAACATTAAAGTAAGTGTTACTCTAATGTTTGTATGTTTCGTAATGAAAGCATTATGATCATATTAGAACAATAAAGAGATATCTTTCTTTCCGTCTCTCTCGCCTTCTCTCTATCTGTCTTTCTCTGTATCTGACTGTCACTATTGCGTGAGACTATCTCCCTTTCCCTCCATCAATCTCTCTATCTCTCTCTGTCACATTTACTTTATCTCTCTATATTAATCTTTCCATTTCACACTTTATCCTCATTCTTTCAGTCTTGTCTCTTGCTGTGTCTATTTCTCTCTGTCTATATTTCTCTCTCTCTCTCTCTCTCTCTCTCTCTCTCACTTGCACTCTTCTCTTTCTGTCCTTATCTTTCTCTCTGTGGCTGGAGAGAGATGTTCAGTTTTGAGTGGTTTATAAACTGTGGATTTCTGTTTCTCAACACCAGTCCTCTCCCCTCGTCCTTTCTCCTCTCCTCTCCTCTCCTCTCGTCCTTTCTCCTCTCCTCTCCTCTCCTCTCCCCTCCCCTCATCCTTTCTCCTCTCATACTTTCTCTTCTTCTCCTCTCCTCTCCTCTCATCTTTTCTTTTCTACTTTGCTCTCCTCTGTTCTCCTCTTCTCTCCTCCCGCTCTTCTCTGTTCTCTTCTCCTTTCCTCTGGTCTCTTATTCTCTCCTCCCCTCTCCTTTTCTCCTCGTCTTCTTTTTTCCCTCTCCTCTCCTCTCCTCTCCTCTCCTCTCCTCTCCTCTCCTTTATCCTTCTCCCCATTATTCTCTTCTCTTCTCTTCTCTTCTCTTCTCTTCTCTTCTCTTCTCTTCTCTTCTCTTCTCTTCTCTTCTCTTCTCTTTCTCTTCTTTTTTTCTCCTGTTCTTTCATACCATCTCCTCCTCCTTATCTCCTTTTTCTTCTCTCTTCTCCTCTCATTTTCCTCCTCTCCTCAACCTTCCACTCCTTTTCTCTTGTCCTCCTCTTTCTCTTTTCATTTTTTCCCTCTCCTCTCCCCTGTGTTATATTTACAGTCTAAATGAACTCGATGCCCTTCCAGACTGCAGCTGTCTGAACCGCCAGCAGCTGAACAAGATCACAGCAACTGATTTCTCCTCTCCTCTTTCCCTCTCTCCATCTTTTTTTTTTTATTATTTTCTTTTCCCCTCTCAATTTGATCCCCTTCCCTCTCAGATTCTGCTCTCCTTGACGGCCAGTGTTCTCTCTCTCCTTTCCTCTCTTTCCTCTTCCTCTCTACTTTATGGCGCGTATTAAAACAAGCGAACAGCAGGAGAGGAAGGCAGCGGCCTGTTTGCCGCCTCGCGATGGACACACTTCCAAAACAATGTGCCTTTGATTTGGGACGGTTTCAGAGGAAAGCTTTGAAGCACGCAGCGCCAAGCACAGCCTCGGGAGAAACACGTTGCGAACGCACTCGAGCGACCTGCAGGGAGGGTCACTGACTCACTCCAGCCGCCCAGAACTGGGTCACACACTCGCAGGTTGTGAAATGTAGGCCAGGTCAGGAGGAATGTTTCCAAGGAGCGGTACACTGGAAGGGTGTGGGGGTTTGTGCAAGATTTTTAGAGTGAAAGATCGTGGAAAAAAGCCATGCACGTCCACGGAAGTCTGTTAATGCATTTCGTAAGTCGTTATAAACTGTGTAAACCTAAAACAGGCACTATTCAGGTTGGTAGCGGTGTAAGTATATAGGTATAAGTAGCACCATATTTTCAGGACAACAGGTTCATGTAAAAAAAAAAAACACCCTAACCACCACAATCCCCCATACAAATTCTCACAGGAAAATATCTACATACAGCACTGCAAGAGATGTTTTTTAAAATCCCGTTAGTGTTGCAGTAGTCTTTTGTTATAGTCCTTGTCTCTGATTAAACATTTTTTTTGTAATTAACTTTACATAAACAACAACATTTAAAAAAATTACGTAAACACTGCTACTGTGATCATGCTAATTTCTGCATAGCATGGCTATGAGATTTTCAAGGTTAACGCTTATTTACCACAGGACACAGCAAAGTATCGTAACAGCTGGAGTAGCACAGCTACCATAAAAGCATAGACTTGCATTGTTTTTTTAATCTTAAATATTTCTTTTATTAAAATCCAGTCTTACTGTCTCAGTCCTTAATATACAGTGGCCTGTAGTTTTAATTTGGTGACTTTCTTCCCGTAATGACTGAGTCGTCTTACTTGCGTAACTGGAATTTGGCTAATAAACTGCCTCAACTAGCAAGCCATATCTATCAAGAACTATCAAATACTTCCATTAAACAATTTCTAGCTAACTTCTAAAATTTTACATGCTCCTTCCAGAGAAGAGATGAACAAACTAGAGTGCTACTTTTGAAAACTTTAAAGCAATACACTTTTTACATTTTATACTGATACCTCTACATGAAATGTGTCACTACTCATACACTTATATTTAATATGTAAATTGTGAAAACAAGGCATGCTTTGTTTAGAAATATGAATTTAAAAAATCATACCATAAAGTCATTAGTCATTGTAAGCTTTTGTTTTTTTATACGTTTTTAAATTCTTGTTTAATTTAATTTCATTAAATAGAGATATCATATGTAGCTATTGTTAGTACGAAAATTGGCTAGCTAACTTAGCTAACGCTCCTCAACTTTTAGTAATGAAGCGAAACCTTTAAGCACAAAATACAAGCATGTGTTGTTGTTTTTTTTCTTTTTGCGCTTTTAGGAAATATATGTGGTGAAATTTTGACATTTTCTACTGTATATAGTTATGAAAACTGCAGCACAGGCGCATCATGGACCATCATGGGCTATGCAACAGCTATTGTCTGATTACAAGCCGAATTGATTAGGCTCATGTCTGTTTCGCTAAAGCACGTAGCTATAGAACAGCTTATTCAAAGCCTGACATTCACTCTGTGAGGAAATCATACTTAGTTAGTGAGGTTTTTGTTATTTTTTGTTAAACTGGCTTCTTACACAACATGGTTTATGCAGGCAGACGCCAAGGCAAGATTAGAGAGATTAAAAATAAAAACATTTCCACGCCATTTTAGCTTCTTGATCTTGAGGTCTCAGAGTATTTTATAAGCCCATAAACCAATTTTGGTTGATTTTGTTTTCTAGATTTCAGCCACAGTGACATCCGACAGGTTTTCCAAGACCGCCACATTCAATATGTCCGTAGATACTTGCTCATTTGACAGTGTAAATAAGAAGCACCAGTACGGCAGCCAAGTGGTATTATGTTGCTCTGTACGGAATGACATCACTAGCTATCTAAGTCTCTGATATCATATCTAAATTCGAAATAAAACATTACTCAAAGGTTACAATAATACAAAATAACACGTCACTTTTGCTGAATATGTTTGCATCTCTTTTAGAAGGAACAGTGATCTTCCCTCTGACTTGATTTTATTTGTGTGTGTGTGTGTGTGTGTGTGTGAGTAGCATGTGGGCTGTGATAAAATCCTCGGCTCGGATGCCCGCGAGGATCGCTGCCGCGTGTGCGGGGGTGACGGGAGCAGCTGTGAGGCCATCGAGGGCGTCTTCAACGATTCGCTGCCTGAAGGAGGTACGTTTCATTTGTGTTTCCTCTTATTTATGGGCCACATTGCTTAAATACCGTTTTTGTTCCAAGTTTGAGGATCCATTTCCCCTGACAATCCTCTGTGACTTTATATGGGAAGCTGTAGAAATGTCAGCTTAGGCACCGAGATATAAGTCAGCGAATTATGAAATAAAGTCGCCTGCCTAATTATAGGCACAGAGACCCTATAGATTTACAGTAAGTGTCAGAATACGATCGCCAAACTATTTGGTTCGGAGAGAAAGCAGCACGGATTTCTTTTCATCTGAGAGTTGATGGAGTTTGTCGAGCGTTGAGGTGCAGTTCCTGGAACCACACTGGATGGTCTTAAATCCTGCTCGCTGACTGCGTGAACATGTGTGTTAGGTTACAGATCTCTGGAGTGGAATGCTCGGGCGATGAAGTGCAAAAGCTCTCGATGTACAGGAAAAAAATGACCCAGTTCTGCTCCTGTGGTCTGAGTAAAGCAGTCGGATATGACTCTTCTGTCTTTGTAGTAATCCTGCAGTAATGCCTTGGCCCTGCTCCTCTATTATAATCTCCTAAAACAAAATGTGTGTGAGTGAGAGAGAGATCTACTTTTATGTTCGCTTTAACCACACACTAGATACGAGCCACTTATAAGTAAGGAATAAAACACTTTATGGCCTGCTGTTATGGGAAAATAAGCAACAACAAGGGGTTGATGCGGCTGCAACTATAACCACCCTGAAGTTGATTATTTTCCTATAACACCATGCCCTGAAGTGTTTTATTCCTCTTATACGGCTGGAAGTTATTTACTTCTCTCACCAGTCTCTCTTTTTCTCTCTCTTGAAGTTAATACACCGAAAAACTACAGCTTGTCATGTTACCAAGAAACCACAAAGCATAAATTCTTCTGTCCTGAAGATGTCGGAAAACTTAAAGGAATGTTACAAAGCGCCGACCCTGGAAACTCCTTCCCTAAATACTAAATAAACATCTCCCAACTTGATCAATAATTACACCTATCTTTTGAATCTCATTATGTGGAGTGTCCGCTATACAAGTCCCTGTCTAAGTTGTTACTAGAGAAACAATAATGTATTCGAACGAGTGCATTAATATAAACCTGTGTTTTGCCTTGCAGCCAGAACTACTGTCCGAGCTGCTGTTACAGAAAATTAATCAATACCTTTCTTACCTATCAGAATCAATAATTCAACAGCACTGGGGTAATAATGCACAAAAGAAAGTCTTTAAGTGGTAAATAAAGCGTTTAGTGTGTATGTGAGAGGTAAAGTTTGAATAACAGCACTTCATACTCACAGGCTTGGCATATCATGTAGGTCTCTGGGGGGCATTTGGTGGGGAAACACACTCGGCTGTAGTCCGCGCCAAATAGTCTCTGAATGCCAGGATTGTTTCAGGCCTGTCTCTTTTTTTTGTTATTCTTTATTTTTGAAGGTAGATACTAAAACTCTATCAGTGACATTGCACAATTTTGTACCACCTTAATTTCAGACCATCTTATTTGCTCTTGGTCACTGTATGTAGCCTGTTTTTTTTCCATGTTCCATCTCTCTGTCTAAGATCCACAAACTGTGATAAATCTCCACATTTATAACACAGGCAGTGAAACCTGTCTTTCAGCGTGGCTGGAAAACACGGGCCAACCTGGATTCAAATCAAATGAAATAAGACTTTTGGATCAGGTTAAGGCCTCGTGAGAGCCAGCTTTAACACTTTTTCGGCTCATACCTACTCCAAACGACTCTATAATTGCTTTATGGAAAGTCAGACAATGTGTCTGTGTGTTTGTGTCGTGTTTTTTCTTTATCTTTTTTTCTTTTCTTTCTCTTTTTTTTTCACCAAGCCCAGTTATGTGTTGGACACGTGCCGCTTTTGAGAGAGTGGAGTGATTTTTAAGGCAAATCCATAATTACTTGCTCACATGCAAAGTCTGCACGATTCAAATATTTTTGAAACTCAAGGAAGAAAAGAAATATATATGATCCATGCCATGCCTGAGCCAACTCGCTAGACTCGGCATGGGTTACACTGTCTGAAAATCTGGCACTCTCATCCATTTCGGGGCTGGGAAAGGAGGGGGTGCAGTTAGAGTCAGGGGAGCTATATGAACTGAAGAGGAATAAAGGATAGGGACGGATAAGAAATGGCATGGAGGGTAGAGATGAGGATGGGGTGTACAAGAAATATATGAGGGGGTATGAGGGACTGCAGTGGGTACTAAGAGCTATGGAGAGGTACAGAAGGATATGGAGCGGTACAAAGGGTATGGATAGGTATAAGTTGGTGCAAAGTGAAAAGAGGGGTACAAAAGGAAACAGAAAGATATGAAGAATTAGGTTAGGGTTAAAAAAGAAGGGGTGCATGGGGTACGGATGGCCTCAGAGTGGTGCGAAGGGCTGCAACATTGTATGGTGGGGTACAGAAAATTAAAAAGGGAATCAAAGGGTATGGAGAGTACAGAGGGAATATATAGAGATATGAGGGTACAGAGGTGTGTGGAGTTCAGCAAAGTGGTTTGGAGGGTAACTGAATGGTACAGAGATGTATGAAGGCTCATGGATAGTTGAGATGAGTAGGAAGAGTAACCAAAGGCTAAAAAAGGGATAGGAATGGGGCAGGGAATAGTTAGATTGGTATGAAGGGTGACCGAAGCATACAAAGGGATACGAAAAGGCATGGAAGGTTGAGATGGTTATGAAGGGAAACCAAAGGGTACAAAGGGATACAAAGAAGCATGGAAGGTTAAGGTGGGTATAAATGATAACCGAAGGGCACAAAAGGATAGGTAGGGGCATGGAAAGTTGAGACAGATATAAAGGGTAACCAATGGGATACAAAGGGGCATGGAAGGTTGAGTTGGGTATGAAGGGGAATTGAAGGGTGCAAAAGGATATGACGAGACATAGAATGTTGAGGTGGATATGAACGGTATCCAAAGGGTGGGCATGAAAGTTTGGGGTGGGTACAAAGGTTAACTTAAGGGTATGAAGGGATATAAAGAGGCACATAAGGATGAAGTAGGTGAATGAAGACCTATGGAGTAGTACAGTAGGATGTGACAAGGTACAAAAAGATACCCATGGGAATGGACAAAGGGCTTTGAAAGGTAGAGATGGATTCATAGGGGTATGGAGGGTACAGGTGAAATTTAAATGGAACAGATGTCAATGTAGCAGTACAGAGCATTATGAAGGGGGATGGCTAGGCGGCAGATTTTTTACAAAGGGAGACCCAATGGTACAGAGGGGTAGGAAGGGATATACTGGGGTACAGGGGACATAGATGTCAACACAGTGGTATCAAGTGTTATGAAGGTAATAAGAGGGGTAGGAGGCAGAATGAAGAGATATGGCATGGGGGATACACACACGTATGCAGTGGTCAAAGAGGTACTCCATGGAATGGAAGGGATACAGACGGGTACAGGGTGGTATAGGCAGGATATAGAACATTATGGAGAAACACAGTTGGGTACACAGGTTTATAGGAGACACGAAGTTCTGGATTGGGTATAAAGGGGTACAGAGGGGTATGTACCCTCTGCCTGTCCAGCGTTGTAGTGATTAAAGGTTTATAGGTTCATTGGATTAGAAGGCTTGTTCAAGAATGCCTTTTCAGTCTTTTTTTTAATGGCAACATTAACTGGGCCTATTTATAAGTCTTTTTACATTTTTATGTATCAAAAGCTTTGAGTTTTTCTGCTGCAGAATTCATCATTCCATTGAGGCATGTATGTGGTGAGTATTAAGTTATGAAGCAATAGGTCATGGGCTTGAGACTATTCCAGTAAAGCTGTGTGCTTTTTAAAGCAGTTGTTTGGGAGGTCACTTGGCGTGCAGTGGCCTGTGGTTTGAACCTCGGTCATTACCCCAGCTATGGTCACCATTCACCCTGTCGAGCACATTTCACCCTGCTCCTACTGCCCTGAGCCAAGGAATAACTTCATTTGTCAGTCACCACTGCCTCCAGCCCTAATGGATTCTCAATATCGGCTAAGAATAACTGTTGTGGCTTTCGTCTGTCCTAATAAGGAAAAACGCCCTGGGTGGAGTTGGAGTTACTGCTAGTGGCGGTGTTGGTGGTTGGGTGGAATGTTGACACTGGGATGTTGGGTCAGTATTAAGGGAAGGGTGTAGCAGTTTACAGAAAGGAAAGTGTAGATTGTGAGATTGATGGGCGTTTGAAGTTTCTGAGACAACATTGTCAGTTATTAGCACTTGCTAACAATAATGATGAGCAACTGTAGCAGCTGTGTCCATTCTATGAATTTTAATATGGATAAGGCATTCAAGGTTACTAGCTCAATAATAATTTTTATTAAATGGGTCCTATCAACTAGTTGGCTGGCTCGGTACTTTAGCTAATTCAGTCACTAGTCAGTCATCTCCTTTGCATCAGAAATAGTGTTGGTCACTACATTTATTCTTCATTTGTAGCAAGTAACAGTCCTAAAACTTAAACCAAAGATAACAAGTTAGCAAAGGGATTTTTTTTCCTTCAACTCAGGAAAGTCAGATGGCTGCCATTTCTTTGATGAGTGAAACGTCGCATGATGAAATTCTGCTCTCTGATTGGTGAAGAGAATTTGGAAGACGCCGACAAAGATTATCGGTGCTGTTGCATCAGAAAGTTTCAAGGGTATCATGGGCAGGTGTAAAAGTACTTCTTAAATGTTTATTAGTGACCAGGATGTGGTAGTAGCCACTTAACTGGTATTGGACCATCAGGAGCTATATTGGTTGGTGGTAGTGAGATCATCTGGTAACAGAATCATCTGTAGCTCAAATATAGTTGCGCACAGGGAGGAGTGCACGGTGTGGTGTTTGGGGTCATTAGTGGTGGAGTGGTAGGTGAGCCAGGTGGTGCTGGTGGCTTACATCTGGGCTGAGCTTTTTAATTTGGGCACTAGAAGACTACACCCAGGACCACAGAGCCGGGGGAGGTCAGGCTCAGGGAACTATTCTGGGCTTAAACTGATTCTTGTTTGTGATTATTGAAATGCCACCAGTCGTTTTTTGGTCTGTCTCTCTCTCCCTCTTTGTCCTTTTCACTTTTCCTCCCCAGTCTTACGAGCCCTGCCAGTGTTTTGCAGTTTGTTTACCTCATGGCTTCTTAACTGTTAATATTTTTATTACTTTCCCTCTTGCTCTCTTCTTCTGCTGTCCACCAAAAACCCACAAGCTTGCAAAAATTACTCTCTTTTTTTTTTTCTCCGGTCTGGTTTTTGGAGATGGAGTTATTTGTAGGCCTGCGGTTGAGAGCTGGCCGGCGCTGACTGACCTCAGACGAGTTCGGTGCTCAGCTGTGGAGACGTTGCCCAGGAATTCAGCAGGAATCTCAAACCTCCACTTAATGCTTATCCCAGAGCAGGCCTGCTGTAGAGAACACCACTCACCACATTATTCCTTGGTGTAACCACGAATAAACTTCCATTTGTGTGTGTGTGTTCTCAGGTTATGAAGAGGTGATCAGGATTCCTAAAGGATCTGTGTTCATACATATACAGGAACTCAACATTTCTCTTAATTATCTAGGTAAGAAAAGAAAGGGTTTAATTGCTTGACTGTTAGCTCTCTAGTGCACTGGGCTGCTTTTGGTGGAACTGGCTTAGTTAGGTAATAATGATAATAATCTGTTATAAAGTTTTACTTGATCTGTAATAAAGTTTTATTCCTTTAGTGGCCTTTGCAATATTGATCTCACAAAAGGCCACAATAGGAAAATAAGCCCTCTGTTCAATCCCAAAATTATTTATTATAGGGAATTAACAGTCTTCTGGACATGCAGTTATTGGAAGACAATCAATGATGTGAAGCAGAGTTAGTGAGACCACGCATTAATATAAACCTGTGATTCACCTTGTAGCCAGATCTACTGTCAGAGCTGCTGTTATTGAAAATAAATCAACAGCTCTTGATGAATCAGAATCGAGAATTCAAGAGTACTGTGGGTGAAATTAAAATAAAACGATCTAAAATGTTGCAAAACTGAGTGAAACCTAAGAGCTGACAGCAGGATGATGATGATAACCTAGCATTAAGATAGATACGTTTTATTCAATACTAGCATCTTTAGCATCTTCCTTTAACTCAGAGAATATTGCTCTGTGTGGTACACAACTTCGCTGCAGTTCTGAAAAGCAAAAGTGACCAGTACTTCATCAACGGCAAGCTGACCATCGACACGCCACGCCGGTTCGACATCGCTGGGACGACGTTCCACTACCGCCGACCCGCTGATCAGCCTGAGACCCTCGAGGCCCTGGGGCCCACTAATATGACCCTCATCGTCATGGTAACCACCTCTAGATTTTCAGAAAAAGCTAGTTGTTGTTGGATATAATAGCTGTCACTCTGAGCCTGTTGTATAACTTCCATTTACTCTTCGGTATGATACACAAGTCCAGAAGAATGCAGAACATATAGACAAGATTTATATACATACATATATATATATATATATATATATATATATATATATAGTTAGTTATATAGGTATAGTATAAATATGGTATAGGTTAGTTATAGTATAATTAACCTTAAAGTTGTTAATAAACATATGAAACAAGTATTTTCATTTGTGCGTGTGTGTGTGTGTGTGTGTGTGGGGTAGGTGTTGGTGAGGGAAGAGAACCTAGGTATCCATTACCGCTTTAACCCCCCTGTAAACAGAGACACTCAAAGTGTCTTCACCTGGCACTCTACATCATGGAGCCGCTGCTCCGTCTCATGCGCTGGAGGTACAGAGCACTACGCACACACACACACACACACACACACACACACACACACACACACACACACACACACAGACACCCCTATACAGGGTACAATAAAGGAAGAGGAAATTTGACATGCTTACAGAGAGCTCACAGCTGGATGTAATTAGAGTCTTAGAGTATACACATACACATTAATGCACCAGAAACACCAATGACAAGAGAAGCTTGTGTGTAAAAAATAGTGTCAACCACATGCCTAATTTACACTTTGGCCAGTCCACGTAAATCAGTAAGTGCACTTGCACACTTTTTAGTCAATTCAAATCAGAAAGAAATTGATACTTATTTGGTTTGTACTCACACTGCATGTAATTAAACGAACCAGAAAGCAAAAATGAACTTTGGCTAAGGGGCGTGTTGGCACCGGATTAGTCAGAACAAGCTCAAAACAATGTTGTGTATGCAAGAAGACATGTGCGTGAGTGTGTTAACCTGAAGCTAGAAGCTAAAACACAACAGGACACGGTTGGGTGGGATTTGTTTAATACGGATGGAAAATTGGGAATGAAATACATCGCTACTAATTTTACAGTGTGTGTGCATGTGTGTGCGTGCGTATGTGTGTGTCTCTGTCACAGGGTTTCAGATCCAGCAGGTGGTGTGTAAGAAACAGTCCGATCACTCAGTGGTTTTCAATCACTTCTGTGACAAGAAGAGCAAGCCTAAAGAGAAGAAACGTCCGTGCAACACAGCGCCGTGTCCACCGACGTGAGTGTGTGTAAAGTAAAATATAGAAGAATCAATATTAATACAATGGCTAATAGTTCTATCAGCTGACAAATAAGCTGACAACACAGATATGTTGGAGTCGTAAAAACAAAAACGTGTTTAGCACTAAAAGCGTCGCTGTCGTGTGGCGATTGTGAGTTTGAATCCTGGTGATGTTACAGCCATCCGTGGCCTGGAACCAAGGGAGCAAGATTGGCTGTGCTCGCTGGGTGGGAGGGATGGCATACTCTCTCCCCTGTCAATCACAGCGATGATAGGCAATCTTAGACACCTCTGAGTTCTTGTATGTGAAAAAGTGCGGTCAAGTGCTTTCCTCTGAGTGTGTTCCGTTGCCCTGTGATGCAGCATGAGTAGCAGTTGGCTGGCTTCATGTGTCTCGGAGGAAGCACGTTTTAGCCTTCACCCTCCACAGTTGGTAGCCGTTGTATGATAGGCAAGAGCTGGCTGGTGGGTGGGATCCAGCATTTGTCATGTGACCAAATCAGGGAATAAAACTGAGAAAATATCTGTTGCAGCATCTGCTATACAAGTCCCTGTGTAAGTCCAAGTGCATTAATATAAACTCACTCTCTGTGTCTCAGTTGGTGGGTTAGCGAGTGGTCCGAGTGCAGCAGAAGTTGTAGTGGAGGCGTGCGGACGCGGGAGGTGCTGTGTAAGAGGAAGATCAGCTCCACAGAAGAGAAGGTTCAGGACGATTCGGCCTGTCTCCAACCGCGGCCACCCGTCACCGAACCCTGCAATAATCACACCTGTCCACCTGAGTGGCACGCCCTCGACTGGTCGGAGGTACATCAGCACCTGGCACGCTTATGCGTATTCCAAAAAAATCTCATTTCTTAGATTCTTATGCAATTTTCCCTTTGTTTTGGTGAAATATATTTATGGTGTCAAAATATGTTACAGGCAGG
Source organism: Pangasius djambal (assembly GCA_022985145.1). Taxonomy (NCBI): domain Eukaryota; kingdom Metazoa; phylum Chordata; class Actinopteri; order Siluriformes; family Pangasiidae; genus Pangasius; species Pangasius djambal. Next base: position 2,836,262 of record CM040982.1, on the reverse strand, counting down.
AAAAAAAAAATTTAGCCACAGTGACATCTGCCTGTTATTTTGCAGTAAATAAAAAGCTAAATATTAGGTAATAATGTTTAGTAATAAATTATTTATAGTCCATAGTTTACTAATTTAAAAAATCCCTTTTTTATTAATATATTAATCAGGATTAATTACAATAATTAAGCAATTTTCAGGGTTTCCCAACTTCCAACTTTTATATTAAACTCAATCATTATTTAATCATGAAACTTTAATTAGTAAGATACTTATTACATGATTATAATTACTGAACCCTGCATGAAAGTGTGGATAAATATTATTTGAAAAGAACATGCATATGTAAAATTATATATCAACACCAACATTAAGAGCGTGTAGATGGTGGTTCAGTAACAAGAGGAAACATGAGAGCGAAAGAAATAAGTGCACAATAGTTCTGTTTGTGGTAACAAAAGCCATTAAAGCAAGACGGAGCAAAGTCCTGACAGAGACGGTTTGTTCAGAGCAAAGCAAACACCTTCTGGGATAAAATATGAGTCACACCTCACTGCCCTGACTAATGCACTTCACACAGCAGCGCTCCAACATCTGGTTAAACTCCTTTATGAAGAAGTACAGGATGTCACTGGAGTAAAAGAGAATCGATTCATTATAAACATGTTTGATTTGGACTTTAAATGCTGGAAGAAATGTTGGACGAGCAAGTGATAGTTTTGGTTATGTGCACTTTGTTGTGTGGGTCACCTTGTAAGTGTATACTTACTGTCTGTAGATCATCTGTCTCTCTCTCTCTCTCTCTCTCTCTCTCTCTCTCTCTCTCTCTCTCTTTCTTTCTGTGTGTGTGTATGTGTGTGTGTAGTGCACTCCCAGCTGTGGTCCAGGTTACAGGCAGAGGGTGATTCTTTGCAGGAGTGGAGAGAGCGGAGACACTCTGGCCGAGTCTGAGTGTCCTAATCATGGCCGCCCCACCACCAGGATGCGCTGTAACCTGCAGCGTTGTCCTCCTCCTCAGTGGCTCACTGGACCATGGAGCGAGGTCAGACTGACCTCCAGCAAAAAACCACTAAATCCCAGTTCATTTCCCCTAGTTGTGTGTTTGACAGGAAAAGTGCTGACGTGGCACATTTCATGTGATGTGAAAAAAAGTGACGCTGTAACCATAACAGCGCTCTTGCCAGTTGCCAGTTGTAGCTAGTATCGGCTAGCTAAAGAACCTAGCTTGCTGTCTAGATTCGATTTATTATTCTCAGTAATGCAAATGAAATAAAGATTGGTGTTCGTCTTTGCTTTAGCTTTAGAATGTTGGAATTTTGGAAATAAAATATTTTAGATTCAATATGTCATAAACCGACTTATACTGTACGGCAGTTTGTGCTCCATCTTCATTTTTCATCCCCCAAAAACCTGCAGCCTGATTGGTCAGGAGGTTAAAAAAAAACATATGAACAAATCCATGATGTGTATGCTTATTTCTGTGTGTGTGTGTGTGTGTGTGTGTGTGTTCTTCCCAGTGTTCGGCTAAGTGTGGCGTGGGGCATCAGATGCGCTCGGTGCAGTGTGTGTCACACACCGGCCTGCCGTCCAACGAGTGTCCAGAACTGCATCGACCTGCCTTCATGCAGCAGTGCAGGAGCAAGTGTGACCTCAGCGTCCCCACGGACAACCCTGAGGGTGAGAGGTCAAAGTGGACCCCGGTCCATTGCATGGCACCATTCACACACATTCACACACACATTCACACACATTCACACACACATTCACAACTAGGGGTAATTTAACATAGCCAATCCACCTACTGGCCTGTTTATGGAAGGTGTGAGGAAACTGAAAAACCCGGAGGAAACCCAAATGGACACGTGTGAAACTCCACACAGACAATAAGCTGAGCTCAGTTTGTCTGTCTCTATGTTTGTCTGTCTGTCTGTCTGCCTATCTATCTATCTATCTATCTATCTATCTGTTAATGCACAGGCTTAACAATACTACAGAAACACACAATATGTTTTATGGATTTATTTTTTTTCTCTTTTCCCCCTGCAGAGTGTAAAGATGTGAACACAGTGGCGTACTGCCCCCTGGTGCTCAGGTTCAAGTTCTGCAGCCGCCCATATTTCCGACAGATGTGCTGCAAGACTTGCCAAGGACACTGACCTCCTCTCTTCCCCTTTCTCTCTCTCTCTCTCTCTCTCTCTCTCTGTCTCTCTCTCTATCTGCTCCCTCGCTCTCTTTTTTCCATGCACGGAGTGCCAGTCCCACCCCAGTGAGTGTGAGAGAGAGAGAGAGAGAGAGAGAGAGAGCGGGAAGGAAGGAGGGAGAGAGACTGTGCTGCTGTCCTCCGCTCTCCCAAATCAGCTGCTCTGGTGCAGTTCCTGTGAATGTCAGATGGTCAGAGAGAGATTTGTCTTCTATTAGTTGTCCTGAACATGGTGCTAGTTCTTATTTCATCCAGATTTCAGACGGGATACTTCGGTTCTACTCAGTTATAGCTACAACTGAGCACAGGACTGCACAGATTACTGCTTTTCCCTGCTTATAGGCTCATACCATTTATTATAAAACTAGTGACAATAATCTTTCATGTATAGAGTCATTCTGAGTCCAGTTTCTTACTTAATCTCTTAAGCAAAGTGCAGAAATTTGCAAACTGTACTTCAGCAGAGTAACAAAGTTACAGAACTTCCTACATCTGGCTCCGACTTTGTTTTCCTGAAGCTGTACTTAAAGAGACAGCAGCACTTTATATCGATCCAAAGATTCTAAAAGCCTGACCCAGATAAAGATGAATGGATGAGAAAAGGTCCTGCTTCATTCTTTAAATCAAATTATTGACGTTCAACCTGTTTAAATGTCGTTCACGTTCATTTTAAAATAATCAGATGTACAATATTCAAGATTCAAGTTCGAAATTTCAGTGGAGCAACACATTCCAAAGTGCATCAGATACAGATTCAGCGCATCCTTGACTTCAGAAACGAAGTGTTCGGATGTAATAATATAGTAATTGTATTGAATTTGTACATCAAATGAATAGAACTTGTAGATCAAATTTTAATTTGAAGTCGAATTACATATGAAACATGAATTAAATTTGACTCAATTGATCAAAGAAAATCAGAAAATTGAATCCATTCATTTTCAGTAAGCGCTTTAACCTGGATAGGGTTTGCAGTGGATCCAGAGATTATCCCGGGAATACATTCCGGATGGCATCAAATGTCAGATCTACAGAATACAAATCTAATTTCAACTGCCATAAATATTACTCCATAATTAATTACAGCTCTTGGTTTCACACAATAGCCATTGAGCTCTGGGGTGAAATCAGGAACCTTATTTCAAGCATCATTTGCATTTTGTAAAAGAAATGTAAAAAGAAGGAAGTTTCTATTCATCCAGGCTGTTGGACTGATGAGTGTAATTGTGTCTCATCAGCATAGAACTGAATACAGACTTGTTTTTATCCAGGAGGCTGGACATACTGTAAAACCAATTATCAGTCCCAGACTCTTTGCACGGAACATTTCTTTCTTTTTTTTTTTTCAGTTCCTTTCTTCTTTCTCTCATAATCTGAGTCATGACGTAAATATCAGTGAGCTAAAGCTGTAACGTAAGGAAAACCCCTGAACTGTGCAGTTCTGTGTTAAAAAGAAAACACTAATGACCACATTATTCACTGTTTACAACATCTCTGGTTCTCTTTTTGACGTGTGGTTTTTGCTAATATTTCTTTGTTCTTATTAGGAGATTTAGCTGTCTGTGATGAGATCACATCATACAAGTGGCAAGTAAAACAAAAAAAAAAATTTTAAGATATAGTTCACCCAAAAATCATATTTGCACAACGTTCCTCTCTCAAATGTATTCGATCAACCAAGAAATGTTCTCTGCCTGACTTTTTTTTTTGCGCTGATGCTGTGAGGCCTAGTGTTGCTGAGAAGTAACTGAAATCTGTCTTACATGAAAAAAATTTCCAAGTTCAGGTCTTTACTGAAGTGCAGATGTGGTTTAGGACACAATATTAGTCTAAAAAGCGCAAATCCAACTTCACAGCGTAGTCACTGGCAGAGTGGAGTGGCTTAAACACATATGTTAATGATTATAACATTATTTCCAGATATTTATACTCTTGTATGGTGATAGGTGAAAAAAAAATTTTTTTATTGTGGCTCCAACACGTCATATTGTTCATGTCGACTTTGCACACTTATCCAAAGAATGTTAGTGTCCAGGAAATTCTCAGTTCAGGAAA
>CM040982.1:2809972-2827931 GCA_022985145.1 Pangasius djambal | reverse complement strand
GTTTAGAGACAGTGGCACTGAGGAAGAGACAGGAGTCAGAGCTAGAGGTAGCAGAGCTGAAGATGTTGAGGTTCTCTTTGGGAGTGACGAGGTTGGACAGGATTAGGAACGAGTACATCAGAGGGACGGCTCATGTTGGACGTTTGGGGGACAAAGTCAGGGAGGCCAGATTAAGATGGTTTGGACATGTTCAGAGGAGAGAGAGTGAGTATATTGGTAAGAGAATGTTGGACATGGAGCTGCCAGGCAGGAGGCGAAGAGGAAGGCCAAAGAGGAGGTATATGGAGGTAATAAATGAGGATATGAAGTTAATGGGTGCAAGTGTTGAGGATGCAGAAGATAGGCATAGGTGGAGAGTGATGATCCGCTGTGGCGACCCCTGAAGGGAAAAGCCGAAAGAAGAAGAAGAAGAAGTTACAAATGGCATTCATTTGAATCTGTATAGGTCAAATGTCTGCCCAGAAGCAAGCGTACACTAATGCTTTAAATTAGCTTAAAGGGACAGCTTGTAAATTTTAGAGCCCCTTAAAGCTTGTCTGAAAACAAACAAGGTTTCTCCCTCCCTCCATCTCTGACTCCACCCCCTCATTTGAAACAGTGTGTCTCTCGTGTGTTGCCTTTTAAGGTAATTACAGTGAGCAGCTCTGTTCTCGCTGTGGGCGGAGCTAAATTCTGGGCCAGAAAAATTCTGTCATTTTCAAATGACATCTTTATAGCAAGTCTAGAAACATGTTTAAAACTACAAATTGTACCTTAATTGCACTTTGATTATAAAGAGTGAAATTACCATTAATTCACATAGTTGATAAACAAACGAAAGTAAGAAAGGATGTTAGATAAACATAAGCTGTGTCAGAAAGGGAAGTTACCTGTAAGGAAACTATCTGAGACGCCCTATAAAAGGAAGTGACATGCTTATGGTCGCTAGCCCCACAAGAATAAAGTACTGTTAGGGGAAATAGATAGACCTGCTCTCAATTAAAAATAAAATTTGAAATAAAAAAACAGCTACAATTACACATTTCTGGCAGCCATTTTTGTCCACATTGGCTGATGCAAAGGGAATTAACGCACAGGATTATGAGATAATGAAAGATGTTATAACGTGTTAACGTCAGCATTATGCACAGATGCTCGATTTGCATATGACTCAGCCTTTTTTCGCCAAAATACAGCCTGAGTAAGCAAAACATTTTATGCTTTGCATGCTTTGGCTAAAGGATGTTTCATGAATGAATCGTTCGTTTTAAATGACTCTTTAAATGAGTCTAGCACACACAAATCCCACAGTAAAGTCAAATAGTGTTTTATTTTTTATTCCTCTGCACAAAAGACTTTAAAAGCTACCCAGTCGACTAGTACAATTTACAGCCTCTGATATATATTTGTGTAACATAAATTACACTCTACCTGCCCGCATTTTTCCCTTGATGTTATTACTGAATGCCTCTCTGTGTGGTGAATCTAAGGAAAATTTGATTCACAGAAAGAGAACCACTGGGGTCATTACGATATGGCTCTTAATACTCAAATGTGGCATTTAAGTGTGGAATTCATGTATGTATACTCTGTTACGTTACACTCCTGCTTTACTCTGATGAGTGTGGTGTGAGACCGAGGGTGTTGGGTGGAGTCACGGTGGTTTCAAACTGCCACTGAGTGTTTTGCTAGTGTTCGTCCTTGACTCCTACGGTTTCACACATTTACACCAATCCGATCTGAGCTTCATGCACTGTTGCCTGCTTCCTTCTCTATTCTAGCCTACTGAAATTTTCAAGGTTGTGAAAGCTCTGGCTCTGTGTGTGTTTCTCTATTTTAGGTGTAACTGACTCTGTGAGTGAGTGTATGTGTGAGTGTGTTTGTGTTTGGGAGAGAAACGATGCTTGTAATCAGCGACGGCTGCGACGATATTAGATGTAAGGGCTGAAACATAAAAAGTCTATTAATAGCATGAGAATTAAACGATTAGCACCATTTGAACAATGTATTATATCACAAGTCACTTCACTTCACTTCACTATATCACAAGGTCTCATTGGTGCCATGATAAGGATGAGACAGGTGAAGCAAACTATCACACACACACACACACACACACACACACATACACACATAAAGACAGCTGCAGTCATGATTTCAAGCCTGTAACACTTTTCTGGATTCATGCTGGACAGAAAGCTTGTTGTCGTTTCTCAAACCATAAACACACTACTGTCATTTGTCCTTGTGTGTTATTTGTGTTTTGTTTGGACAATGTGTGCTTTGTTCATCTGCCTTTGGTTTCTCCTCCATTTTGTGACATTTTGGGGGGGATGATGATGTTTCTTTGGTTCAGGCTTCTCTTTAAAATTTTCTGGCCCAGAAATTAGTTCTGCCTCCTTGTTGATATGTAGCTGCTCAGCTCTGCCTCTCTTCCTTAAAAGGCATCTCACAGTTTTAAGTCAGGCGATATGGCAGGTGGGGGGGTGGGCTCGGGGGGTTGGGGGTGTGGTTTGAAGGAACTACAATTCAAAATCTAAAATTTACAAACTGTTTCTTTACTTAAATACTTAAAGCATCCTTAAGTGTACTTTGACTGTCAATTTCTCTGTGATGAAGTTTTGACTAAAGCCACACTGGTGAGGGTGTGTGAGCTTGTATGTCACTGTTATTCGCACGCATCCGTAAACAACAAGATGCTTTCTCACACTTGTGTGTGCGCGCGCGTGTGTGTGCGCGTGCGTGTGTGTGTGTGTGTGTAGGCGAACAAGGGGAGTGCAGCTCTTGGCAGCCACAGTTCTACACTCATGTATGACCTGTGGGAGGATGAGGAAGTGCTGGTGTGTTCAGGGCTTGCTGGAGTCTGAAGTGCTTCACCGAGTTTGGTTTAAAGGGTAAAGAGTCTGGCAGTGATGGAGAGCTGCTGACAGGGCACGCTGGTGGATTTTCTCACAGGCATAAACACACACACGCACAATACACACACACACACGGATACATAAAGAACAAGGTGTGTGCAGGTGAACAAGGAGAAGAGGACTGGCACAATGGTAAATATACCGTGGGATTATTTTGTTAAGAGCTGAGTTAGACCTGGGCTATAAATAAGTAAATGCTCATTTGATTAATGAGCTGCACATCTTTAAATGTATGTTGCTTCTCATTCTGATATAGCAGCCTGTGATATCAGCGGTGATCTGAAACGTTGCCGCTGCAAGAGCAATAGTGATGTAATTTTAGTGTCATTTAGACTCCGTTCTTCTGCCATTCATTCATTCATTCATTCATTTATCCTCAAGGTACGTACAGGACATGGTGAGTTTTAAAACCTAAATCTGTCACGTTCTGCCCGAATAGCAGCAGGGTGCAAGCATTAGAATACAGAAGTATTAAGCCAGAGATGACGAAAACTGTGATTTTCAACTCCTTAAATGGAAGAGATACGATATTTCTTTCCTGTTTCTTGTTTTAAACAGGAAGTGATAAAACTGAGGGACTCTCCACAGCAGATGGACCACAGTTCAATGATCCAGATCAAATGCTTTGATTGTTAGCTTTATGAATACATAGCTGCCTGTACATGACAGGTTCATTCACATCTATTAACACACCACTTTTGCGCTCTTGCTGCAAAATATGTGATTAATAAGTCTTGATAAACATAAACATGGACTCAACAGTCGTGGGAAAAAAGAGCACACTGGCCCACCAGCTGGAATCGTTATAGGTGTGTTTGGGTTTGGCCCAGCCACAAAATTTCGGAGATAGAGGTGAGGCGTTGTCTAAAGAGGATGTGTGTATCGAGAGGGATTTACGCAACAGCACCCTGGTAGCATGCAGCAGGGGGAAGTTGAGATGTGTGTTACAGGGGCCTCAGCACTTCCTCACACACATTGTGTCTGTTTCTGGAGCACAGGGTTACCAACAACAACCATCAAAACTGACCTGCAGCTTACACCTTAGCAATAAAATAAAAATAATAATGGTATTCATCTTTCCTGAGATGACTTATAGCTACATTCCTATGTTTATCCTTACACTTACACTCAGATACGACAATGATTGCCTGTCCTTTTTTAATCACGCTCTTTTCTTTGCAATTTATCCAAACATCTGTTCTCGACAGTTCGGTCTCATTTTTATCATCACTGTGCCTTTGCATTGTGTGTATAAAAGACTTAATAGATATGTACTAGCCGGTAAATTATCATTTTAGCGGTACAAATTCTTTACTTGGCAATTTGCCTCACACAACTGAGAGAGCTGTCCGCTAGCTATGCTAGCTATATACGTTCTAGCTAGTAAATCATTGTTAAATCAATTTTACCAGTTCCGAGCCTTTTCTTAGCATTTTACCAATATATCTGAGAAAAATGTTGATGTTCCTGACAGTTTTGTTTCATTTCCACGGTCACCGTGACTTTACATTGTGTATATTAAAGACGTAAACACTTTGTGCTCACTTGTTTATGTATAATATTGCTTGTGCAGAATCTATACTTAGCTATTTGCTAAGACATCTGAGGGAAATGTAGACAGTTCCAGTCTCATATTCACTGTTACTGTACCTTTACATTGTGTGTGTGTGTGTGTGTGTGTGTGTGTGTGTGTGTGTGTGTGTGAGTGTGTGTGTATAAGACGTAAACACTGAGATTTTTGTCAAATTAGTTGCAGGTTATTACAAATATCAGGACTGCATTTGGCTTCTATAGTACAGGGTGTCCCAAAGTCTCCATACATAGGGGACTGTGTTTGCCAGCACCACGTCAATTGTCCCTTCGTCAGTGGATGTTCGTGGACGTCCACTGCTCGGTTGGTCCGCAACACTTCCAGTCTTTTTGAATTTGTTAATAAGTTTGGCAATAGTGTCATGTGTGATGTGCTTGAGATGTTTCTCAAGCACATCATCACAACCTTGTGACAGCTTCCTGAATCAAATATGAGAATGACTTTAATACGTTCTTCTTTTGTCAAAGGCATTCTTAAAGGCTATCTGAAAAAATATATATATAATATAAACTAAGTATGAAAAATTTTGTAAGTGTTAATTTCCCCTATGTATGGAGGCTTTTAGGACACCCTGTATATTGGGTCGAAGTAAAAATTTCAAGCGATGTTTTTGCAGTCCTAATTTCCTCAGTCCTAATGTCACTATGGTTATACATTTCCTGTTTGGGTGACAGCAGAACTATGAGGCTAACGTAAACATGGTATTAGTTTACTTCAGTTTAAGGTAGTTTACTGTACACTGGAAAAAGAATGAGCGAAATTTGATAAACGAGATGATAATTACAAGACTTGATGTTACAGGAACAAGATGTTTTGCCCACACTCTATTCCGTTTCCAAATAAGGGCTATCCTGATGAATGATGCAAGCATAAATAGAGATGTGGATTTTCATCGTGTGTACCTTGCAGATTATTTTTATGAAACAGTTTCACTTCTGGCTAGGGTGATTTCATGGGCAAAGGCAGTTGTGGCAAAGCAGAAGAAATTTATATCATGCACTATTAAGGAATAAAACACCTTAAAGGGTGGTGGGGGTGGGAAGAGTGCTCAAATAGCAAAATAATCAATGACGTTATGGTGTGATGTGGACTGACCAGAAGTGGAGTTACTGCTACCACCCCCGACATTGATTATTTTCCTGAAACAGCACATCGACGACATACTTTTGATCCATTTATAGTTACAGTCAATGCTGCGGAACGTCTCTGAAATGAGTTCCTGTTCTCACACCAGCCTATCTTTAATTCTCTCTCTTGAATGTAATGAAACAAAAATCACAGCTTGTCACGTTGCTGAGAATCCAAAAACGCTTCTGTCCTGAAGATGTTGGAAAACTTTACCCCTGACTGTTACAAAGTGCTTAGACTGGAGACTCCTTCCATAGACATTAAATAAACACATTTCTCACAGAAAACGTCACCATGTCAGTGATTGAGCCGTTACTGTATCCCCATGAACGAGCTTTTACTATAGAAACAGCAACATATAAGGAACAGTGCATTAATATATAATGAACAAATATAAGTGTGCAAATTATAACGCTATCGTGGTGCTTTTTTTCATTTCCCCTGTTCACAGATATGAGGTCATTTTTTCTGTATCTTCCTGTTTAGGCGCCTGTTTGGCGATGCGGTCTCTGAATTAGGCTGAGCTTCTCACGTACACACGCTATTGTCTGTGTGTGCATAAAATGTACATACATTAAGGACGAACTCGAAACTTTTAAAAAAAAATTTTTATACACTTTGTACGATAAGCTTAATATCAGCAAATTTACGATTCCAGTGTAATGGGCTGCTCTGGCTTGAGTAACTGAGTGAGGTGTGTTTTGGCTGGGTTGTGGGAACACCTTGCCACTTTTATATCACATTGCAGGAATATAAACCACAAAAGAGCCTGATGTGGTTCAGAAAGAGCACATTTCCATGCCATGAAGACAAAAAAACAACCTGAGGCTTCACATCAATAAGCCGCAGTACAGAGATGACTTACAAGAAATACTCGCTGTCTGTAAACACTCTCGGTGATCAGTTAGTAAAGAATGGGTTCATTCAGGCAGTGAGTAATGTAATAAATATAGAATAAACATTCAGAAATGAATAAGAATATAATGCACAAATATATTAATTACATTAAATTACAAAAAAAAACAAAATGTATTAGTTGATGTGTAATATAATTTAAACAAATTGATTTTTATATATTTATTTACTGATGAATATAATGACTAATTTTTAAATAAAAAAAATTAATTAAAAAGAAATCACATAAAAATGCTTCTAAAGAAATAACAATCTAATCTTAATTGCTTAATATTTAATTTAAAATAGTAAGATTAAATTAAAAGGTTAATGAAATATTTGAATATTAATAAGTATAATAAATGGGTGTGTTTTTTTTTATTAATAAATAGCACTTTATTTATTCCACTTCTTTATTTATATAATATAATATAATATAATATAATATAATATAATATAATATAATATAATATAATATAATATAATATAATATAATAAAATATAATAAAATATAATATAATATAATATAATGGCCGTATCTTTAATAATTTAGATTTAAATTTAAATTACTCTGCCTTGCAAAAATATTCAACCCCCTTAAAGTCATCAGATTCGTCTGGAGTACAAATGACACACATATTGTTCCAACCAAAATAGTTTCTTTTTTTAGCAGGCTGAAGCAGGTTCTCTTGTAATATCCCCATGTATTTTTGCTCCATCCATTTTCCCTTCAGTTTTGACAAGAAGCCCGGAGGTTCTGAGAATGAAAAGCATCCCCCGAGCATGACGCTGCCACCACCATGTTTCATTGTAGGGATGGTGTTAATTGTGGTATGGTCTGCGCTAGGTTTGCGCCACAGATAGCACTTTGAAACTTGTCTCTAACAAATATCTCGATCTTGGTTTCATCTCACCAAAACAAAAAAAAAAACACACATCTTCACTGGGACACTCTCATGCTTGCATATGGCCCGTCTTGACGGTGCATTTTCACTCCACTCTCAGCCACTGTAACTCCTTCAGAGTGACTATTGGCCTCATTGTGGCTTCCCTCACACCTCTGTCTGGTTTTTGCGCTAGGTATTGAAGGAAGGCCTCGTCTAGGTGTGCTTGGGTGGTGTGATGCCATTGATCCAGCAGTGCTTACCGGGATGTCCACCCTCTTAGATGTAATTTTACACCCTATAAATTAAGAAATTCTATTACCTTATCTTTAAGTTCCTTAGAATGCTCCTTAGTCTTTCCTTTCCTTCAGACTGACAGTCTCCTGAATGATAGTTCAACTGAGGTGCTTTTTGTTTTAGGCCAATTATGTGAAGTCAGTTGTGTCCTTCGTAAGACAATATCTCTCATCTGGAGCATCTGGAGTCTGATGGGGAGGGTTCAATACTTACGCAAACAGCATTTTTCATTTTTGATTTTCTTTGAAATACTTGTTCACCAATAATTGATTTTTGAAAGAATGCACGTATTTATCATTTGTTATTCTGACAAATCTGATAAATTCCAGGGGTTTGAACACTTTTGCAAGCCAGTGTATATTTATACAATTCTGTGCAAAAGTCATAGCACCCTAGATTTTTTATATATAAATTTTGTCGGACAGGTACCTTTTATGTATATTACATTAGTGTTTCAGTAGAAAAGAAAAAAAGTTTTTTAAATGAATATTTTTGCATTTTGTTAAGCAATGCACCACGTTAACTAGCACCAAACACAAAGTCAAATTATTTTGTTTAATTTTTTATTGGTTGTTTTTCTGTTTCTCAAACTTATTAGTCACTCAATATAGTAATAATTTTCATTAAACAAATTATATATATATATATATATATATATATATTAATTTAATAAATAAAAATAAATTAAATAAATTAATAAATTTCATTAACTATTTCATTATTTTTGAAGCCATCTTCGAATTCAAAGGATTATAATAAATCTGTTGTGATTGTTGGATATATATCGCAAAATATTCCACGTTCACCTTGGAACAAAACACGGTGTGATTTCAGAGTAAGTGCGACTGGAATAATGCATGTCCTTCATAATTATTAATATAATATATTAGATATTAATATATACACATAATATATATACACTGTATACAGCTATACGAACTGTTGAGGTATATAACGAAAGTCTGCGCTGTTTCCTGTCATCATCATTACCACAATCAAGCTAGGTGTATTTATAGACAAGCAGCAGTGTCTTTCTTCTGTTTTATTTCTGCAGCAGATATCATACAGGCCTCATACAGCGTCAACAAACATACAGAGACAACAACATACGGACACAACATACGGACGCAACATACGGAGACAGTTGCACATTAAGTGTGGGAACGATATTGCTTATGACGCTTAGAACTTATATTATTATATAAGTTTGAGATTGCACTTAGTATGAATAGTGCAACAATACAACATGATTGTATACATCACCGAACAGTGCAAAAAGACGTCCAGAGTTCGGATCCCACTTGGCAGGGAGACAACAGAGCAACACCGGCTGTGCTGTCTGGGTGGGAGGGGCATACTCTCTCTGTGCTATCAATCAGAGCGACACTAGCTACTCTTAGGTATCTGTGAGCTCATGTATGCAGAAGGGGGTAGATAGCGCTTTCCTTTGAGTGTGCTACACTGTACACACGCATCCTTCGAAACATGTAAAGCCAATGCATCTTTTCAAACTGTCACAGCACACAGAACACATGGAGGAAAGCACTATCCACTCTCACACATACCCATGATTGGTTAGTGTCTCTGTGATTGAAAGGGGAGAGAGTAATACTATCCCTCGCAAGTTCTCTTGTGTCCCGTCCACACGTGGCATTAGCATGTGTCCTGGGTGATCGGATGGTAAGTGTACAGCGCTTAGTACAGGTGTGAACAGGGTCAAATGTACCTCAAGCACGCATTGTGATCCGATCACTCAAACCACATTTGAAAGTGGTCTGGGACACATATGTCCCTATCACATCTGTAGTGTGAACGCGAATGCATCTCCCCCAGTGTCCCCCAGCAATGAAGGACCAACTAACTGACCGAGGTATTGCCCTGGCCGGAAAATACATGACCACTGCGAGACTCGCTAAACTGTAGAGCTCTCTTGCTGCTAGGCTAATGGATAAAGGCAATGCTATTTCAACAGCAGAGATGAAAGCAGCTGCTTTTCATAATTTCATTTGTTGTCTAATCTCTTATTCATTTTCAAGTTTTGTTATCAGACCACGCAATTTAAAATGTTTGAAACAGTCCATACAGGTACATGAGATAGGATTCATGGGACATTTATGCCTGAAAATAAATGCAGTGGAAGACAGATGTAATAAATCTGTCGTGACAGCCTTTTTCCAGAGGAAACGATGTATGACATCAGACTACAAGTGGGTCACTGGAGACATGTTCATAATGTCAGGTGTAAAGTCTCAGGTGGCAGGTGTCAATTTGACTGTCCGCTTGTGATCTGATCATCCAGGACGCATGTTAATGCCCGATTGACTCCTGGCCATAACTTTTGAACCTAAAGGTGGTTTCCTGGTGCGACACTCAGGTGTCAAGTCCAAATTATACTTGAGAAAGATTTTGACTGAAATGAAAAGTAAGGAAATTTTCATCATGGTCTAAAATTCAGACAACACAATTTTTTTTTTGTTTTGAAAGGTTGTAGTTAAAGTTAAGGTTAGGGGCGGGGTTATCATTCACACCTTTTTCAAATGAAATCCAACCACATCACACATCCTTTCTGATGAATTTCAAATCATTTTTATAAGACCATTTTTTCCCATTATTATATAAATTGTGAATATATAGTCCTCGTTCATTGAAGATTAGTTGTGTTGTTGATACAGATTTGTAGGCTATGGACTTGATTGGATCTTTTAAATGTAACTAGTACATAAAATTAAAATGTGATTGGCAGCTGAACATTTTTTAATGAAAATGTAATTAAGTACAAGAGTACATTTTTGATTGTACTCAGGCATCCTTTGGATCGTATAAAATGCTACTTAAGTGCTTTCCACCTCAGCCCTTTTGTTCCACAACACTGGGAGGCAGAACGTCGTTTCAGTTCAGTATTTTGCATGCAATTACCTGTGGCTGAAAATTCTAAAAAAAAAAGAGGAATCAGAAACTTGGTCCATCTTGTGTGTTTCTTCAGATGCCTGTCTTAGCGTTCTCAATCGCAAAGCATTTTGTAATGTTCTCCTCTGGTTAAGCAACACAGAAAGGAAGCTTCCTTTCCTTTCTGTCGACTGGACCAATTGGCTTTCTCCTATTATTAGCCAATGTAGCATTTGTGGGAGATTTTAGTGGTGCTAAGTTGGTGTTAATAATCAAAGCAACACCTGTAATATCTATCTTAATCCCTGCACCTTCACTACAGAGCTATGAAGTTCATTCTTATATTGATAAGCAATTTTATTGAGGTTATTTAATGTTAATGGAATAACATTCTGAGATCTTGTAGACTGATTTTAAAACAGTGTTGTAGATTTAATTACAGTGTTTAAGGCTGAGCTTGGGATTTTAGGCTAGCGGAACGTTTTCCAAATTTTGCTTTTCTAAGAATGTTTGGTTCTGAAAATCATCCCAACAACTTCATCGCAATAATACAATAATCTATAAGCACTACTGAATTCCTGATTCTGATTGATCAGACGGTGTTGATTTAATTTTTCTGTAACAGCAGCTCTAGAGCAGTGCTAGCCGAAAGGTTTATATTACTGCTGTTTCGTACATAGGGATTTGTACAGCGGATAGTTCACATAAACACATGTACACAAAACGTGTATAATTGTCGATATGGGGAATTTTATTTGACATTTATGGAAGGAGTCTTCAGTGACAGAGCAAAAGCTGTAACTTTAAGCAAAGAGTCAACCATGATGGTGAACTGAAGTCATTTTTGCAAACTTAGCCTACATTAACTCACAGATTATCCGTAAAACTCATGTTTTTTGCTTTTGTTATGTTCTGTGTTCTCATGGCCATGATTGCAAATCTGATGTTGTTGTTTTTTTTTTCACTTAAAACATTCCAATGAAAAAGTTTGTTTCATAAAATACTGGTGCTCTCCAGAGTGTCATCACAGCAACTCTGCCTCAGTAACCTTCGTATTTAGCTCCACTAAGTGTAACTAGCCAGCTAGGTTTTGCATCACCCATCTCCATATTTCCTCTAAAGTTAGGCTGACATGTATCACTTACTAAAGAGGAATAATTCCAATCCTATCCAGTCTCAGAGCTGAGCAGGTGGGTGTTAAGGGCTTGGTTCTTGTACTCAGTGGCCCAGTTGCTGTGATTGCAGTCATTAGTGTTACAGATAGTTAGTTACAGTGATGTATCTATAAAACTCCCTCTGGCTGTTTTGGTCTATGTACAATGCTGTGCATAAGTATTCACCCCCCTTAAACTTACCTACATTTTGTAGTGTTGAACTGAACTGGACTTAACAGGGATTATATGCCATGAATCTACACAAAAAGGCCCATAATTTTTAAGTGTGGTGAGAAATCAATGTAGTTTCCAAAATCAGCTGGTGGAGGCATTATGTTTTCAGGTTGTCCTTCCGTGCAACCATCTGAGATTCTCGTTAGCGCAATATCTCCAGAACGAGTGGTTGAATGTTTATATGTATGGAATCATCACTACAACCAGAAAATGAACTGATTCCATTTTGGAATCTATCAAACAACAAGGTCACAATATATGAAATATTTTTTCTTCAATAACTTCCTTCCTGTTTGAAGTAGAGTTTTAGGTGGAGTATTTGAGGTACTACCTAGAAGGACTAGACTTGTTGGAGGTGGAGGCATCTCCATCCATAACGTTGACATCGAGTTCTACTTGTTTAATAATGGATTAAATGTCACTCTGTGGGATGTTCAATGGGAGATTTGGGATATATATATTTTTTTTATAATCAAACCCTTTTCCAGAACTTCCAGACCAGCTCCTTGTTCCTCATGGTGCTGTTTGTTTAGGTATGTTCTCTAACAAACCCACAAACATTTGTATTTATATCGAGGTCAAATGACATTTTCATTGCACGCAGCTCGACTCCAATAACCTAATTGCGTGACTTCTGATGGCAAACTGGTTGCATCAGAAGGGCGAATACTTATCTTATGCAGTCACTTTATGCATTATTTAGTGTTGATACTTTATTCATAATCCTAGTGGTTCCATTTCAGTTCCTTGTTGTAACACTACAAAAGGTGGAAAAGTTCAAAGGGGGTGAATACTTATGCAAAGCGCTGTACCTCCTCACTCAAAGTAAACTCTGACAGTGATAGAGTGTACACATGTTGGAAATCAGTGTGTGACAGTGAGTTTCTCCTGCAGGCCAGCAAGTATCACTGGCAGAGTCAAAATGTCAAACAGAGCGGCGTGGACGACATGGTGCTGCTCTCCAAGATCACCGAGGACGCCATCGTCGAGAACCTCAAGAAGAGATACATGGACGACTACATCTTTGTATCCTTTCACTTCAAGCCCGACTTCAGTGGCATTACAGTTAAACTTACAGTTGAGTGCAAAAGTTTGCACCCCTTTACCGATGAACTGATTGTTATTAGTTGTTAGTCATGCTAGCATTTCTAAGTAATTAAATTTGTGCCAAAAGTATTGAACGTAACTTTTCAAGAAATGAACAAAAATACACAATGGAAAAGAAGAAAAACAATGAAGTCAGTGGCAAAAAATTAACAAGGTCTTCAAATAAACAGCATTCTTTGTTAGTTTTCTAAGCTTCCTTTACACTAATCATGGTTTATTTCAAAGTTTTCGTTTACGCTCCGCAAGTTTACGTTCACCGTTCTGGCACAAACCTCTCGTGTGGGCGGGCTTAACAGAGATTTACTCTCATTGGCTAGTGAGATTTGGAGATTAGACTCATTACAAAACTTCAGTGCATTACATGTGAATGACAATAACATAAGTCTATATGTGATAAAAAATTAATTAATTAATTAATTAAATAAATAGAACACATAACGAATGGTCTAAATAAAGACAGAATACTGCATACTGTACAGGAATAAAACTTTTATGGATTTTATAAATTATTTCAGTTACACTAACATACCTCAGGCTGCCTCGAGTGTCCATCTGAGGAGGAGGATGATGATGATGATGATGATGATGATGATGACGATGATGACGCTCTGTGCTGCTCCTGAGAGCGCTTCTCAAAAAAATAGTCATATGAGACTACCCAAACCTCAAATATTAATTACGAACTAATATACTAACTAAGTAATTAAGGAAGTAATTAAGTAATTTCCACTACAAAGTACATCCTGAACTCTCTCCAAAATTCACGCCACTGAAGTCTCCACTTCCAGGTCTTCCAGACTTCCAGGTCAGGGAGCTTTCGATCCAAATCAGATAGCCAATAGGAGGAAATCGCTGTTAAGCCCGCCCACACGAGAAGTTTGTGCCAGAATGGCAAAAATAAACTTGCGGGGCGTAAACGAAAAACTCTTTATGGCAGCGCATTCATAAACGATGATTAGCGAGAAGGAAGCTTAGAAAGCTGTTAACGGAGAATGCTGTTTAATTGAAGACCCTGTTCAATTTTTGGCACTGAGCTCATTGTTTTCAGTTTCAGAGTGTTTTTCCTCTTTCTCATTGATATTTTTGTTCCTTTCTTGAAAAGTCACATTCAATACTTTGGGCACAAATTCAATTCAATACATTTCTTATTAACTCACCTTGCAAATTTTCACTTCCTCTAAAAAGACTATTAGAGGAAGTGATTGAAATAGATGTCAGTCATGAATGCCAATCTTCTCAGGGAAGGAGTACTCGTTTGAGACTGGTATTTATAAATCCAGTTAGAGACAACTGCTCAAATATTTACACAGAAAGTCACAAATACTGAATACAACCGGGTGTCCAAAACATCAGGAACCAATGGGTGTCTCTCTTGAAGTTAATAAGACAACAAATAATAATTAATTGATTGATTGATTGATTAAATGCAGCTTGTCATATTAATGAAAAACAGCAAAATCTGTCCAGAAGACTTTACCATGATGGAAAACATACTGACTGTTACAAAGTGCTGTTAAATAAACACCCCTTACAGAAAATGGCACATATTATTGTTAAATAGCATGTTTTATAATCCATTTATTATTCGGATTAAATTACGTGAAGCATTCGCCATACAAACCCCTGTGTAAATTGTTACTGTAGAAACGATAACATATTAGAATGAAGGCTTTAATATAAACCTGTGATTTGCAGCTGCACTACAGTCAGAGCTGAAAATTATAGAAAATTAATCACCACCTTCTGACCAATCAGAATCCAGAACTCAACAGCGCTATGGTAAAAGAGCACTTGCTAATACTGTCAGTGGTTGCTAGTTCTTATGAGTCATGTTAGCTTGTCCGAAAAACTCACGCCTCAAATTTTCACTTCCTTTAATAGGAGCTGAACATTAACTAGAGGAAGTGATGAGAGTACATCAATCATATCAGAATAAGAGACTAGCTTTTAAACTTTATACTTATTCAAAGTAATACATTAAGGTAGATTGACACACACACACACACACACACACACGAATAAAATAAAAGACATTGTTACGTCTTATCTTATGAGTTTGCATGGCTGTTCGTGTGAGCACGTTCTAACTAATTAATGGCTGATTATGAAATTTCGGAGGCTTTTGCTTTTTGCTTTGTGTGTGTGTAACTCACACCTTATGTAACCCACATTCACATAGCATGCGGATCAGTAGGACCGAGCCGTTCCTCTTTTCACTTAGAAACACACTTCTTTGTTTTTGTCACACGCACATGTCAGACATCAGCGTTTTGCTACAAGAAAAACATGTTCAGAAACACCAATCAGAAACATTTTGAGGATTCAAAATCAAACCAAATCAAAAGAAATATGTCCTTAACTCCTATCTCTAGACCTACATTGGATCTGTCTTGATTTCAGTGAATCCTTTTAAACAGATGCCATATTTCACAGATCGAGAGATTGAGCTTTACCAAGGAGCTGTAAGTCAATCACACTGATCACATGATCACTTTATATCTGTCTTTGCACACACAGTGCTGGAAAAATGATTATTATTAGCTAGCTAGAAATTTGTTAGCTAGCCCACTGGGGAAGGGAAACTTTGGTGTGTTGCCCAGTCCCATGAATAACTGAATAAACTAAAAAAATGGTAGCTAATGTAATTTAATAAATTACGGCAAGCTAGTTAGCTAGGTAAGACACAAACGAGCGATTCCTCTTCCATTTTATATATATATATATTTTTGCGACCTTGACAACAAGTCAGCAAGTCGTTAGCCAATGTTTGGCTGTGAGCTGTCGTGTTTTCTCTTCACATCGCATGTAAAAAATATTGTGGCACATTTATCAAGCTGGATACAAACGGATTTAATCGTAAATTATTCGTGCGTGAGTGTTTACATAAGAAATTTGGCGTTCATGAAAATCCTGTAAATTCAGAAAAACGTTCGTATCCTAGTCGTGCTCCTGAGTGTGTGTAAATTTACGTATAAGAAGACTAACTAAAGTAAACCTTGACTTGATAGACTTCAAAACATATAATTCATATGGATTACTGCTTTTTTATATCTGAAATATACTGCGGAGTTTAAATAGCTTATTTTTATTACGTTTACATAGTTTAGCAGACGCCTTTATCCAGATCGACTTATAAAAGTGCTTTGGAGTCTCTATCGAAAACATATCCTCATGCTACATTTCTGCTTCTAGAGATTAGAAAAACGAATATCCTGTACTATGTACTATGTACTATATACTAACTTGTGTATTAAGTGTGTAGAAGCAAGAAGAAAATCATCATCACAGCATCAAAGAATATGACATGAGATGCCATTTAGCGATTTAGTCATTTGGCGCTGGAATATTTTCCAAATGATTGTGTAGTACAGCAAGACATATTTGGTGTCTGAAGTTTGCTTGTTTACTTTTCACTGGATCTACAAGGCTAATGTAGCTAAGTAGCTAAAGACATCATTTGGCTCAGTGACACCAAATCACTTCTAACCCGGCCTCCAAACTTTAGGCCACGCCTGCTACCGGAGTCTGTGATGTTGTTTTGTTCATTTTTGTAGGCGTATCAGAAACCACATAACGGTGTGAAGAGCTCGATGTTTGCTATGGTCAAGGCTAAACTGGTGGCTACATCAACCTTGTAGCTTCGGTATAACACTATAAAGTGGTGAATTGGGTTATTCTGATTAAACTGTTGCTTTAACTTGTAAAGTGAATCTCTCTTAGCCTTTAGTGGTTTATCAGAACAATGTAGATCTTCTTAGAGCTTCTTTAAAACCATCACTGCCCTAATGTGTGTGTAATTATTAATGTATACACCATGTTTAATATGTATTTTATATTCAGTGTGTAGTTCAGTATATTACAATATCCTCACCATCCTCCAAATGTTCTCATGGTTACTTCCTCTTTATCTTCCTCCTCGGCTTCTGCTTCACTCACTATCCTTCTCTTTATTCTGCTGTCTCTCTCTTTGCCTGTCTCTCTGTTTCTTTCTGTCTTTCACTCCCTCTCACTCTTTTCCTGTTTCTCTCTCTCTCTCTCTCTCTGTCTCTCTTTCTTCATGGCTCTCTTTTACTCTCTAATCCTTTCTTCCTGTCTCTCTCTCTCTCTCTCTCTCGTTCTCTCTTCCTGTCTCTCCTTCACCTTGTCGCTGTCATCTTTGCTGTATCTCTCACTGTCTGTCATATACTGTGTCTCAATTTCCTCTCTCTTTTTCTCTCTTCCTCTCTCTGTTCCTATTTCTCTTTCTCTCTTCCCTCTCCCTCATTTTTCTGTCTTTCTCTTCTTGCCTCTCTGTCTGTCTATTGCTCTCTCTTCCGGTCTCTCTCAATCTCTCTCACTCTCTCTCTCTTTCTGTCTCTCTCACTTACTTTCTCTCTCTCTTTTACTCTCTCACTCACTCTTCCTGTCTCTCTTCCTGTCCCTATCTCTTCTTGCCTTTCTTTTGTACTCTCTCATCCTTTCTTCTTGTCTTGCACTCTCACTTCCTGTCTATCTCTATCTTTCACTTTGTCTTTCTCTTTCGTCCTGTCTCTCTCTCTCTCTCTCTCTCTCTCTCTCTCCAGGCCCAGTATGAAAACCCACCTCACATCTATGCCTTAACAGACAACATGTACAGGAACATGATGATTGACAGCGAGAATCAGTGTGTGATCATCAGGTGACTAAAACAAAGCTGCACACTTAATAACATCACAACACTTTATTCAGGTTATTAGTCGGCACGGAGACTGTGGTTATGAACCACATGATGAAAAATGACAACTTCATGAGTATGAGTTACAGCTTTAGGGCTTTACAGTCTGTGATGAAGGCTGTTGGTTGAAAGAGAAACATGAAGTAACACTACTTTCTGATGTGAAGGTCTCTTTATTATGTTCTTATACCACA
>CM040982.1:2748705-2809872 GCA_022985145.1 Pangasius djambal | reverse complement strand
ATATATATATATATATATATATATATATATATATATATATATATATATATATATATATATATATACAGTAAAACTCCAGTATCCACAGCTTGAGTTACCACAGTTTCACTTAATCGCGGTTGACCACAGTCCGAAAAAAATTCGGTAGAATGTTCCAGAAATTCAGTAAACATTCATAATTTAAATTGCACGCTGTTCTGAGTAACGTGATGAAATGCGGTCTTGCCCAGGGCGTTAATCATCCCTTTGTCCAGTGTATTCATGCTGTATAAGCTACCCAGCCATTTTATATACACTGCTCAAAAAAATTAAAGGAACACTTTGAAAACACATCAGATGCAGCAGGTTATACCTGATGCAGCAGGCTAGTCCATTTTGCTGAAATTTCATTGCAGCAACTCAAAATGGTACTCAGTAGTTGCTGGTGCTGGTACCACGTGCTTGTATGCATGCCTGACAACGTCGGGGTATGCTCCTAATGAGACGACGGATGGTGTCCTGGGGTATTTCCTCCCAGATCTGGACCAGGGCATCACTGAGCTCCTGGACAGTCTGCGGTGCAACCTGGCGGCGGCGGATGGACCGAAACATAATGTCCCAGAGGTGTTCTATTGGATTTAGGTCAGGCGAGCGTGGGGGCCATTCAGTGGTATCAATTCCTTCATCCTCCAGGAACTGCCTGCATACTCTCGCCACATGAGGCCGGGCATCGTCGTGCACCAGGAGGAACCTAGGACCCAGTGTCCTCAATGGCACGTATTGATGTGCCATCCTGGAGGAGTCGGACTGCCTGTGCAACCTCTGTAGGGTCCTCTGTAGTGACACTGACCCTAGCCAAATGCAAAACTAGTGAAAAACAGTCAGAAAAGATGAGTAGGGATAAAAATGTCAGTGGCCTCCACCTGTAAAACCATTCCTGTTTTGGGGGTCGTCTCATTGTTGCCCATCTAGTGCACCTGTTGTTCATTTCATTAACACCAAATCAGCTGAAACTGATTAACAACCCCCTCTGCTCCTTAACTGACCAGATCAATATCCCAGGAGTTTAACTGACCTGATGCTATACTCTGATTAAAAAGTGTTCCTTTAATTCTTTTGAGCAGTGTGTATAGTATATAGTGTTCGCTACTATCCACTATGGTTTCAGGCATCTGCTTGGGGACTTGGGTGTTTTATTGGTGCTCACATATATGGGGAAAATGCTAGGATTAACACCGTGAATTTGCCCTCACTGAAAAAAATGCAGTAGCTCAGAAAAAAAAAAAAAAAGGAGGCACAACCTCTTATCGTGTGCGTGTAAATCAAGCTACACGATTCTGCAGGCAGCTTCTTACGTGCATATTCATACAAGAGGCGACTATTATGTGCTATTGCCAGAGACACTGGGAAGTGAGAATGATCGAATTTGAAACACTTTATATAACATAAATGTATATACAATAAAGACAATAGATACTAGCGACTAAAATGTATACAAATCACTTATGTTGGAGAGAAAAAGCAGAGGTTTTGTGGAAGCACAGTCGTACACATGCTCTATGGAATCGTACATAAGTAGAATTTGTACAAGTGTTACGATGATTTGTACAAGTGTTAGGCTGGATGATCTTTAAGTTTGGATGGCTGAATTTTTGTGGGACTTTGTTTATTTGAGATGCAGCTATTAAAGCTCCAAAACTAGGCCAGATAGACCTTTTTCCTTTACTTCACATGTCGTCGATGAATCGGGACAAGTTTGATGTCCGAAGTTTGTTAGTTGTTAGATTTGCACTTGAGCTACATTGCTAAGAAAATCATGGAAGGCTGTCTCACCCCAAAAGAATGTCCAAATCATCATATACCTGCTTCAAGCAATGTCAACAGGCTTTGAAATAGCAGCTTAATCTGTAGAGGGTGGGAAAACAATAAGTGGAACTGCCATCAAAGTTTGTGGGGCGGGGCCTAATGACACCAAACTGCATTATATAGTGATTCCAAGATGGCTGCTGCATGATGTTACAGAAAGCCACACTGGGTCGTAAACCACATCAGCAAGTCACTGTAGAACTGGATGTGGTTTAAGGCAGTAGATTTTGAGTGAAACAGATGCTAGCCATTACATGCTAGTAACATTAGCCTCCTAGCTCAAAACTATAAAGCCAACATGTCTTGGAAGTTGTACAAATAGTCAATCATTTAAGTCAGGGACTTAACACAAGCTGTATTTGACTCAGTATTATTAATAAACTTTCAGTATTACGAGTGTCCTGAGCGCTTCTGGGTTTATAACACGTACACTGAGCACCCCGTCCACATTACTGGGCTTTTCTCAGAAACTGTGAGGAACTAAGTCTGAGCATCATTTCCTCCCTGGTTAGAAGAAGTGCTAACTTGTTGCTAACTGGCTCATTTTAGGTCTCAGACTTCACCATGTTTAGCTCATTCTTACAACAGAATCAGAGCAATCATATTTTCATTAAATTACACTATTTTTTTTATACACGTCCACTACCACATCCTGTGATTTTAAAGTACACTGACAAATATTTGCAGCATGTGTGTGTGTGTGTGTGGGACAGAAAGACAGAATGTGTTAGAAAGGTGTGTGTGAAAGTATGATATGATCTGCTGTGGTTTTGCTCATTTTAAAGGCGTGACCTTTTTTTTTAATTTACAAAACAAATATATGACAACATTATCAAGTGAGTGAAAAAAAGGGTGAAGTGACTTGTGGCCAAGTATGGTGACCCATACTCAGAATTTGTGCTCTGCATTTAACCCATTCAAGTGCACACACACACACACACACACTCACGCATAGTGAACACACATCCAGAGCAGTGGGTAGCCTTTTTCGCTGCAGCGCCGAGGGAGCAGTTGGGGGTTCGGTGACTTGCTCAAGGGTCTCACCTCAGTCATGGTATTGAGAGTGGAAGAGAGCACTGGTCATTCCCTCCCCCGACCTCCAATCCCTGCCGGACCTGAGACTCAAACCCACGACCTTTGGGTTACAAGTCCGACTCGCTAACCATTGCCCATATCAGGCCGTACCAAGAAAGCTAAGAAAGTTGAGATCCGCCTGTTTTTGGGAACCGACTCCGAGACAACCTTCCTGGGAATGGACCTTATTCTGACGCTGCTCAAACTCTCCCTGTTCTTTAAGTAAAAAATAAATCTAAAATGTTTTAATGTTGCTATATACTCTATACATTTTACAATATACGGATAAATGCTGCTTTTCATAAATGAGGAAGTACAGTTGAGTGCAAAAGTTTGCACCCCCCTTCCCCGAGGTTTTTTTTGCACCAACAGTATATTTTATAGTTATAGAACAGAACTGAACAGAAATGTTAAAAATGAAAAGTTGGTTTATAAAAAATCTTTAAACAAAAATGCAGAATAGGTAGAAAAATATTCTGAAAAGATGGTCTCAATATGGCAGTGTATAACATCTGGCGAAGTTATAACAGATATAACAGACTGCATATAAGCGCTATTATAGAATATCACATTCAGAAAAGGGAGATGGAAACTGCTATTTTGATTTCTTTACTATTAATATATTAGCACACAGAATTTGGTGATTTTTTTTTTTTTTTACTGATAATCAAGGAACTAGATCAGTAGTGAAGACCGCCATTGTCGAGTCCAAGACTAGGACTAGCTGAGATCAAGTCAAGACAGAGTATTAAGGAGGTCGAGGCACCGAGACCGAAAACATTCAAAGCTTTTACTTAAAGTAGTTGGCTTTATTTTTCCACTGAGCCAGTTTTAGGCTGTTTTCTAGAAGAAGGAACTACTTCCTTAATACAGAAAATATCTCAAGCCCAGACTTGAGTACCATAGCCCTAAAGAAACAGCACACAAATTGTCTTGGTTTATATATTTATTGTCCTCAATTTGCTCTAGAGGTGTGTAAATTTTTGCACTCTGCTATATACAGATGGTAAGGACAAGCAGTTTTATAAATTTCACTTAGGTTATGGTTTAAATAGTTACATACAGTATGTTGACAATATATTGTATAACGTAGAATAAAACAATGCATTCAATACACGCAATTATTTAAAATCAAGGACAAAAATGGAGACAAAACAGGAAAGATGTCATAAATTAGATTGGTTATTGGGTATATTACAGTATACTCTATCTGTGTTATGTTAGAGGAGAAAATTACTGTATCATAGACAATTAATGTGCGTGCGTGTGTGTGTGTGTGTGTGTAGTGGAGAGAGTGGCGCAGGAAAAACAGTGGCTGCTAAGTACATCATGGGCTACATCTCCAAAGTGTCCGGCGGTGGAGCTAAAGTTCAGGTACTCCCTATTCTGGAAGATTCTCGGATATTCTAGGACTCTCTCTTTAGTCCCCAGTTAAGCTCTGACATTTTACTCTTATACCACAGTGCTGTTGATTGGTCAGAAGGTGTTGATTAATTTTCAGGAACAGCAGCTCTGACAGTACAGTGGATATTAAAACATCTACACACCCCCGTGCAAATCACAGGTTTATATATTAATGGGCTGGCTCTAATACGTTATCGTCTCTATAGTACCAGCTCGTTCACACGGACTTGTACAGTGGACGCTCCACATAATCTAAGTTTAATAATAAACAGATTGTAATTTAACGTTAATGTACCATTTATGGAAGGAGTCTCCAGTGTCAGTGCTTTGTAACAGTCATGGGAAAGTCTTCAGGACAGAGGGTTGCAGTTTCTTTGTAACATGACAAGCTGCATTTTTTTTTTTAAGTCTTATCAACTTCAAGAAAGAAAAAGAAGAGAATAAGAGTAGCTCCGTTTCATCACACCACCTTGTTGTTAATTCTTTTCCTATTACAGTACAACCCAAAAGTGTTTTATACCTTACATATCATACGTATGACAGATTTAGAAAGAATTTAGTGATCTCTTGTTTAAGTGCTTGTGTATTTATTTCTTTGTTCCTCAGCATGTAAAAGACATTATCCTGCAGTCCAACCCTCTACTGGAGGCCTTTGGAAATGCTAAAACGGTCCGAAACAACAACTCCAGCCGCTTTGTGAGTCTCATAACATATCTCTTTCAGGACAAATCTCTTATCACTGACTGCACTGTGTGTTTCTGTGGTGAGCTGCATCGGTCTTGTCTCGACTGACAGGGGAAATACTTCGAGATCCAGTTCAGCCGAGGAGGAGAGCCAGACGGAGGCAAAATCTCCAACTTCCTGCTAGAGAAATCCCGAGTCGTGAGCCAGAACGAGAACGAGAGGAACTTCCACATTTTCTACCAGGTCAGAATGAGAGCGAGGAGGAGAGCAAGAAAACGCACAAAGAGAAGCAGAAGAAGAGAAAAAGGAGAAAAGGAGAAAAATAAACCAGTTGCTTTTTTGCTACAAAAAAAAAAAAAAAAAACTACACATTTCCACACAAGGTTAAACAGAGAAGGAATAATAACAGCAACGAGAAAGAAACAGAGGAACAGTGAACAGAAGAACGTGTGTTTGAGAAAGAACATACGTGAAAGAGAAAGTCTCACCTCATACATGCAACCAACTGATTTCACCTCAGAGAGCTTTTTTTTTTTATCAGTGCATTTTTTCATCTCTAATTTAGTTCTTGTCCATAATGTTAACTTTCGGCCTATCAGTTTGTTAATTTATCATTTTATTAATACATTTGATTCCTGTTTTTGAATATAAGAAAAGACCTGAGCATGAAACATACCTTTGCAATTCAATATATGAGTCTGTAGTGGGTGTAAATTATACATTTATAAATTATAGATATAAATCTCCAAGCAAATTATTTGGTCGTGCTTCTAGGATACACACTCTTCTCATGCAAGTGGCCATTGTGAACATATTTCTGGCTAATACTTCAAACAGAGACGTAGACAAAGTGGCTTACGGCATTTTATAAGCTGATAAAAGTTTTTTGGTTTTTAATACTACACGTTAATGATACGGATATTTTCGTATTCTGTAAATGTCTTGATTTTTTTAAAAATAATTTCTGAGTACAGCTGAAAGCAAAAGTTTGCCATCTCCCATCATTTTTAAATAAATAAAAGGAAAATGTACATCTATTTTACATTTTATCTACACATAAATGAGGATTTTTTCACGAAGCTAAACATGAAATGTAGGTGCAGCAAGACACCAATCTACAGAGATGGGTTTTTTTTTACGTAGTTATCTCGTGTTCAACACATACTGTTTCGTGCAGCTCTTACCGGTCTCTCAGTTTTCTTTAAGAGAAATAAGACCTTTTCCGTTTTTAAATTTTTCTTTTCTGAAGAAAGAAAGGTATGGTGTGCTCATGTGGTGATAACGCAGTTTTTATTGTTCTTTCAGGGAAAAACAAATCTTGTTAAAATGACACATTTTCCATTTTTACAAGATTTTTTTTAACATGTACGTTTTTTTTCTTTGTTTTTTTGTTTTGTTTTGTTTTGTTTTAGCAACGGTCTCTTCAAAATCTTAAGGCAAAACTCAACAAAATTTGTTTTCAGACCTGATTCAAAGAAGGCAGTGTGTGATATCTGTCATAAAACAGTTGTAGCAGTTATAAGAGACACATACGGAAAAAATGGGGTCGAATATTACAATCTGAGAGGATATAGAAGTTGTTCAGAGGTTGAGGAAGAGGTTGGAGGCAGCTGTAAAGGCAAAGTTTGGCCTATAAGAAAATATAGAGAAGGTATTTCTCTCACATTCAGAAAGGGAGATGCAAACTTACAAAGAAAATATCATCATTTTTTCACCATGCTGGTTGCTCATAGTAATGAAGGAACATCTGAGAAACCAAACACATTACATATCTTGTTTATGCAAATTACATTTTGTTGTCATTTTCATTTTGTCCTAAGAGCGTACAAACTTTTGACTGCAATGCCTGTAATCTTCAATAATCTGTCACTCATTTTGGTTGCAGTTGATCGAAGGCTCTTCGGCCCAGCAGAAGGAAGTTCTAGGGATCATGACCCCTGACTATTACAACTACTTAAACCAGTCAGGAACCTACAAGGTGGACGGCACCAACGACAGCAGCGACTTCCACGAGACGATGGTGCGTCATTCACCTCACCCTGCACTTTTACTGATATGATTAATAAGGAATAAAACACTTGGGGCTGGGCTGTTATAGGAAAACAATCATCGAGAGGGTGGCGTGATGAAGCTACTAGAGTTACTGTTCCCAAAGTTGATCATTTTCCAGTAGCAGCATGTCCTTGAAGTGTTTTATTCGTCTTACGCCACAGCAATATGCCCATGCAAATAACTGGATATTCATTTTAAAAAATCACACATCATCCTTTTTTTTTTTTTAGCAGTTTATAGTTACATTTGTTAGATTCTCTTGAAATTAATAAGCTGCGTCATGTTACAGAGAAAACCACAAACTTCTCAAGGTGGAAAATGTATCGACTGTTAAGGCCCTGACACTGGAGACTCCTTCCATAAATACTAAATAAACATCTCCTTGCAGGAAACTTCATCATATCAGTTATTTTTATTTGATAAATAACGACACGCTTATTTAAAAATCTCTTTATTATTAGTTTAGATTATGTCGTGCGTTCATTATGTTCGTTATGAGTCCTTGTCCTATTGTTTCTATAGTAACAAGAATGTGTTCAAAAATATATTCTTGTGTTTGTATCATTGATTGAAGATGTTACTGATTACAAACCAACTCTAAACGATTCTGTGTGTGTGTGTGTGTGTGTGTGTGTTGCAGGAAGCCATGCAGGTGATCGGGATCCCTGGAGAGAATCAGATGCAGGTCCTGCAGATTGTAGCTGGAATCTTACACCTGGGTAACATCAGCTTCATCGAGGTGGGAAACTACGGCCAGGTGGAGAGCACAGACTGTAAGTGTGGACATGAGCACGCTCGTGTTTCTTTATTCTGAAACCTTCTTATGGGTTTTTAGTTTCTCTAAAATCCAGTCTGAATAAGGACACTTTCAGGTCTGAAGTCTGAGGCTGAACCAAGAACTGGTTTATTTTAACAATTACTAAAACTAATCACATACACTACTAAACTAACTAACTACAGATGTGGACAGATTTGTTGGTACCCTTCCAAGAAAAAAGAAGAACCCACAATTTTGAGATTTCATTGTGCCCTGCATAGATTCATGGCACCCCATGTCAGATGCAGCAAAATAGCCCCAAAACCTAACCGAGCCTCCTCCATGTTTCACAGTAGGTATGGTGTTCTTTTCTTTGAAAGTTTAATTTTTTCGTCTGTGAACGTAGAGCTGATGTGACTTGCCAGAAAGCTCCAGTTTTGTCTCATCTGTCCAAAGGACATTCTCCCAGAAGCACTGTGGCTTGTCAATATGCATTTTAGTAATTTCCAGTCTGGCCTTTTTATGGTTTTCTTTCAACAGTAGAGTCCTCCTGGGTCTTCTTCCATTGATCCCACTGTCACTCAAACGGTGATGGATGGTGCGATCAGACACTGATGTATCTTGACCTTGGAGCTCAGCTTGTATCTCTTGGGAAGTTTTCCTTGGCTCTTTGTTTACCTTTCGCACTATCGTTCAATCTGGGGTCAATTTTCCTCTTGCGGCCACGTCCAGGGAGGTTGGTTACAGTCCCATGGACCTTAAACTTCTTAATAATATTTGCAATTCTAGTCAGAGGAACATCAGGCTGCTTGGAGATGGTCTTATAGCCTATACCTTTGACATTCTTGTCTATAATTTTCGTTCTGATCTCCCCAGACAACTGTCTCCTTTGCTTTCTCTGGTCCATGTTCAATGTGGTTCACATGATGATACCAAACAGTAGAGTGACTACTTTTCTCCATTTAAATAGGCTGAATGACTGATGACAAGGTTGAAGGCATGTGTGATACTAATTAAAGAAAACAGTTAGTTTGAAATATCACTATAATCCAATTATTTATAATCTTTTCTAGTGGTACCAACAAATCTGTCCAGGCCATTTTAGAATATCTTTAGAATATTTTACATTTTAGAATATTTAGAATATATTCTGTCTGTAGAATAAGCAATAATTTATCTCTTTTCAGACTTTTTTGCTTTACTCTATGACAGCAAAGGCATGCAGGTATACATGAGACAATTGCTTTTAATTTCGTCACTTGGAAATGAAGCATCGTTTCAATGTGCTGTAAGGGAGCCAACAAATTTGTCCACGTCTGTATTATTCAGAAACACAGGGCTGCATGCTTATCATAAAAAATGATATCCAAATGTAATGCGTGTGCTGTTAAATGCTCTCTGTACTGCTCAGTGCTGGCCTTCCCCGCCTACCTGCTGGGAATCGATCAGAACCGGCTGCAGGAGAAACTCACCAGCCGGAAGATGGACTCCAAGTGGGGCGGCAAATCCGAGTCCATCGACGTGACACTGAATCAGGAGCAGGCGTGCTACACACGTGACGCTCTCGCCAAGGCCCTGTTCGCTCGTCTCTTCGACTACCTGGTGGAGGTCTGGATTTACTACAAACTCTGTGCATGTACACTCACACTTAAAGCATTTCCAGCACAATTTCTTGTGTTTGCCACAGACAGAAAAGGTGCAGATTGACAAATGAAGTATTCTTACAAAGTAAGAAAAAAAAAACACTTTGGAGCATGCTGTTTTAGGAAAAAAAAATTTTAAAAATTATATTTCCTCTTATACCACCGCAGTTTGCCAATAATTATAATGTTTTATTAATTAAACAACAACACATCACGCTTTTTTTTTACCCATTTATAGCTACATTTAATGTTGTGAAACATCCCCAAAACAAATTAGTTCCTGTTCCTTCACCAGCCTCTCTTTTTTCTTTCTCTTAATGTCAGTAAGACAAAAAAATGCAGCTTGTCATGTTACCAAGAAACTTGAAAGCGTAACTCCTCTGTCCTGATGACCTTCCCGTGTTTTGAAACTTTACCTCTGACTGTTACAAAGTGCTGACACTGGAGACTCCTTCCATAAATGCTAAATGAACATCTCCTTACGGAAAACTGCACCATACAGACGCGTACACACGTTAATAGTCAGTTTGCGTGAAGTGTTATGAGCTGTTAGAAGGAGCACATTAATATTAACCTGCTATCTGTCAATCAACGGTGCTGTGGCATAAACTATTTTTAAACGTATATGAATGTACTGTATGTTCTGAAATAGAGAATGATTTATTGTTTTTTTTTTCACTCTAATGAACAGGCCATAAACAAAGCCATGCAGAAGCCCATCGAAGAGCTCAGCGTCGGCGTTCTGGATATTTACGGATTTGAGATTTTTCAGGTGAATCGATGTTTTTTTATTTCAGTCTCTATGTTGCGATAATGTGAGATTCTGAACTGACTGAACTGACTGACTGTTTCTGCAGAGGAACGGGTTCGAGCAGTTCTGTATAAACTTCGTGAATGAGAAACTGCAGCAAATCTTTATCGAGCTGACTCTGAAGGCAGAGCAGGTACGCACGCTTACCTTTCACTTGTGTGTAGTTCAGCACATGCAGGTGATTATTAGTTATAATTATTGGTTTATATTCTCACTTGTTTCCCCCCAACAGGAAGAATATGTCCAGGAGGGGATCAAGTGGACTCCTATTGATTACTTTAACAACAAAGTAGTGTGTGATCTTATCGAAAATAAACTGGTAAGTTCACAGAATATACAGCTGGATGCATAACATGATCAAGTAAATATGTGTGATAAATTATGCGTGCATTTAATGAGGCATGATGCAGACGATTTACAAAGAAGAACTGGGTAAAAGATGGCACAATATTTAACATGTAGTTTGTGTGTGTGTGTGTGTGTGTGTGTGTGTGTGTGTGTGTGTGTGTGTGTGTGCACGTGCACGTTCTAGTTGTTCATGAAAGCTGTGATAATTTCAGATCTCACAGGAAAGGAAAACTGCAACTGAAACACAAAATTTCTCTTCAAGTATGTAAGAAATAAAACACAGCCGAGCATGCGGTTATAGGAAAATAATCAACCTCACGAAGCAGAGTTATTGTTACCATCCTGACGTTGATTATTTTCCTAAAACAGTTCATCCTGAAGTGTTTTATTCCTCTTACACCACAGAAATGTGCAATGCTTACAATGTTTTATGTACTAAAGATTAAGCTCGTACTTTTTATCCATTTATAGTTGCATTTAACAAGTGAAACTAGCTAGTTCCTGTTCTAACTTCCGTCACAGTAGCTATAAATGGTTGTTCTCTCACCAGCCTCTTGTTTTTCCTGTCTCTTTTGTTATTTTGTTCGTGTTGTTTCTGAATGTGTTCCGTCTCTACCACATTGTGCATTATTATTCGGGGTGCAGTCAGTTTGTAGTCTTGGCCAAATTCTAAGTGGACAAATTATATTTCCTGCATAATTCACTACACAGGGTGAACAAAACATCAGGAACTAATGAGAGTAAAACTACATATACATCATTTTGTATTTATTATTTATAGTCCACTGCAAATCCTAAAATAAAAAAAAACAATGCACATTATTTCAGCACCACAATGCATCTATGAATGTAATAAAATGTGTTGTTGATCAACTACTAAAGCCAGCAAGCATTTGCTAGGGATGTGTTTAATTTAAAAATCGCTTTTTATAATACTCTACTTTTTTTTTGTACTATTTTTTGTGATTTTAGTTTGCTCAGTAACATTTTGTAACATTCTGAGCAAAATTGTTTATTTCTGGAGGAAAAATCTTCAATATTCGCATTTTCAGTTCCTCTTTGCTTGCATTCTTGCCACAGGACAGATACAACCTAAATATCTGCAGAAATGATAGTGCCCTACATAGTGCCGATATTTTGTTTGCAGCCGAGTGTACAATATTTTAAGTGCTCGTTTCCACTTCTCTTTCTCCTCTTGTGTCACTTCCTACCCAGAACCCGCCAGGTATAATGAGCGTCCTCGATGATGTGTGTGCCACCATGTACGCCAAGGGCGAGGGGGCCGACAGCACTTTACTGCAGAAGCTGCAGTCTGCGGTGGGCTCACACGAGCACTTTAACAACTGGAACTCTGGCTTTGTTATCCACCACTATGCAGGCAAGGTGCGCAGCTCCGCCTTTACGAACAGGGAATACTCGGGTATTTAATGAATACTCCACCATTTAGTAACATAATCTCTATCTACTGCAAATGTAACCTATGTTTACTGAAGACAATATTTTCTACCCATTTTCTTGTACTGAAAAAAGAATAGAAATCTTTACTGTCTACTGGAAAAATGTTCATAATTGAAGGCTAAGGACAGTTTCAAGTTCCAAGCTTGAAAGCTATTCAATATTCAGAATTCAGTACTGCAATAGTTATACCCCAAAAATAAAAGGGATTAGACAGATGTGGGATTAGAGATTAGACATACGTGCTAGAAACCCTTCGCTTAAAGTCTTTGTGTAATTATATTACACATATTAGAGGAGCATTTAATCTCATCAGCCAAGAAACAGAATCTGGGAAGAAGATGGACAAGACAATGACCCCAAACCTACAGCCAAAGGAAGTCAAGAAGGCCCTGCATGGCCTAGCCAATCTCCTGACTCCAATCCCGTTGAAAAATTATGGAGGATTTTGAAAGTGCGAGTCCATCAGAGGAACCCTCGTAGCCTGGAGGAAGCCTTGAAGACGATTAGCCAAGAAGAATGAGCCAAAACTGAACCACAATGCTGCAAAAAGCGAATTACTTCCGTATTACTGTAGATGTCTCGAAGCTGTAATCGCCAATAATGTTGGTAATTTGTGGCGTCCGAATGCTTTTTCCCTGTCCATTTCATTTTTAAAAAATATATATATTTGTTTATGCTTAGGAATACATACTTTTATGCTCATATTTATAGGTACAAAGTCAAAAGACATTACGTGTGTAATTTTGTAGTGGATATATGCACTGGAAGTATGTAAAATAATACAAACAAAGGTGATCAAATACTTATTTTATTTTATTATCTTCACTTTATTTAGCGTCATTGCTACGAATTGATATCAATTATAATGTATCATGCACATGTACTCTAAATGAGATGACTAGATTTTGTTTAGAAAATTGAACATATTTTTGTCTTTTATGACCGAATTTTGACTGAATTTTACATCTTGTCGCGAATCAGGTGTCATACGACGTCAACGGTTTCTGTGAGAGAAACAGAGATGTGCTTTTTACCGACCTCATTGCACTGATGCAGAGCAGCGAACAGTAAGTATATATTTATATATGATTATTAGAAGTGCCCTTCTAACTGAGGTGTAGTGATCCGACATGGTTTGAAATGTGAGGATCACACAAATTGTTCCTCTTCACAGTCACTTCATCCGCAGCCTTTTTCCTGAAAACCTCAACACTGACAAAAAAGGCAGACCCACCACAGCAAGCTCCAAAATTAAAGTAAGATCAAGAATCAACTCATTTTTTTAAAACCTAAAGTCAGGAACCAATGAGATTATAAACACGACACTCTCGAACACGTTTTCCAAAGAGCAACTCAATGTACGAAAGTATATTACTTAAGTAACGACTGAACAGTGATGTAGTTTGCAGCACCTTCTATAATTAATATCGAATATTAACATCCTGTCACAATCGTATCAACATTTTCAGCAATTGCTCGATTGCATGGTATGTCACGCTCCAAAGTTCCTTTAATCAAGCACCTCATCGTACAGCAGGAATATTTATGATGGCAAAAGATTTTGAAATACAGAACATCATGTTGCATTGCCCAATTACTTATCATCCGGCGTTTCGTTTTATAATCCAATGTCCTGGACTACAAATTCAACCAAACACACATTATGTCACTGCTAATTAATTAAGAAGTTCATCACAAGCCACACTGGTTTCCTGTGAGTTCGTGATTCTTCTTCGGTGGTGGCGATGAATATCTCTGTGCTTTTTGGAGTTATTCCAAAGCAGATTGTGATCGTATAACTCTGGTCCACAGAGGCAGGCTAACGAGCTGGTGGATACGCTGATGAAATGCACGCCACACTATATCCGCTGCATCAAACCCAACGAGACCAAGAGGCCCAAGGACTGGGAGGAGAGCCGGTGAGTCTCGGTATCGTGTATCGTCCTGCTTTACCCACAGCGCTAGTCTTATCCTGGTACACTTCAATGTCGTTGGATTTTGTCATGGATACTCCGGTATGGCTTTACATTAGGGTTGGTTAATGCAGTTACAGGAAAATAATCAATGTGATGTGGTTTGACGTGAAGCAGAGTTACTGTTGCCTCCCTGACGTTGATTATTTTTCTAATAACAGCACACACGGAAGAGTTTTATTCCTCTTAACACTCAATGCTGACCATTTTTTCTTAAAGAGATTTCCTCTTCGCATCACTGTTCCCATGGTGACAAGCGCAGTGTGCTCATATTAGTTTTCGTTTAGGTTTTGGCTCTTGGTTTCCGCCCGCTGTCCTGTCATTTGCTTGTTATCTAATTCCTCAAAGCTCTCCTGATGTGAGAAATGACTGCATGTGAAGCATGTTCTCTCCTTCTGACACTCATCATGATTGTGGTCTTCAGGGTGAAACATCAGGTGGAGTATTTGGGTTTGCGCGAGAACATCAGGGTGAGGAGAGCCGGCTTCGCCTACCGCCGAGTTTTCCAGAAGTTTCTACAGAGGTGAGTTATTAATGTAATGAGTACTAATGATGAAGCTCTGTTTATACTCTTTATCATCGTAAGTAATACTTTGTAAGTGTTCGTTTCTTACTACTTTTAAACAGTAAATAGTCAGATATTTGATCCAGGAAGGAAAAGCAGCCAGATGAAGCACAGAATAAGAATGAGATACAGTAAATAATCAGCAAATGACTAAAAGTTTACGTAATATAGTAGATACAATAAATACAAATAAAAGGATACATAAAACAAATCATACCTACATAAAAATCATAAAAAAAAATAGGTATAATATTGACCAACTTCAGTTTAAGTAAAAAGTGATTAGATGTTAAAATCTAGTAATTTTCTCATCATACCATTTCAAAGAGTTTGTTCTCACAGTTTTTTGTTTCTAGTATGTTCACCCTCAGTAAATCTAAATAATGTGACGCATATTGTGTAAAAAAAAAGTTCACCGTCCACATGCTGCATTTTCATTATTCCTGTGAGAAGTTGGCGATTGTGCGCCGCGCTGATGTCACTGGGGACGTTGTTATTGCTAGTGGAGATATAACGATGTTTAAGAGGAGGAGGGAAAAAATCCAAATAACATTCTGATTTTTTTTTTAGTTAACTCTCTGTCAACCAAAAACAAAAGAGCACGAGCTTCTTTTGTCACTCCCCATTTTTCAGCCATGTTCAACATCATATTCATGAGAAACCCAGTGTAGAAGTAGTGGAGACGTTGGAGCAAACACTGGACTCAGCGTCCCAGAATGCAATGCAGCAATCAGATGCCGCATTACAGCAGAGACTCGGGTAGGCCAGTTAGTGAGCTACGAGATGATGAGCGTGCATTAGTGTTATTGGGGTATTAGCATTAAAGTTAAAGCTTTCTAGAGACCTGGACAGACTAAAGGACTAAAGCGCCGCTGCATCATTCTCTTTAGGTAGAGATGAAGCAGGAACGGCATTGTGGGTAATGTAGGAAACAGCTACCCAAAGTGAAAATAGAGCAAT
The DNA here is from genome assembly GCA_022985145.1 of Pangasius djambal. Classification (NCBI taxonomy): domain Eukaryota; kingdom Metazoa; phylum Chordata; class Actinopteri; order Siluriformes; family Pangasiidae; genus Pangasius; species Pangasius djambal. The sequence goes on along the minus strand of CM040982.1, from coordinate 2,794,298 downwards.
ATGTTGATGAAAGAAGTTTAAACTTAAAAAAAAACATCAGCTTAGAATTTTATTACAAAATAAATCCTAGATGCCGTTGAAGCTTTAAGACATAATTAAGACAAGTTAATAATGAAGATTAATATGCAACTTGTTCAGGGTGGAGTTTTGCATTAAATTACAGAATGTAATATGTATTGCACACTAAAACTTACCTGTTATGAGTGCTGTATGATCAGGTGTGTTAACAGCAGGTGTGTGTGTGTCTCAGGTACGCCATCCTGACCCCGGAGACGTTCCCGCACTGGCGTGGAGGAGAACAGCAGGGCGTCCTGCATCTGCTGCGCTCCGTAAATATGGACAATGACCAGTACCAGATGGGCCGCACTAAGATCTTTGTCAAAAACCCAGAGTCGGTATGAATGTGCCATTTTACATTTTATTTCATTTTTTTTTTTAACCACAAAATATTTACCTGGTTACATGATAACTAACAGTTTTTGGAGACAAATACACACATGCTGATTATTTTTGCTGCCTAACTTCTTCTAGTTTTTGATTTATATTATTTAAACCTACCATTTAAGACAGAGGTATTCAACTAAATTCTAAAGGTCCAGTTACATAAAATTTGTTGCTTGAAAAGTTCTGGTTGTGCAAATAATGCTACAAATAGCGATAACAGTTAAATGTTAATGCTTAATCATAAATGATTGGTTTATAGCTATAAATATGACCATTTGAAGTTTCATTTTGCACTGGCGCTTCATGGTGCTTCACTTTTGACTAGTGCCACAGATGCTGAAAAGATTAGATGTCTGTTTTGAATTTGATGTGGGGAGACTCCCGAATGCTGCAACAGAAAAGCATTCACCCTATCGACAAGAGATCGCAAATTCAAATCCTGACGACGCCACAGCCAGAAGTCTAGAGAGTAAAACTGGCCGTGCTCCTGAGTGGGCGGGGCATACTCTCTCCCCTGTCAATCACAGCAACACTAGCCAATCGTGCATGTCTGTGAGCTCATGTATGCGGAAGAGGGCGGATAGCGTTTTCCTCCGAGTGTGTTACACTGCCCTGTGATGCAGCATGGGGAGCATTGCGGTTGTCTGTCTCACAGGAAGCATGTCTTAGCCTTCACGCTCCCCAGTCTGTAGCTGTCATGTGATAAGAACTGGCTGGTGTGCCGGAACTGGCAAATAACTAAACTGAGGAGAAAATGGGGGAAAAAATGATGTAGAGTGAATGTTTACCAATGGACATACTTCTATATTTTCATTGTCGGCTCACTAATTAGCACAGCACTGAGTGCTAATGTCTGTAGCTAAATAATTTACATACATGCACTTGATTGGATAAACTGCAACAGAGGATCTGCTACATAAGCTGCAACGGTTTATGTTTAGAAATTAAAACCACTGAACTATAGACTGTTTTCTTCTTTCGTACATTAATCTGTTCTGCTGGATTAGTTTGCTGGGTGAACATCTGGACTGCAGTCCACCAGAGATGACACTGCATAAAAATAAATACAAAGCTGCATCTGTAATTTGACAAGCACTAGAACTCATTGGCTAAGTTCTAAAACATGAAAATAAATTTAGCCTGAACGTTCTGTACTATAACACAGAACGTAACTACTATAGATCTTTTGCTTTTTACCAGCTGCTTGATGTAAGTCTCTTTACTCTCTCTCTCAGCTGTTTCTGCTGGAAGAGATGCGGGAAAGGAAGTTTGATACGTTCGCCAGAATCATCCAGAAAGCCTGGAGGAAGTACATCGCTAGGAGGAAGTACGAGCAGATGAGAGAAGAGGGTAAGAGAGCTTAATGCTGCATAAACCATAAAACAGATACAGGATGTTAAAGTGTCACTGAGGGACTATTTCTCTCAGACATGCTAATGATTAAAGGTGCAGTTTGCACAGATATGTTCACACGGGTAACAACCAATGAAACCATGCATACTTCCTCGAGAACAGTCTGCAGACAAGTTTGCAGAAATGCAACATGTAAACCTGAGGGGTCAGCAAGCTCCAGAGTTCAGTGCTTTTCCTGTTTATCAAGACTGACTTGACTCATCTGTGAATCATTTATGAGTCGAGCCGTATGTGTGGAGTAAAGAGTAAAGAGACTTTGGAACAAAAATAAATATTACTCTCATCAGAATAATATATATGACACATTTGACCAAGTGAAGGGGTTTTACAAGAAAGAAAGGGAACTTAAAAGACAAAGACGATCAAATTAATCATAAAAGAACCAATGACTGAAAAGAGGAACTTAAAAACAATGCACATAAAATCATTCATTCAACAAAGCAAACTGTCACACCGGGGTTTAGAGCTTCAGGTTTAACAGGCTGAGAAAGCGGTTAAACTCTCTCTTGGGAAAACTTCATCGTTCCGTGTAGAAGAGATTCTTTTACCGCGAGAGAAATCATTAACCATCCAAAAAGCTTTTTTTGCTAAGAGTGTAGAAATCGTAGATAATAAATGTAATTTCCTGTCATTCGAATCTGTTTGAATGTTTGTAATGATTCAAAAAGAAATATAAATGTTTTTGACATCCACTTAAGATGTACGGATCGTCCAAGCAGGTGAATGATTTGTTTAGCAGTGATGAATCATATGTACAGTAATCTGTCATGTGTGTAATCTTAAAAGCTCTAAAAAAAATTTTTTTTTGCCAAAGAGTAACATATACAAGGAAAAAAGCAGTGGCTCTAGCATAGCCCCCCTGAGGAACTCCACAATTAATATTAATAACAATTAATAATCCTCAATATTAGCTGATGCATGTTTCCCAGGCTGATGTAAGACTGTGTATGATTTAAAGATAATCCAGCTCGAACCCTGAGACCTGCTCAACACACACTGACAGAGGTGTTAAAAGCACCCTGATTCTTTACTCAAGTAAAAGTGTAACTACTAATCTACATAAATCGTCTGGTGAACATGGAAGTAAATTCTTCCCTCAAGTTAAAGGAGAAAAGTATAAACTCTTACATTTGCAATATGTAAAGTACGAAAGTAAAGAAGAACAAAAGTAGGACATCTTTTACAAAAAGGAAAAGATGATAGTCTCAGTTTCGAATCACACACTGATGGTAAATTAGCACCATTTTCACTGAGGAACCATGGAATGTGGGCAAACATTAGGTACGACTAACTAAAAACAGCTTCATTGCTACTGTCTCAAATGTTAGCTAACATGACAATAACTCACTGAGTGCTAATGGCTAGCTGTCACAATACAAACTAGCTGAATGCTCATAGCTAGATGTGGCAATACAAACTAGCTGAACGCTAATAGCTAGATGTGGCAATACAAACTAGCTGAACGCTAATAGCTAGATGTGACAGTACAAACTAGCTGAACGCTAATAGCTAGATGTGACAATACAAACTAGCTGAACGCTAATAGCTAGACGTGACGATACAAACTAGCTGAATGCTAATAGCTAGATGTGACAATACAAACTAACTAAATGCTAATAGCTAGATGTGACAGTACAAACTAACGAAATGCTAATAGCTAGATGTGACAGCTGAAGCTGTCTGATGCTAAAAACATGGCCTTATGATGTTTGTAGATATAGTGCCTTGATAGTAGTTTTTTTTCTTTTGAAATGTAGTGAGTAAAAGTCTAAAGTGTTCAGTGAAAGAAACTCAAGTACAGTACAGAGCCTTAAAAACCAACGTTAGGTACAGAAACAAAGCAATTTTCTCAAAAAGATACTTTCTCTACCTCTGCACTTTGCTTTGAACGTAGACTTCTAAATCTATATGTTATACTTTGAAAGGATCTCTTACTTCTCTTTCTCTCTGTGCTTTCTGTTCCTAGCTTCGGATATTCTCTATAACTCAAAGGAGCGACGCAGGAATAGCATTAACAGGAACTTCGTCGGCGATTACCTGGGCATGGAGGAGAGGCCTGAACTGCGTCAGTTCCTGGCCAAGAGAGAGCGAGTCGACTTTGCTGACTCAGTGAACAAATACGACCGCAGGTTTAAGGTATGTCTTATAATCAGCTACAACTAGGGGAAACCACTGACGTGAACCGATGCAACAATCATAAATCAAATATTATTCATTCTAAAGTGATTATTATTAAAAAAATTTAAACTGATGTGTAAACATTTGAATAGGCTAGCAAGCTGATTTGCCCAGAACTCTAACACTTTTAAAATCGTCTTTCTCTACATCATCATTTGTGAATTAATGATACCTCAGATTCTGAACAAAGTTCCATCAGAGGCTATTAAATCAAACTGTAGCGTATTATATGCATTGTTATTTAACAAAGAAACACATAATCCGTGATACGGTGAACGTTTGCGTAAGGAGATGTTTATTTAGCACCTATGGAAGGAGTCTCCAGTGTCAGTAACAGTCAGAGGTAAAGCTGTAACTCGAAAAGTAACTGAAACGTTTTTCGACACAGGAATGTCTTAAGGGTGAACGACGTTGCGTTTTGCCGTTCTTTTTTCTTTTTTTTTTCTTTTTTTGCATTATTAGTTTCAAGAGAGAGAGAAAAAAAGACAGTCTAGTGAAGGAAGGACTGTTTATAGCTGCTATAGCATAAGTGATAACAGGAACTAACGTGCTTCACAGATGTTCCACCGCATTAAATGTAACAGTAAATGGATTAAAAAGTATGTCTTAAAATACATAAAAAATTGCAATCCTTGGCTCGTCGTTCAGGACATGCTGTTATTAGAAAATAATATACTTCTAGGTGGTAACAGCAACTCCACATGATTATTGTTGATTATTTTCCTATAAAAGCATGCGCCCAAGTGTTTTATCCCTTACATATATACAATCATTGTATATTATACACAAACAAGACTATTTATCGTTGGGGTAAATGTGAAAATAATGTAAATTATTTCTGAAAATTATGCTTCTATGATTGTGTTTACACACACACACACACACACACACACACACACACACACACACACACATACACACACACACATATATATATATATATATATATATATATATACAGTACTGTGCAAAAGTCTTAGGCACATGCAAAGAAATGCTGTAGAGCAAAGATGCCTTCAAAATTAATGAAATTAAATGTTTCTACATTTTAAAAAAAATACTATAAAGAGCAGTAAGCAGTAATAAATGAAACAAAGTCAGTATGTGGCGTGATGATCCTTTGCTTTAAAAAAAAGGAGATTATAAGGAAATGAGCTGTAAGTGTTACTGAGCATCTTGCAGAAGCAGCCGCAGTTCTTCTGGAGACTTTGACTGTCGACTCGCTTTTTATTTCTGCAGCGAAACCCAGCAGCCTTCATTCTGTTTTTTTTGTCTGAAAAGTGTCTCTTATGTCATCTGCTACTTTCTTTACTGACATACAAACATTCTTAATTTTGTGCTTGAAAACTAATGTTTGGAATCTAAAATGTTTTTTGTACTGACTCGATAATGTAGAAGTCATAAAATACAAATCTATAACAAAGTTTGTACTATAAAAAAATAGGGTGCCGAAGACTTTTGCACAGTACTGTAATTCTCTCTGTCCTTTTTTTCAGTCAATTAAAAGGGATCTGATCCTGACACCTAAGGGCATCTACTTGATTGGACGTGAGAAAATCAAGAAGGGTCCTGAGAAAGGCCAGATCAAAGAAGTGCTGAAGAGAAAACTCGAAATCGGGACCATACGCTCCATTTCATTGAGGTTAGGAACTTCCTGTGTTAAATACCCCATGCTGACTCATTTCTGCAAAGCATCTGCTGTTGCCCACCAGACCAAAGCGGAGCCACCGCACAGTGATGGGCTCTTGCTCAGTGCATGGGCTTGAGGTTTTTCTGTAGTGTATGAAAATATCACTAGACAAACAGAAGGTTGGTTAAAATATCCGCAGCACTGACCCCTCTTGCACGGCTGTAGTACTGAATGTTTCCATGAACAGAAGGTCGGTAACGTTCCTGTCGTAGTGAGAGGGAGACTGAAAGTGCGAGCGAATGACTCTGATATCATGTAAATATGAATGTTAATTTGAATTTAATTTGTCCAAAGCACTCGAATTAGAGAACGTACACTTTAGTAAACTTTCAAACATTTACAGTTCTGTCGTCTGCCCTTCTGTGTAATTTATACTTTGATCAGACGAAGTGTGCCTAGTTTCTCGTCTAAAGCCATTTAAGAAGAGAAGGATGATCGAATAAATAACTCACCTTGTTCACATTCATTACAGCCACGACATGTATTTCACTTGTGCTTTCTCAACCACTGATGAGTTACAGCTGTGTGAAGAAAAAAAAAACGGCCCCAGTGGAGGTCAAATCTAGGGGGCGTCTCAATCTGTGTAGTCACCTGACATGAATCTATAGTGCTAGGTTAGAAAGAAATCAGCCCCAGCCTCGGCCTCACTCCTACCCACCATGCTGAGTGTTTTACTTACAACCGTTGGTGGCAATGTTGCACTCAGTTCCACAATATAATCTGAAATAATCTGATATTTGTTAACAGGATCTTAAAAAAAGGAATCCTTCTACTGATGTCTGTTTATCTTTTTTTTTTTTTTTGAAACATTATCTCTCGAAGACGTGTGAGTTGCTGAGGGAGGGCACATGAGCTTATATACACACACACACACACGCATACATGTACACACACACACACACACACACACACACACACACACACACACACACACACATATATATATATATATATATATATATATATATATATATATATATATATATTAGTTCTACACTAATCATAGATTCAAATGAGGAAAAAATGTGGGGTTAAATCTCACAGTAAATATTTTTAAAATTAAGGAAAAACTTACCATTAACTGTGGAAGCCGGTGCTGATTTTTTTTTTTTGATTGATTCAAAAAACATCCTGTCAAGAATAATCTGTTTTGGGGAAGTGCAAATCTTTAGGCTTCCCATGTCTGTCTGTATGACTATTTACACACTGACCATGTTTTTTTTGCATTTTCCTTAAAGCGCCATACCAGATTCATTCATCCATCATTTTATGAATCATCGAGCTGTTTCGTTTTTCATTTATATCCGCAATCTCATTTCATGTAGCTATTTATTTGTGATCTTAATTAAGACGCGTGCAGACTTAGTCCAGTCCTGGAGCTGGGAATTACTGCTTTAATCCGCATCCACATCCATGTCTCGTACCTTTCACTTTATTTCTTTCTTTATTTTTTGCTCTAGCACGAGGCAGGACGACTTCTTCATCCTGCACGAGGCTCAGTACGACAGCCTGCTGGAGTCCTTGTTTAAGACTGAGTTTCTGAGCTTGCTGTGTAAGCGCTATGAGGAGCAGACCAAGAGCAAACTCACACTTTCCTTCAGTGACAGGTACACAAACACACACACACACACACACACACACACACACACACACTGATCTACAGTTTCCCCTTAAATGCCCCCTTAAAAAAGGTTAAAGGTGCAGTATGTAATTTTTTTAAAGAGTTTCTGGACACATAATAATGATACATTTTCAAAGATACATTAATCACACTGTGATTTTTAAATATTGACACACAATGAGTCTTGATAGTTTCCTCTTTGGATCCTGTGACGTCCCATTTTGAACTGTTTCTGTAGACAGTCATGTTGCACAAGTAACTCAAATTCTCTCTCCAATGTTACAGTAAAGAAAAAACCACTTCCTCGTCACTGGATCTTTATTTACTCTGCATTATTCATGATAATAAATCCAATCTAGGAAGCAAGCTAATCGAGTTAGTTAGCTGACTAGTCAGCCTTACTGTTGCGGGTGCGTTAATGTTATTGATGGCATTTAATCCGAGTGTGTAATCTGTACAGGCTGGAGTTTCATGTGAAGAAGGAGGGATGGGGAGGAGGAGGGAGCCGCATGCTGGTGTTTTCTAGGGGACAAGGAGATGTGGCTCAGCTCAAACCTGCAGGAAAAACTCTCAATATCAGTATAGGAGACGGCCTACCCAAGACTGCAAGTGAGTGACACGGTGTTAGACTGCTCTTGTACGGTGGTCTGTACGTACAAAGCACATTAAGTCAACACGGAAAGGGGAAGATTATTGTAATTGCTGAAAGAATGTATATATTTCGTTACAGAACCGACGAGAAAAAGCATGCAGCCCACTCAAGGAGGGAGAAGACCGGCCCCCAACAGAGGTGTGTGTTTTTTTGTTTTTTTTTTTCTTTCATACCACAGCGCTGTTGAATTCCTGATTAGTCAGAAGGCGTTGATTCATTTTCTATAACAGCAGCGCTCACAGTAGTTCAGCTGTAAATCACAGGTTTGTTAATTAACGCACTCATTCTAGTATGTTATCGGTTCTATAGTAACAGCTCATACAGGGACTTGTACACATAAACTGATTTAAACTCGTTTAAGCAGGTGTAATTGTTGCACTAGTGAAAGAGACTTTCGTTTAACATGAATGGAAGCTTTGTAACAGACAATAAGTTTCCCAGCAGAGGAAAGTTTTCAGGACAGAAGACTTTACGCTTTACAGTTTCTCTGTTTGTTTTTTTTTTTTAAATCTCACTAACTTCAAAAGAGAGGAAAAAAAAGAAAAGCTGGCGAGGAAACGACTGTCAGTAGCATGCGTTAACATAAGTGATAACAGATACTAACTTGCCTTATGGACGCTCCACAACATGAAATGTAACTATAAACAAATAAAAAAGTGTGACGTCATTCTTTAATAAATATAAAAATTGTAATCACGATGGTATAAGACTAATAAAACACTCCAGGAAACTTTGTGGGTGGTAAGAGTTACTGCATCACACCACCCTGTTGTTGATTATTTTCCCATAAAAGAACACCCTGAGTGTTTTATCCCTTACAGCAGAAGTAGGAAGATGTGTGTGTGTGTATATGGTTTTAAAAACAAGTATTTTTTAACATATTATTACCATATAATAGTTTACCCAGTAATAGTAAATTAAATGAGGGGATAAAACAAACAGTCTGCTTATGTTTTTAATTACAGGTTACCAGAACGGGGCGGCGCAGTTCTCCCGTGGGAACGCTCGGCCGAAGGAGCAGACCTACTCCACACCGGATAAGTGGAACCGGCCGCCCAACGCCGCCCTCCCCAAACTGGGCTCTCAGAAAACCAGGCGAGGAACAGCAGCCACACACACACAGCCATCTAACCTGGACTTCCTCAACGTACCTGATCAGGGCGTGTCTGGGTGAGAGAGTAAACACACACACACACACACACACACACGCTTGTCTTACTCTCCCTGTGAAGACATTAGAGATGGCACGATATCACTTTTTCTTTTTCTGATACTGATAATGAAAACATAAGTATCGACTATTTGATAACTAATTGAAATTATTATAATTTTTTTTAACTGACGCACTTCACAGAACCGCAGCTTTTTAAAATTCGGTTACATTTTTCCACATCACTTACAATGAAAATATAAATAAACTCAATAATGTACGACTATAATAAAATCAATCCTTCTTTCATCAAATATGCTCATTATTATGACATCATAACATCATATACATTTTTTTATATATAAACTACATTTTTTTTATCATTAATGCATTTCCACCAAAAGAAAAAAAAAACATTCAGTCTGTTATTAATATTCATGCAAAACCACTCTGTTGTGGTTTTTTTTTTTTTCTTTCAAATTTTTAATTTTTATTTCCTCCTTTTTAAGAATGCACCGGAAGAGGAGCATCAGCCAGCGTCCTCCTCCGGCCCCCAACAGCCGGCCCAAAGCTCCGCCGCGACCTCAGGGTCCTCGATGCCGTGCACTGTATCAGTACATCGGTCAGGACGTCGATGAGCTCAGTTTTGATGTTGGTGATGTTATAGACCTCATTAAAGAAGGTGAGACCTGGATAAGAGAGGGAAAAAAATGATCAAACTAAATGATATCTTACTGATATGTGTCTATACTGCCCTCTGGTGGTGAAACCATATAGTCTAATTTAATGTCTGATATTTTATTTGTCCAGTTACATTTTATATACAGGAGCAAATCAGTAGCATTCAGTAGGTACACCCTTAGAACAATTAGGCTTTTCTACAGTTATCCCTTTTATGCTTGTGTATATATATTCTACATGTTCTATAGCTGAAATAAAATAAGATTCTTTAGTGTCATTCCACAGGCAATGACATTTCATTTAGCTGCAATCCAGCCAACATGCAGTTACAACATATATGCAATTTAGGGATTTAGGGAATCAAGTGTATAAAAAGTGTACAGAAATACAAAAAACCAGCAGCAGCTCATGACTGTAGATTTAGGTGTTGCAGGATGACATTAGTCATGACATAGCCTCAAACAAAATGAAGCCAAGAGGCTATCACACTTAGCTAATGCTACAGGCTACTGTCTAGTGAACTTTTTCGAGTAATTCTGTAATTCTTGTTGAGAAACAACAACATAAAATCATCCAGCGTACTGTAATCTAGCAGCTCGGTGTAGATGTACCTCTGTTTAACTGTGTTTGAGAGAATATCATATCATTAACCAGGGCTGACAGGTTTCAGCAAAGTTTCCAGCAGAGCTACATCTCACTTTGAAAAGGGAGACATTTTATTCTTTTCTTCAGCCTCTCAGCATGTGGAATACTTGTTTCACAATTTCTTATGTATGGATATTACTCGTGTCCCTCTCCCAATCATTCCAATAGCTATATCTTACAATAGAAATGTTCTGTACATCATAGACACACTGGCTGCACTTATACACACGGGCAAAAAAAAGGAGCCAAGCCCAGAATGGCAAAATATTAAGCTTTTAATGGTCTTAACAACAAATCATTGGTCAGAAAATGAGCAAGAATGAAAGAAATGCTTTCCTGAGACCTCCAGAGCCACCATTTGCTCGTTTACTTTTGCTGCAGTGAACCGTTTGGGGAAAAGCTAGAAACAGGGAAATTCACTTACATAGTCTTACATGATTAAAATATTTTATGTAAAATTCAAACTAACATACTAACTAACTGTACGAAAAATTTTTTTTTTAATTAGTCATTATTTGGTTATCTTCCACACCTGATGCAGCCCAAGCTCATAAATGGATTGATAGAGCAGGGAGAGATCTACAGTATTTGTTTAATTCTTGCTAATTTCCTGACCGCTGATTTGTTCTTAAGACCATTAAAACCTTCATATTTTGCCATTTTTGGCCTGGACCATTTTTTCTTTTGCCCAGGAGTATAAACACTGTGAAAATCTATTAGATTTAATTCTGATTATTTGCTATAAAACACAGATCTTGGTAGCCACTGAGTGTTTATAACCTAGAACAATCTGGCAACCCTGTCATTAACTGTCCTGTCCGTTCCTCCTCCTCTTCCTCCAGTGAAAATGTTCATAGAGCGAGCATAGGGCAGTGTGAAACCTGCCCCAATGGACCTTTATTTATTAGTTGCGGCATGTCGCAGTTCCCATTTTTGATCACTAGGTGTAATAATAAGTCTGTGAAGCTAAGTGGGGCAGAAAAGCGAGCAAATCAACTAAACATTAAGTTCTCTGTTAAATAGTGACACTTTTTAAAATCATTGATCACTCAAACGAGGTGATTAGTATTTAAAGGGAGTTTAAAATGTGTGGCGTTGTGAATGAGGTCTTATACATCAACCACCACTGTTCTTTCATATCATTCTTCCTACTTTAATCTAAAAATTATGCTTTTGTTTGTTTGTTTTTTTTAAGATCCGTCTGGCTGGTGGACTGGCAGGGTGCGTGGGAAAGAGGGCTTATTCCCTGGGAATTACGTGGAGAAAATCTGAGACAGTCAGAACTCTGTGGACTGAACGACCTGTCAGTGACCTCTGACCTCTCTTTGTACATCCAGCGTCTGAACCTGTCAGGACAGGTGTCTGGTGATGATGAGGCGAACAGCACATGGACACAATCATTAAACATGAATACAGAGGATTCACATAAACTGTGAGAGAAAAGGGTGTTTAAACATTTTTTTAAAGAGAAATATTGCAAAAAAGCACAAATGCATTATGAAATTTTGAATTCTCAAATGAACAAGGCAGTTTTGTAAAGGGGAGAGCCTGCACTGCTGCTCCACAACCACACAAAGGCACTGTTTTCCTTACAGAGCTGAGGGACGGTCTTTAGCACACACACTCACACACATAAGCAGGAATACAGTCCCTATGGGGCATTTTCTATTTTTATAACAGTGTTTAAGTTAGATGCCTGTTTATTTTAATGTGTTAATGCCTTTCCAAGTCTTGAAAATGAACTAAATCAGTGGTACTAATATTTAAGTGTTACATTTTTTTAAACAGTGCTTACTGTAAATGTCTATGATTATGCTGAATGGATGTTTACCAGCCCGTTTTAACGTAATCTCAGAGAGCTTTTTTATGCCGAAAAAAGTGTAAATGATCATGTTTTTTTGTTTTTTTTTTCCAAATATGGGAGTAAACTGATTTTCCCCAAACCTGCTTGATTTACTGACTCTCAGCATACATAGGGACTTGTACGTGCCACGTTAACAGATTCAAAAACATGTGAAATCATTGATATGGTGAAGTTTCCTGTGAAGAGACATTTATTTAACACTTTTTGAAGGTGTCTCCAGTGTCAGAGGTAAAGCTGTAACTTTCCAGCATAGGTAGGACCGAGGAGTTTGCGGTTTGTGTTTTCTCAGTAACAACTCTGTTTATAGCTGCTATGACATAAGTGACAATGGGAACTAACTTGTTTTGCAGATGTTGCACAACGTTAAATGTAACAATAAAAAGATAAAAAGTACTCATTGTTATGTATTAAGTAAAAGCTGTTAGCTTTAGAAACGTGTTGCGGTATCAGAGGAATAGAACAGTTCCTCATAACTTCACTTCTCACTGCCCCATTGTTGAGTTTTTATTATTACTTTTCGACAACATCACCTCCCGACCCAGAGTGTTTTATTCCTTACATAATGCTCTCACAAGCCAGACGATTTAGCATTGACTAGAGCGTCTGACGTGTTGTAAATAAACATGGCCGAGAATCACTTGCTTTCACCAAAACCTCAGATTTTTATAGATTATCTGTTTTTTAAGGTATCTCTAAAATGATACACTTCTTAGTTCTGGAAACAAACTTTAAAAAAAAAAAAAAAAACATTTTGCTTAGTGGTTAGCACTGTTGCCTCACACCTCTGGGGTCGGGGGTTTGCTTCCCGCCTCCACCCTCCATGTGCAGAGTTTCCCTGTGCTTCAGGGGCTTCCTCTGGATACTCCGGTTTCCTCCCCCAGTCCAAAGACATGCATTGTAGGCTGACTGACGTTTTCAAATTGTCTGTGGTGTGTGCGATTGTCCCCTGCGATGAGTCTGCTCTTTGGAGAGGGATAAGCAGCTCTTATCTGGCAGAATGTGAGACTATAATGAAGATATAGTATACCACTGTTGTTGTTGTTGTTCCTCTTTTGGCTGCTCCCATTAGGGTCGCCACAGTGGATCATTGGTCCATGTATTTGATTAGGCACAGTTTTTATGCTGGATGCCCTTCCTGAAGCAACACTCCCCAATTTTATCCGGGCTTGGGCCTGGCACTGAGAGCACACTGTTGCATGCAACCCTGGTGGCTGAGGTTGGTTCCCTGCCCGGGAACTGAACCTGGGCTGCAGCGGTGAGAGCGTATTTCAAAATGTTATTTCATTTCATTTAACTTGTTAAAATGTTCTTGCAGTTTTTGTTTTTGTTTCTATGAACTATAATTAGCTGGCATCTGTGGCACCCGTACTTAAAGGCAGATTTCAGAGTTACAGGTTTGTAGGACAGGTCCTGCAGGTACTCTCTGCATCAAACTGCATTCTTTAACAGGTGCGTCGTATGTGAGAACGATGAGTGTGTGAAAGAGGGATTCAGTAAAACCTGATCAGCAGTGTAAACATCCAGCAAATCCTACAGAGAGAAGGAGAACACACAGGTTTAAGTCCTACCTGCTGTAATGCTTAATACATTAAATATGTGACATGTACTTCATGAACTGGATTTCCAAATGCTCAGGAAAGTGTAACTGATTTTGCAGATTGCTGTTTTGGAGAGTGACCATGAGATTAAAGGAACAGTTTGACCTGAAAAAATGTCATTTAGATGTTTACACTTGATTGTTTTGCACGGCACAGGTATGGGAAATTACCCACATTATAAAAATAGCAAGTGCAACTGCAGCGAAGACACGTTTAATAGATTAGATCTCATCAGATTTAAATCTGATCGTTCAAATCACTTCAGGAGATCTGAGACACAGGCATTTTAGGCATATTATAAGCACAAGTGTAAATGTGTCTGTCTCGCCAAGCCACGTGACAACCAAAACCCGTCCCAAAAGGTGACACACGTGTGTCATACATGCCGAAGCTGGGGTTTTTAAAAACATTGGCACAAAAAAAAACAGGTTTATATCAATGCACTCATTTAAATATGTATTCTTTTCTATAGCAACAATTTACACAGGGACTCGTATGACGGACACTTACATAAGCTTGGCCTAATACTAAAATAAACGTATTAAAAACAAACAAAAATCTGTGTAATCATTGATGGCGAAGCTTTCTGTAAGGAGACGTTTATGTAACAGTTATGGAAAGAGTCTCCAGTGTCAGCGCTTTGTATCAGTCAGAGGTAAAGCTGTAACTTTACGTTTTCCACTCACTAACATGACAAGAGAGCGAGGGAATGACTGTTTAGAGCTGCTATAACATAACGATAACTACATTTCTTGGCTGTTCCACAGTGTAAATGTAGCTATAAAGGGGTAAAAAGTATAAAATGATGTTCATTCATAAATAAAAAAATGTTAGTGGTGGAAAAGGAAGAAAACACTTCAGGGTCGGGAACAGTGACTCGGCTTTGAGTCAGGCCGCATCACACCACCCTGTTGTTGATTGTTTTCCTATAACAGCGTGCCCACGCGTGTTTTATTCCTTAATTAGCACTTGTTGCAAGCCAACTGTTGCTTCTGGGTCGCGTGGTGTTGCGTTTTGCACCGGCTTCACCTGCTTTGCACGCTTTCAAGAAGCCTGCATGGCAAGCACAACGTGTCCTCACCAAGATGGCGCCGCCTTTGACGCGCTGCGCTGCCTCGATGCTGGTGCGCATGCGCGTTGCGCCAATGGCGCGTCAGTCAAAGAGTGTCGCTAATGGCTTGTCTTACCTGTGCGCCAGGTAATTTATCTGGCCGACAGGTGCGCGGTGGAGGCTGCAGGGTGCAGTTTGGGCTTAACCCCGAGTCAGTCGTGGTTATGTAAAAAAAAAAAAAATAATAAAAAAAACAATGAACAGACGCTTTGTAAGACAGCACAGCCATGTAGTGTCATGTAGCTTGTAGCTTGTAGCGTCCTGACAGGTTTTACCTGTACCTCAGTGCCAGGAATGCGCGCGCGCTCGGTCGGTTTCACCTGAGCTCACAGCTGAGACCCGCTAAACAGGATCAGGGTCTTTTTTTTTTTTTTTTTTTTAGTACACATGTGTCTCTTTCCACCTTTACATAAAGCTACCTGAAACACACACACACTCACACACACACACATCTAATGATGGTGATGGACACCTTCCTGAGAGGTAAGAGGCTGAAACTTTTCATCCTGATTCAGATTCTCACAGGTTTTATCACATTAACATTCATTCATTCATTTATTTGTTTGTTTGTTTGTTTGTTTGTTTATAAGACTGTAGTACTACAGGATATGGTCACTGATCTGTCACTTATCTCACCTTAACTCAGTTTAATATTAATATTATCATTAATACAATAGCCTTATAATTATTATGAGGTCATAATTATTGTCACTTGAATTAATCTTAGAGGTTATTGTACAAAAAATAATTTTTTGACAAATGAAATAGTGCATGAGGAGGAAGTGTGTGAAATGTAGAAATGCACCATAAACATTCAGATTTGTACATTTCAGATTGTTATGCCATTATTTCAATGAAGGTCTGTGGACGAATGAGATCAAACTGAAATTGTGTGTGTGTGTGTGTGTGTGTGTGTGTGTGTGTGTAAGTGTAAGGTTTTATATACTGTAATAATCAAGTGTAGGAAATTCAAATTTTATTCAGATTCAGTCAAAACATTGCATCATTTGGCTGAAACGGTGGCGACCGAATCACTGCCCCTTCGCTTTTCCCACATTATCTACTCCCGATTATTACAAAATCGGCTTTGAAGCCTTGCACACACATTCAAGCCATTCAAGCAGTACAGTTTCAGATTGCTCTAATTCAGCTTGGAAAAAAAAAGACGTTGCTTACAAAATTCAAAGAAAAATCGTAATAATTCCGATGTGTACATTTTTTAAATCCACATTACAGTCATGCATTTCTTATTGCATACGTGTGCTGCACATTGTCTTGTCTTATGAACAATTTATGCAGCAATGCAGAGCCGATTTCCGAGCTCCAATCAGTACTGTAAAAGCTTTTTAAACACAGGCGAGTGTGTATAATGACACCATGCGTACAGTCATTACGCAATAATCATTCTGCCTCAGATACTTCACATACAAATGACATAATTGTTGTAGAAAATGAGGAAAATATTATAAGTCCAGGAAACCTGTATAAGGTATTTGGTGCTTCTTCATTATGTTAAATTAATTCTGGGAAATTATGCAAGTTATTAAATTATTCTCAGTTAGATTAAACGTTCTCACTGGACGGGTTTAGTTTAGTTTAGTTTATCGTTAACAATGTCTTGACTCTGAGTCGATTCATTTGACTCCTTTATCTCATTTGATAATAAGATAAATTAGAATTGGATTCCCTCTCTCTCTCTCTCTCTCTCTCAGGCGCACACACACCCTCTCTCTCTCTCTCTCTCTCTCTCTCTCTCTCTCTCAATTAAGTCCAACATGTATTTACATGTATTAACATGACTATATCAGTATGTGGGGAAAAAAAAGTACCTGCATAAAAAATAATGAATGAACAACAACCACACTGTTCATAATAATCGGTCTGTCTCTCTCTCTTCCACTTACACACACACACACACACACACACACACACACACACAAACTGTCTCACCTCCTTTCCCTGTTTCTGTTTCTCAGGCATCCTGTCCAACGAGAAAATGGCAGGTGTGTTTTCTTATGAGAGTTCTGAAGTGGACTGGTGCGAGGACAACTACAAGCACTCGGAGAATGTTGTCGAGTACTTCAACACGGTGAGACACACACACACACACACACAGGAATGCACACTGCGACAAAGTCGTATCATAAGTGGCTTTAAGTCTTATGAGAATGACTTTTTGTTGTTGGCATCAATCATCTTTTCATATCTTAATATCATATCTTTAACACAGACATGCATTGAGATTTCATTGCTTCTGTATAAGTAAGATCTATTTACTGCACCACACACACACACACACACACACACACACACACACACACACACACACTTGTCATCAGTTTGGAACCAGGCCAAGTTGCTGTCTGACAGGTTACACCGTTGCATTTCCATGTGGTGTCATGGACACATTCCAAACCTCACCCTGCTTCCTACACCCTCTTGCTCAGTCAGTAATATCTTTCTATGAAAAAGGAGTGAGAGGGAGGAGGAGGAGGAGGAGGAGGGAGGGAGAGGGAGAAGGAAGAGGAGGAGGGAGGGAGAAGATGCAGGAGGAGGGAGCGAGAGGGATAGGGAGGAGGAGGAGGGAGGGAGAGGGAGGGAGAGGGAGGAGGAGGAGGGAGGGAGAAGATGCAGGAGGAGGGAGCGAGAGGGACAGGGAGAAGGAGAAGGGAGGGAGAGAGGGACAGGGAGGAGGAGGAGGGAGGGAGAAGATGCAGGAGGAGGGAGCGAGAGGGAGAGGGAGGAGGAGGAGGGAGGGAGAAGATGCAGGAGAAGGGAGGGAGAGGGACAGGGAGAAGGAGAAGGGAGGGAGAGAGGGACAGGGAGGAGGAGGAGGGAGGGAGAAGATGCAGGAGGAGGGAGCGAGAGGGAGAGGGAGAAGGAGGAGGGAGGGAGAAGATGCAGGAGAAGGGAGGGAGAGGGACAGGGAGAAGGAGAAGGGAGGGAGAGAGGGATAGGGAGGAGGAGGAGGGAGGGAGAAGATGCAGGAGAAGGGAGGGAGAGGGACAGGGAGAAGGAGGAGGTAGGGAGAAGATACAGGATGAGGGTGCGAAAGTGTGGAGGAAGGAGTGAGAGGGATAAGGAGGCGGGAGAAAGAGGGGAGCGCTTGTATTTTATATTTATCTATCTATTTATCCCTTCTTTTTTCTGTTTGTTTTTGTCTGTTTGTTCTTTCTTCTCTTTCCTCCTATCTACATCTCCTCTTTCTCTCTATCTGTCTGTTCTCGTTGCAGATGAGCAGCTTCATCTTCTTCGTGGTGGCTCCTATAATGCTCTACCTGCTGCACCCGTATGCTAAGGAGAGGAACCTGGCCGTGCACCTGGTGTGGCTCATGATGATCTTCGTGGGTGAGTGTCCTCTTGTCCTCACTTGTCTCACAATCACCACCTGTCTACCTGTCCCCATGACCACATGACCACACGACCACATCCCACTTTATTAGTCATTCACACTCAGACCAACCTGCCATCTGGAGCATGTTACACTGAGACCTGAGCTGTGCTCTCGTTTACTAAACCCACTCCATCACCTAGGCAACTAGTGAGGAATACTGCAATAACTCAAATAACTCATCCTAAAAAAAAAAGACAAATACATTTCACTAGTAACCAGTTACCAAAGTTTCAGCTGATAGTCGTTTAGTGAAGGACGTTTGGGAAGAAATGGACATTTTTTAGGAGTATAACTTCAACATGGGTTCGATCCTGAGCTCGGGTTACTCTCTGTGTGGAGTTTTGCAAAATTACCGTGTCCGAGTGGGTTTCCTCCAGGTTCTCCGGGTTATTCCCAACTCTCCGAAAAAAAACATGCAGGTAGGTGGATCGGACATGCTAACTTTTCCCGTAGATGTGAATACGAGTGTGTGAATGTGTGTGTGTGTGTGTAGATGGTGCTCTTGATGCCCATCCAGGGTGTATTCCCGCCTCATGCCCAGCATTCCTGGGAAAGACTCCAGATTCACCTCAACCCTGATCAGAATAAAGCACTTACTGAAGAAGAAGAATGAATGAATGAATGAAAAAAATAAAATGATCTCTAAATTCATTGGTTACTGTTTTAAGGAATTTCTGAAGATGCTAGGTTTGAGAAGAAATGAGAATTTTATAAGTATCATCGCAGTGCATATGCTGTGCCTCTGAGTGGTTCATTACGATCCGCCATGCTCTCTTCAGAACAATGCTCGAGTGTTTGCGTTTGTGTATCGTATTGTTTTGGTACTTATAGACTCCGGGTGCACAATATAGGATGGAGCTCAATGTAAAACCGAGGTATTATTTAAACAGCGGGTCGGGATCTCGTTTCGCAATTGCGTCGTAAGGTAGCTTTTGTGTATCTTGCACTCTCGAATGTCGTCCTAATTCCATACGTTCCAGTTACGGCCGTGTTTGCAGGCAGTGAGTTAGTACACGTTTAGTAACCTGACACCATGAGCCAGAATCTTTTCAGTCAAAATGGGGAATAACATTTTATTTGTAGAGCGCTTTAATATTTTTTTTCCCACGACAGACAGCTTCACAGAAATTCAGATGTAGATTTAGATCTCTAGCGAACAAGCTCCATCACTCAGTTTCATCCTCGTCTCCTCTCTCTCTCTCTCTCTCTCTCTCTCTCTCTCTCTCTCTCTCTCTCTCACTCACAGGTCTGTTCTCCATGTACTTCCACATGACCCTGAGCTTCATGGGGCAGATGCTGGACGAGCTCTCCATCCTCTGGGTTTTGGCCATCGGTTACTCTCTCTGGTTTCCACGCAAACATTTCCCTCAGTTTGTTAAAGACAGGTAAATATTCAGCACACAGACGCAACACCTTATGTTGTATATATGTATATATATATATATGATATATATAAATCAAACTGGAACCATATTATCATCAACTTTTAAGAGATGCAGATGTTTTCGAGGTGAAAGGGGGAGGGGGAAATCACAGTGGGCGGGGTTAGGATGCAAAAAAAAAACCGTAATGTTATTTTTTTTTATGATTTAATTATAAAAAATATTCAAATATCAGTTACAGGTATAAAACCACTTTACAGTCACGTACAGTATACCATAATATCGTGCGGTTTTTAACATTTCGTTCTGTAGAAATAAATGAATTTGCGGTTGTAAACCTGTAAGTTCCTTAAACATCGAACATAATATGCTATGTAAGGAATAAATGCGATCACATGAACACGTCTGACGCAAATATCTGGGATTGTCGACAAAACAAACCCGCCGCACTGAACTGAAGTACTGTACGGACGTGTGCGAAGGTTACTACATCCCTTGAAAATAAGCCCTTCTGAATAGGGCTCTAGTCTTTTCAGCTGGATAAATCTTCTATCTGATATCCAGAATCGAAAAAAAGCCAGTTCAGTGACGTTTCAGCGGTGTGTGTAACGGTAACTCGGTGGGAGAGACGAGTTCCAGAACGATCTCGACAGACTTCCTGTTTAAAAATGTGCAGCTGTAAGCAGGTTCCACGATGTTCTCGAAGGACAGAGATGAAACAAAACGCATTCCAGCATCTGAATATTCCCAATAATATTGTATCTCCTAGTGTGTATACATAGGTACAGACAAGTGCAAAAGTTTACGCACCCTTAGACAATAATAACGAAAAAGCATTTGGCAAGTTGGCTTTCACAAACGTTTCTTCGTTAAAGTGGTCAGGGACTTGTACAGTTGATGCTCTGCATAAACAGATTCAAAAATGTGTATAATGTATATAACCTTTTATGGAAGGAGTCTCCACTGTCAGCGCTTTGTAACAATCAGAGGCAAAGCTGTAACTTTACGATTTCTGACACAGGAAGGTCTTCAGGATAGTGATGGAATTATAGCTGCTATAACTTAACTGAAGGCCTAAGTTGTTACGCAGACATTCCAACATATCTATAAACGTATCTATAAACAGATAAAAATACAACGTGTTGTGGTTTATTAAATAAAAGAATGTAACGAGTGTCAAATCACGGTGGTAAAAGCGAGATAAAGCACTTTGGGATGCTGCAGTTTTAGGGAAATGATCAAATTCAGGGAGCTGTGCTTCATCACACCAACCAGCCGTTGATTATTTTCCTCAAACAGCACAACAGTGAAGTGTTATTAGTTATTAGTTACATATCAGCTTTTGGATTTCTTAGTCTTAATGTCAGCTACACCGTGAGCTAAAGAAGCAAATTTCCAACACCAGCTTGTTGTCTTGACTGACTGACTGAAGTTGTGCTTTGACCCAGACCACTGAGTAACTGTTAGCTGTAAGGTAAATTCTTTACATCAGTTGACCTCATAGCGTTATTGAGCTTTTTTTTTTTTTTTTATTCTTTAGATGTATCCTTAAAAGTCTTGTGTTGTACGTTCATTTTGCCCTCTCTGATGCAGGACCTCGTTCTCTCGCATGGTCATGGTGAGCACCGTCATTACCACGCTCTTGTCGTTTGTCAAGCCCACTGCCAACGCCTACGCCCTCAACTTCTTCGCCCTGCACATCCTCTACTCTGTGTGTGTGGAGCTGAAGAGGTACGCTGCGGCTCTCACATCTTCCTCTTACACTGCAATGCTGCTGAATTCTCTAATCTGATTGGTTGAATAATAAACGTCGCTATTTGACAAGCAAAAATGTCGATTCGTTGCTACGGTGACGTTATCTGTAAGGAGATGCCTGCTTAATGTTTATGGAAGGAGTCTCCAGTGTCAGCACTTTCTAACAGTAATCAGTAAGCTTTCCTGAAATGGATTTTTGAAAAAAAATATGATGTGGCGTTCATTCATTACAGTAACAGTAACTCACCACCCTGTCGCTGATTTATTTCCCTATAGCCGCACACCCCCAAGTGTTTTATTCCTTTTCTATAAAACCGCATACATATATCAACATAAAATGTTACTAGAGATGTCCAAACTCCAAAAGTTTCATACTGCCGCTTTAATAATGAGTGTTGCCATATGTGTGTGTCAAAAGTCTCCATACACAGGGGAAATGAACAAAGCAAAATGTAACTTTATTTACAAAACTACACGAGTGCCATTTCTGTGTAAACACACCCGGGGTCGTCTCTCTCAACCTTGGCTCCCAGTTTGGCGACAGTGTCGTGTGTGATGTGCTCGCCATGTTTCCTGTTAAAGTCCATCGCAACTTTGCGACAGCTTCCCGATCCAGCCGTCAGAATGATTTCAGTATGTTCTTCTCTTGTGAAAAAAAGGCTTTTGTTCTTTTGTTCTTAAAGACTATCGGAAAAAATATCGAAAATAAACTAAGTATGAAAGATTTTGCAAGACATTTTGCTAAAAAAAATTTCCCCTATGTATGGAGACTTTTGGGACACCCTGAATGTGTGTGTGTGTGTGTGTGTGTGTGCGCGTGTGTGTATAAATGTTCTGAACGCTGGGTTTGAGTTTAAGAGACATAGAGAGTGGTTTCTGTGATTTTATATTAAGCATGGTGATTATGTAGAATGTGGTGTATAATATTTGGAATATTGTGTATGAACATAATACAATGAAATAAAATTTGTCTCCCATTTAGAATTAAAGCGCACGTCTTTGTCGAAAGAAGCAATCCCAAAGTCTAGTCTAGTCGTGTTTTACAATTTAATGAGACAATATTGTATACCGTGATTACAAATGTTCCACAGTTATTGTGATATGGAAATTGGGTATCAGGACATACATGGGTTATTTATTTATTTTTTTCCATTTGTCATGTCTTCTTCTCTTCCCCAGCTGCACAGACCAGCGGGTGCTGCGTTTGGCGCGCGCCTCCATCGGCCTGTGGGTGCTCGCCATCTCCTGCTGGATCAGCGACCGCTTCGGCTGCAGCTTCTGGCAAAAACTCAACTTCTGCTACCTGCACGGCATCTGGTACGAGCTGCTACCGCACTTCCTTTTCGAATCCTGTACTGTACTGCTACACAGAGACATGCTTACTAACACAAACGAGTGAAGAGAACTGGTTATAAAAGTCTTGGCACGGAACACTGCTTTAACCTCTTTGACTTCCCCGTGCTTGACTCCCTGTCGCCATCTTAAGGGCCGTTTCGGTGCTTTATCAGCTCGAGTGCACACGGATTCAGAACTTCAAAATCATTTTTGGCTACTTGCAGTTAGAAAGTTCATTGAACAGACAAAAAAACACAAGCTTGTAAAATAGGGCAAGCAGGTCAGTTACATTATTCAACTATTTTTATAAGAAGAGTTGTGATAGCCATAACTTAATGACAAAGGCTTGCAGAAATGAAACATTTTGGGAGATTTTTTGGAGAATTATATGCAAATATATATATATATATATATTTAAATTCTCAAACTGAAAAATTATTTTTTTTTCTTCTTCTTTCAATTGGCTATTTTTATAATAATTTGCAATCTAATGCTCTGTGACAAAAACATGTGGGGAAAATAATGAAAAGTTTGCGTGTGAACAGTAGGGGCAGCAGATGCACCTTTTATACCCCCTATGGGTTAAAAAAAAAAAACAACCTAGAATGCATTTGGCATTGAAAATGTTTCCTAGCTGTTAAACAAGGAAAAGCAAACAAAACCAGCTCCAAAGCACCGGGATATTCCAGGCTGTTCTGTTATTAGAATCCAAACGAACATCTGAGATTAAAATGTACTCTGTAAGGAGCGTGCTGTTACAGAAAAATAATATTTCTCTTATACCACAGCAATTTTGCTGACGATTGCAATTTTTTATTAATTTAAGAACTAAGCGTTTATCCGCTTATAGTTACAGTTAACTTTCAGCGTCCTGTTCTCACTTACGTTATAGCAGCTGGTCATCACCAGCCTCTCGTTTTTCTCTTTCTTTACGTTAATAAGTCAAAAAAAACGGCACTTGTCAGTTTATCGAGAAACCACAAAGCGTAAACGTCTTTGTCCTGAAGGCGGAGCTTTACCTCTGACTGTTACAAAGCGCTGATACTGGATTATACACTTTCTTAGTTGATGTAGTAGCTAACACATCTACCTCCCTGTCTTGTATCTGTCTGTGTTTTGGGACTGAAGGCACATCCTGATCGTGGTTGCTACGGCGTACGGCAGCACGCTAATCGCCTACCTCGACGCCAACCTGGAGATCCCCTACTCTTACCCCGACCTGCAGTACTGGCCTCGCGATAACTGGGCTCTCGGGCTGCCTTACATCGTCCTCAAGGCCACACCCAAGACACGGAAAAGTTGCTAGCTGAGAGATGTGGATAAGAAGAAAAGGACAGTGTTGGTTTGTGGAGAATGAAGGAGTTTTTTTTTTTTTTTTGCGCTGCCTCCCTGAAACACTGTACATCCTGCAGGACTTGATGTTCACGATATTCTCAATGTACCAGCACAGTCAGGGCTCGTTCGTGTGTGTGTGTGTGTGTGTGTGTGTGTGTGTGTGTGAGTGTGAGTGTGAGATTTCACTTCTTGACTCACCTAGATGTGTGTGTGTGTGTGTGTTTCATGCTAAATGTATCGTGTATTTTAATACATGTCCTTCAGAAGCATCTTCCTTGAGAAGACGAGATGATGTTTACTCAAACACAGCCAGAGCGTGATGCGGATTGAGATGAATTTTCTTCAGACTCTGTTTTTGCACTAAGGGTTTGTCAAGATTTAATATTTACATTGATGTTCTGCTGATGATATCCAGTATATGAACTGCTTTGATGGCTGTTTTCAAGACAATGTTTAAATTACGTATATAAACATGTGTGTATATATATATATACATATATACACACTTAACTGGTGTCAAATGTGATGCTCCATGTGACAAATTTACTCAGGAACCAACTTCATTTGTATCTATACCAAGTTTATATACATGTATATGTGTAAAAGAAAATGTTCCACATTCAGTTGTAAGAAGTAAAAAATGCCATTCCGGACAAAAGTCCTTCATCTCCTGTGACGTTACTGAAGCTGTAGGAGATAAAAACCAGTTGAGCTTTAAAACTAATAAATGTTTAAGGCATGACATAAATTTTCTGGGTTTATGAAGCGTAAAGTCTCACTTCTTCATTTCTAATAGAGCTGTGATTAAATGCTGCAGAAGTGTCTTGCCACTGAAAAGGAAATGATCAGCTGATGGTCTCCTGGATTTGCTGACGTTCAGCTGGTTGCTTGTCTTGCCAGAGTGGTGCTAAATAACTCCTGCAGTGATTCATTACATTCAGTTTATATGTAAGCACGAAAACGATCGGGGTGTGCCGATCTAGGAAAATAATCAGAGATGGTGTGGTGCGATGCCCAACGTGGAGCAACAACTCGCACAAAAACGTATCACTACACTATAGAATTACTCCACATGAATTTCTTTGAAACATGCGTATCTGTTGGGAAACTTTTACATAAGCAGATGTTTAACATTTGTGGAAGGAGTCTCCAGTGTCAGAGGTAAAGCTGTGACGTGAAGGTTCTCGGTATGGCGTGCTTTGCGGTTTCTTGCTAAGCTGCGTCTTTTTGTTTATTAAACTTCAGTACAGAGGAAATAAAAAGACAGGCTGGTGAGAGAATGACTGTTTATAGCTGCTATAATGCA
Organism: Pangasius djambal; assembly: GCA_022985145.1. Taxonomy (NCBI): domain Eukaryota; kingdom Metazoa; phylum Chordata; class Actinopteri; order Siluriformes; family Pangasiidae; genus Pangasius; species Pangasius djambal. Next base: position 2,768,744 of record CM040982.1, on the reverse strand, counting down.
AGTGATAACAGGAACCTGTTTCATGGACGTTCCAAAACATTAAATGCAGCTAAAGGCGGTAAATTTAATTTTAAAAATATTGTAATTATTTGGTAGATTTCTGTGGTGTAAAAGGAATAAAACACAGGGAACTAATCAGCTCTGGGGTGGTAACAGTAACTAGCTTCATCACATGACCCTGTTGTTGATTATTTTCCTATAACCGCACACCCAAGTGTTTTGCTCCTTGCATGTACAATCTTAAAGTGAAGGATGCAATAGTGTCATAATTATATGACTGATAGTTTATTTCCCTCCTGACAAGCCTAAGGTTTTACTGATTGAAATATTGATAAACAGCTAAAAAAATTAATTGCTGATGGTTGATTATAAATAAACGAATAAACAAAAACTGTAAAATTCTTAAACAATAAACCACTGATATTATCCTACTTATCCTACTTTGATATTTTGTCTTGTAAGTTTGATATTGTATTTAAAAAAAAAATTAAATTCTTTTTATTTTGATTGTTAGAAATGAGTTTTAAAAAATACTTAGTTATATATTTTTATTTATTTATTTATTTATTTAAATCTACATCATGAAGGTGATGGATTTAAAAATGGAAGAAGTATCATCTCAAATACTTTAAAGACCTTTAAAACACAATTTAATATTAATTCCCTAAGACTGACCTTTTTTTTTTTTTCTTTCACCATATGCAAATATACCTAATTTATAGTGCAAGAGAAGAAAAGAAAAGTGAGCAGCATGTCAGGGGCCTGACGTCCTGCTGGGAATAAAAGAGTTATTAAATACAGGAGCCCCAGCAGGGGATTAAAGCAGCGTGATGGAGAAAAGGAGGGAGAAGCAGAGCCAAAGACACTCTTCTCTCCTCCTATCTCTCTCTCTCTCTCTCTCTCTCTCACACACACACACACACACACACACACACACACACGGTTCATCCAGAGGGACTCCAGCAGTGACATAAACCCTCTCACTCCTGCTGCTTTAGTCATAACAGCCTGCCGGCGCAGGAGTGTGTGGAGCGGGCTGCTAGCCTAAGCAGATTTCTGTGAGTCTTTCTGCATTGTGTTAAAGCGCAGCTTTGATTTCAGTGCCAGAGCTCGGACTTTGGGTTCACATCCCATCTGCTGAAGACTCTAAAATCCTCTAAAGTCCTACGCTTCACTCAGTGGTCATCCGTCCAGTAAGAGACGGTTTAATAACAATAAAAGGCCAGAGAGGGTTTTTTTTTTTTTCTATCTAAAAAACTGTGCCAAAATGTAAGACAAAATGTAATTCTTTGACAAAACAGACTTAAGGGTTTACATTTACTGTTCCCTAAGCTAAAGGTAGGTCTTTTTTAGGTAAGGAATATATAATAGGGATATGAAAGACTTGAGCTTAGCACCACAGTTACAAGCTTTGCACACTGAAAGGTACAGTTTTGTACCTTTTTTTAATCTAAAACAAAACAAAACAAAAGGCACCCTTCGGTAGAATGAGTCCGGTTGTATAGACAAAACATTACAAAAATGATTAGCATTTCTTATTCAAATAATATAACTTTATTGGAAAGAAAACATGTATGGGAAATTATTGGCACCCACCTGAAGAATATTTAAAACTTGATTGTTGCTTTTGTCCACTTCCTGTTTCTCCGGGGTATAAATATGAGGTTGCACACCTGCAAAATCACTGTGTCGTTCATCACAGTGGGAAAATGCTTTGTATAAAAGCATAAAATTGTGTCAACGATGAGCCAAAAGATTTCAGAATTGCAAAGTTTAGTTTATTTCAAATCAGCTGTCAGGTGCCACGTCCGTAACAACAATCTTCTCTGTTAAAAGTTTGCTCCTGAGCTTCACGAGGCGTCACTTGAACTACAATCGTTGTCATGTGTTGTGGTCCAGTGATACGGAATATTAATTGGGGGGGTGCAAAAAATGATAAAATCACTGTTTTACAAGGAAAGAGAAGTTTATTTATAGTGCAAGATAATTTGGAGTGCTGTAGAAAGATAAGCTTAAGATGAATGATTAGTAATTAAAAGAAAGAAAATGTATAAAACTGTGAAAACTTTATTACTTTTTAGGAAATGTGTTCAGCATACGATATTAAAAGAATTGAAAAGATATACAATTAAAGACAAAATCAAGTTTAATGATTCATGATTAAAAGAAACAATGCAGAAAAACATTGTGCTGCTTAAGAAAATTGATTTTTTTTTTTTAATCCAAGGTGTTAAAATAAAGGAAAAAAATCTCACTGTAAATGTAAACCTTAAAATATGATTTAAAAACTCATGGTTTATTTATTTTAGGTATGTATTTTTGGTTGTTTTAATGAAAGTTGGCATTAATTCTTGAGTTTATTATATAGTGTGTTATATTTTTATGTAGAGATATAACTGACCATTGCTGTATTGCAATTTAAAAAAAAAAAGAAGCAAAAATAACATAAAAGAAATATAATATTAATATAATATAATATAATCTTTCAAAAAGTTGTCTATTTTTGATCACTTCTCAAGCATGTGTATAATTACTGTATTACAATGACGTTAAAAGACTCCCATACGCAGGATATGCAAGGGGTAAATCCCAAATGCATCCTTGTTGGCTAGTTATGGCACTAAATAGTGAGTATAGAACGTTATTTTCTGTCTTATAAAGTGCACATGTGTAGGGACTATGAAGGTATTCGAGATTGAGCCGTAAACAGCGATTCGGGTAACCCCTGCTAAATACCGGTCGGCGAGTAGGGAAGTCCCGCCCTTCGACTCCTCTGATTGGTTAAACTTCAAAGATGCTCCTATCTGATTGGTTAAACGTGCTGTCCTGTTGTCGCGTGCGAGCCAGGAGTGAAGGAAAAGGGAGAAAAGGGGAGGGGAGAAAATGGCCGCCTCTGGCTTCCGGTTTTTCTTTTCTTTTTTTTTTTCTTTCTTTTTTTTTTTTTTTTTTTTTTTTTTTTTTCGGGGGGCTGAAACTGACACACAATGAGTCGGGAGGAACAACGGCCTGAGAAAACACGGCTTCTGTAAATAAACACAACAATCAGGCGAGCCGAGGAACATGGAGGATCAGGTAATGAGGAAATGGCGCTTGTTTTGGTTTTCGTCACTTTTTAAAAGGTTTTGTTGGAGTCTATGATCGGGGCTGGGTGTAATGTAATGGGCTGGTTGGTGAAAAGGAGTCACACACACACACACCCTGCAGCCAAGCTAAGCGACTTGTATATCAATTTATAGCAGCTTTATTAGCATTTAAACGCTTCCATATACACAAACTAGCATGCTAATGTTGTAAAGAAGCTACAGCTCCTTCACATCATGTAAACAGAGATGTGCATTTTTGGCTTGTCTCCTGGCCCGGCCTCTAAAACCGACACAACTGACGACATTCATGTAAAAGTGTGTGTGTGTGTGTGTGTGTGTGTGTGTGTGTGTGTGGGAGAGTGAGAGAGAGGTTTGTTGATTGCACAAGGCATGCATAAGGTTGCAAAGGCTTTTATTTTGTGCATTAATATTAATAATATTAATAATAGTGATGATAATAGTAATAGTGATGATAATAGTGATGATAGTGAACGTGCAAAAATAAAAACCCATCTGAAGCTATTTAGCCTAGTGAGCTAACAGACTATTGCAATGTCTAGTAGCCGGCTTTTTGTTTTTATTTTGTGTTTTAATGCTCTACATCCATAATTTTCTCTTTTTTACAAAATAATTTCCGTCTTTTCCAGAGATAAGGAAGTCAACCAGGGATTAATGTTAGTTATTATCTTATAAAGCACTGAAATAAATGGAGAAGGGGGAAAAACACCATAGATATACTGCCTTAAAGACTTAATACAAATGTTAATGAATTAAAATCTTCCTGATGATGATGATTGTTATTATTATTTCAGTTTTATTTCGCTTTAGCTGTGAAATTCCTGCGTGATTTCGCATCTAAACGCGGCTGCGTACCAAACGACTCCTTATTGGATATGTAGTGCACTACTCAGGGCGCTGATGTCATTATTGCACGCGCGATGTAGTGCACCTACTCAGGCGTTAGCGTGCTATTTGGGACGTGACCCATTGCCTGCTGCCTTTTCCCTCGCTGGGTTTTCCCGGGTGCGTCCCAAATCGACTACCACACACTAGCTTTCACCACCCACAAGTCAGCCACTCCAGCAGAAGATTTGTAAATTACACCTTGTATTTTGATTTTATTCAAATTCTTTCTCAAAATGTTACCTTTAAGCACACTCATGACTAAAACTTAAGGGTTATTTCTAGGATAAACACAGTTTTAGGCCTACTTTTAGTACATTTTGCTTAAAAAAAAAACAAAAACGCCTCACACCATGATATCATTTCGCAAAATATTTATCGCCTCAATCGACCGCGACTGAAAATCATGTTTCTGGAGTTTATGTTGTTCTCTATAGCCTCTGAAAGCCTTTTTACTTCATGTTATTATGCTTCACAACATTTCCAGCCTAAAAATTAGTTTACATTTTTTTAAAAATTGTCACAATTTTGAAAATACACACCCCTTCTTTTATTCTTTTTAATTAATTAATTTTCAGATTAAATTTTTCTTTTACCATAAGGATCGCGTGTTTAATTTAAAATTCACCTCCGTACAAATTAAGGTCGTTGCGTTGCCATGGTTTCGCCGGTCGTCACGGTGTTACCTCAACGTTTTCTTTCAAAAATATCGTCTAACTGTAATTTTTTTTTTCTTTTATCAGCTTCCTTACTCCTGTGATATTCATTCATTTTGACGACGACCCCAAAGATCTTCGCGAACCCCTTCGCGCTAAATCGCGCTACCTCAGAAACAACCTGCGTGTCTCGACGCGGCTGCGCTGAAAACCCTTCGGCTGTGTTTCACCCGCTACCGTTATAAACATGTTACATCCGCTGTCACTCCTAGCACGTTCCTAGCGTTCTCATTCACGATGAGCGGAAGAACAGACGAACACGGCATTGCCGACCACAACGAAGACAAACAGCGGTGATTTTTGGCTAAACAGCGCTGCATTCTGATTGTACGCATTAGTTCGATTTTTATTCCTCGTGACCGCTTTCTGTTACAACGTGATCAATTCTGGCAGTTTTTATACAAACGCTTTTATATAAATGTTGTTCTGAAAAATAAGAACAATTAATAGTTGTTAGAAGTGAAAAGCGACTTCATAATCACTTGTAAACAACAATAATAATAATAATAATAATCCGTAAATTGGAGATTTTGTATTAAAATCGTTCATTTCGTTTTCACCACTGACTCGATACCATGAAACCGTGATGTTTTTAGACCAGATTATCATACCGGGGAAAATTTCAGCACTTTATCCCTGAGTGTGTTTACATGTGCAGTAATAACCCGATTATCATCTGATTTCTGCAGGTTATTAAGCGGCCACGCAAACAGCATTCTGTTCTACGGAACTGGATTAAACACCTCCTCAGATTACACAGAAGTTGAAAATGGTCTCGCAGAACAGGGAGAGTTTTTTTTTTATATTTAACTCGGTTTGTTATTCAGGGCACGATTCCCGGGTTGAGTAACAGAAGGGCACTTTATCGGATTTTGATTTACGTCACACTCTCGGTAGACGAACCAAAAGTAGAACGTGGGAGTTTATCGGTTCGTTTAAATGTTTGTTTGTTTTCAAATACATATTCATTACGAACATTCAGGTAGTGCTGGAGAAGGTGAATGTGTACTGGTTGCTATATTATATACCGCATACAGCCGCATACGTTTGTGTTAATGGTCCTAAAATCCTAAACAAGCAGGTTAAAGGACTGGACAAATCCGTAGCCTGGACTCTCAGGACAAGCAGATTCTGTGTTTTCTTGAATTTCCCGGTTGACTTTTTCAAAAGTTTTCATTTTGTGTGTGTGTGTGTGTGTGTTTTAACATAACCTGCTTTATGTAACTATTCGCTTTGTAAATCTTGCCGCCTGCTTCACTACACACATCACCGATCTTACACGACATGGCGGACGGTAGAAAGATTAATGTTAGGATTGCGGATTGATTAGCATACGCTGATGACGGACGATTTATTATTATTTTTTCCTCGAATCGGGAACAGTCAGGTACGTGGAAACAACAATAACGGAAACAAAACGGAAAAATAAAATCGGTTTATATCAGAGAAATATCTTTTACGTGCGATGTGAGGTCAGAACAGAAATATTTCCAAGAATCGTGATTGATTGGATTGATTGATTTATCATACTGTGCCTTTTTTTTTTTTTTTTTTGGTTACTTTTTTTTGCCACCTCTAGCCTGGACGCTGTTGAAAACCGCATCGCCGTTTCAGACGCTTCTGCTCGGGAACTGAGTCAACCAGACGCAGACGATTTAAATAATTAGAATGAGGAGCTCAGAAAATTCGCTTCAGCCTGTGCGTAAGACTTTCTGAATACGCAGAACTTTCCTCGCGTAAATATTGACATAACCTCCTTTCTTGCTTTGCTAACCGTCACCTCACAGCTTAACAAATTGAAAGAGAGACACTAGCCAGACTTGAGTAATATCCTTTACGTGCGATGTTAGGACAGAACACCTCAGCGCAGCCAAACCGCTGTCAAGGGCGCAGATATAACGTGCTACAGTAGAAACGTTGTTCCAAGAAGATAATAATCATGAATGCGTATTAACGCACTTTAACTAGCTAACTAGCTTGCAGTGTGTTATTATATTACGCTAGCTAGACCTTTATATCCTCATGATTTAATTTTACTGGCAACAAAACGCAGGAGTGAAGCTTTTACTCACCGGGTGGACTAGCTAATAAATAATTTGTTATATCACACATGATGATGCCGTTTAAAACCAAAGTTTTTTTTTTAAATAATGAAGAAAGAACCAGATTTGTCCACATAAGTGCTGCGAGTGGTATCAGGTTCTTCTGTGATTTTTCAGTAGATTTTTCACATCTGTCTAATCCCTGAATCATCTCATTTTCGGTCTCTTTTGCACAATCAGGAACTCGAGCGTTTTTTAAAAAAAAAAATTTTTTTCTTCTTCCTTGAGCCACGTTTTCGAGGAAAGGCTTCTGTCTTCAGATCACGCCGTCGTGTCGTTAGATGCTCTAGATTGTAGAGATGAAGATGGAGATGGTTGAAATGCGTATCTTAAGAAAGCACTTGTGCGTTTTCTGAAGAAACTCAACATCCTTTGATGTCTGCTTTGATGTCTGGGGGAAAAAAAAAAAAACCCACGTGTTCGGCGCGCGTCTCGTCGGCGTGTGTCTCGCCAGCGTGCGGTGTGTCGTGTGTTAATCTGCTGTCACACAGCTGCATGTTAGGAGATAATCCGAACAAAAAAAAAAAAAAGCAAACTGCACACTTTCCATTGCATATCGGTTACAAAATGCAGCTCTGTTACATGATTAGTGCCAAATGAAAGATTAGATTAAAAGCCTCGTTCAATCAGACGTGCTCATTTTCATTTAAATGCTCTGATTTAATATTTAATATTCTTTTAAATGCTTTCAGCTCTTACAATGGTTAAATAATTCAACGTCAGTCATGATAAAGCTATCAGAAGGAGTAGTACATAAGGAATAAACCACTCCGGGGGCATGTTGTTGTAGGAAAGTAATAAATGACAGGGTGGTGTGATGAAGTGGCGCTCCCATTACCACTCCGGAGCTGATCGTTTTCCAATAACAGCACGTCCTGAGGTGTTTTATTCCCCTTCTACCGCAGCGGTTTGCGGTTTGTTTAATTATTAAAGCGTGACGCATCATGCTTTTTTTCCGTTTATAGTTACATTTAACGCCCAAGAACTAGTTCGTTCTTATACTCGCGCCTCTCTTCCTGAAGCTAATAAGACAAACCTGTGAGTACAGAGAAACGCCGTTATTAAAGTTACAGCTTTACGTCTGACTGTTACGAAGCGCCGACGCTGGAGACTCCTTCCATACACGTTCCGTAAACGTCTCCTCACCGAACACGTCACGTCACCGTGTCAGGGAGGACGCCGCGCTGTGGTGGAACAGGCACCGTAAAGCTCCCGTGCCGCTCGGGGGACACCCGCGCTCTCTCTCTCTCTCTCTCTCTCTCTCTCTCTCTCTCTCTCTCTCTCTCGTCCCACACGGTGGCGCTTTAAAGCGTTCACATGTCCGGTGTCTGGTTTCATCTCTTCCTGTTTAATCCTCCACTTTTCACCGAAAAGGCTTCCTGATCTTTCATCCCCTGGACTGGCGAGTTCATGTTAGCGATTCAGCGGAAAGGACAGTTCGGGACACACGGTGAAAAAGAAGGACAGGATGAAAACTGATGGGATTTAATTGTAATAATCTTTATTCAGATGATGAAAAGTCATTCCTTTAACCTGCTCCACAAACTGGAGTGAACTGTTAAAAACAAAACGAAAAAACCCCCATAAAATTCAGAACTGCATGTTTTCGTCGTTTCTTTTAGGCACCATTTTTGTTCGCGTTTTACAGCAATTGTATAAAGAAATCTTTTTGAACTTTTTTGGTCCGTTTCTTTTTTTTTTTCTGATATTTCCAACTAATTAGCTGTCAGTACTCTTTGATATTTTAGACATGTTTGTGCTGGAAATCATTTCAGAAGGTGTGTGTGTGTGTGTGTGTGTGTGTGGTGTGTGTGTGTGTACACTAGACTCCAGTGTGATTTATTTCAGTGCTCATCATCTTCTCATCCGTGCATCATCGTGTTTTTTTTTTTTTTTTTTTAATAATTGTCTGTGTGTGTCTGAGATTCTCATTAGCGTGATATCTCCAGAACGAGCCGTTGAATGTCTGTAGGATTTGTATGGAATTATCATCGTAACAGCAGATGAACTAATTAGATTTTGGAATTGATCCAAACAGGGTCAAGGTCACAGCAAGGTCAAATGTCTGAAATCGGTTTTCTTCAATAGCTTCCTTGCTGGTTGAAGTAGATTCTTAAGGCGCATACAAATTACTAACAATAAGGACGGAGTACTTTGGTGGCGGAGGAATTAAAATTGTTTATTTTTATTTATTTATTTATTTTTATTTATTTTTTTTTTTTTTACATTTTCTCTCCTAACAACGCTATTTCCTTCTTCAGCTTGCATTTTCTATCCTTGTTTTTTTTTTTTTTTTTTCTTTTCCTTTCTTTCTTCTTTCTTCAGGCTTTAAAGCGAGTGCTTGCACGGAATGGCGGTGGTTTAGACTTGGGCAGAGCGATATGCCGATTATAATGAAATTATTGTGATAAATTAGCTTTTCATTATATTTGGGGGAAAAAAAAGTACAAATTGACTGGAAGCAGGTGATTTAAAATTTTGTAATTAAATTTTATTATTGCAAATATGAAAAGATTATTATTTTTTTTTTTATAAATAAATTTTCTCAATATAAAAACAAACACATTTTTGTAGACATTATATAAATCATCGAACAGGATGTACACATGTAGAAATGTTCCCACCGCTAGTCTAGCCGCTAATGAAAAAGACGCTCGTCTCTGGCACTTCTGAGGCTTGGAGGTGAGAACGAGACGTAGGCGGTTCGAATCGTTTGATTGAGGAGCGCACAGAGAACTGGCTTAAGCATGTGCATAAGACGGTTCTGAATACGAGGAACTTTCCCCATGTAAATATTGACACAGCTGTCTGTCTTGCTGTGCACTATAACCATGAACCTCTCTGGACTTATCATATGAATTATGTTTGTCTGTATTGACCAGGAAAAAAAAAAACACTAGTATGTAGGGAATTCTGGGAAAAAGAGCCAGGCTAGAAAGAGAGAATGAGGAGCGCAGTGTCGAGGCATGACCCGAACTGAGAACGAGTCTGAGTAAGGATTAGAGAAGAAAGCGAGTCCAATCCTCTCTCTGGTGTCAGTCCTGTCCATCCTGTCCCTTTAATGCCCTTAAGACCGTAAACACTCGCCCTCGCGCTCGCTCTCATCTCACACTGAGGCGTCACGCTGCCTGGCACCAGTTTAACCATCACGACTAGCGTGGGCCTTAAATCTCCCGGTCGCAGGAGCGGCGTCTCGCACCGGCTCCGTGAGGGGAAATCTTGCGGCATTTTTTTTTAATGGTCTTTCTGTTGAACCTACGTGAAAAACAGCACATGCACGACACAAATTGGCTGGTGTGTTGTGTTTTTTTTTTTTTTTTTTTAAATAAACAAAAATAATGGCTGCTGTGTCCCTGGAGGACTAGTGGTTACGCCTCGGTGCTCTCACCTGCGCGGCCCGGGTTCGATTCCCAGCCAGGGAAAAGACCCCAGCCACCGGGGTGGCACCTGACAGTGCTCTCTCAGCGCCGGTCCCAAGGCCGGATAAAATCGGGGAAGGTTGCGTCAGGAATCCGGCGTAAAACCTGTACCAAATCGGATACGCGGACGGACCAATGATCCGCTGTGGCGACCCCCAACGGGAGAAGCCGAAAGAAGAAGAAGAAAAATAATGGCGTAATTAATTTCTGGTTAATGACGAATAAAAGCAGTAGTTATTGTCACACATACAAGTACAGAACATTTTATATATATATATATATATATATATATATATATATATATATATATATATATATATATATATATATCTTCATATCTTCATATCCTAGCTTGTTAGGAAGCAGAAACAAATGATTTTTGCAAACATCCTACCTGCCAAGTCACATTATCGTCAATCTGTTGGAAGAAATGAAAATTAAAATGAATTGATCAGCATGTGAATTAAATACAAATCCACACGTTTCGCAGGCAGAAAGACTTCGGGGGAAAAAACGCCTCGCATCATGCAGCGGTTTTATTTGCATGCAGATTTGTGGTTATGCTAAACTGACCACATCTACTAACGCAGCTAGCCACTAAAGCGAAACTCCTCTTAGCAAGCGAGGACTTTAACTGTGATGTAGTTGGACGTCTTACAGCGTATTATTCACAGAGAAACTAACAGAAAAGTGTGTAGGGGGAAAAGTGACTCACTGCATGTACAGAGGGTTGGCGTTACTCCGAAGAGTATTTATGTCTGAATATGTTAATAACATTTCTATTATTAATTATTAGCTTTTATGAGATACTGCGATATATATTTTTAAATTATATTTGAATGCAACTGATTTCTTTTAAATCGTTATACTTAATCTTTACAATTCAAATCAGTGTTTTTTTCCTCCTCTTCTGTGTTGTTTTTGCATATGAAAAAATGTAAAATAGATATCTTTCGAAACATTAAATAAAATATCATACTTTTTTTTTTTTTTCTTTTAAAAATTCTACACTACTGCTTTGCTGGGGATATATATATATATTTACTTTTTAAAAATTATATATGTATATCATGATGCAGATCAGGTATTGTAGGAATGCTTTCGAGAATCGTGGTATGATATTTGTGTCAACTTTTATTTTACTTTTTATTGAATGTAGTAATATGAACAGAGTAATATACTTTATAGTACTAATATGTATATAATATATGTACTAATAATACTAGTAATATTTTTGTTGTACTACTTTTTTTTAAAATATATATGAAAATGTACATACCTGCTTTTTATTTTTTATTTTATTTTATTTTTTTTTAATGCTGCAGCTCGATTTCAATCTGATTTCGACTTAAATTCAGTAGCTTGACTGTTTACGTGTGTGTGTGTGTGTGTGTGTGTGTGTATGCAGTGCACAGTACAGGTGAAGCTGGAACTGGGCCACCGCGCTCAGCTGCGGAAGAAGGCCACATCCGAAGGCTTCACACACGACTGGATGGTGTTCGTGCGAGGGCCGGAGAACAGCGACATCCAGCACTTTGTAGACAAAGTCATCTTCCGCCTGCACGACAGCTTCCCCAAGCCCAAGAGAGGTGCGTGTGTTCACTCCCAACACGTCATCACGTCTCACAGGACGTGTCCAGGGCACGCACATCTTTACATTGAAGAATATTCCTTTTAACGTCATCGTGTTGAAAACGAGGAGATGGAGAGCTGAATTCGTATAGAGAGGGGGCGTGGCCTCTGTCGGCCTGCCGTTCCTAATGAAAGGGGGCGTGGCCTCTAGTGCTGTAGCCAGACAGTAATTTCAGGGGGGCAATAAAACGTTCTCTGTAGCCACTGTGAGATCCTGAGTAATGCCCTGATTTGTTTTTGGATGAATAACAGACACTCGAGTTCTACCATCAGCAATGATATTATTATTATTATTATTATTATTATTATTATTATTAACATTCCTGTGTGTGAGCTAAAAAAACACCTTTATGACAGTATGGATAGTGTTGTACAGTAAATGGAGTAGTATGGTTAATGGTGTAGTATTGTAGATAGTGTAGTATGGATAGAGATATATGGTAAATGGAGTAGTATGGTTGGTGGTGTAGTATTGTAGACAGTGTAGTATGGATAGTGTTGTATGATAAATGGAGTAGTTTGGTTGGTGGTGCAGTATTGTAGACAGTGTAGTATGGATAGAGTTATATAGTAAATGGAGTAGTATGGTTGATGGTGTAGTATTGTAGACAGTGTAGTATGGATAGAGTTATATAGTAAATGGAGTAGTATGGTTAATGGTGTAGTATTGTAGACAGTGTAGTATGGATAGAGTTATATAGTAAATGGAGTAGTATGGTTAATGGTGTAGTATTGTAGACAGTGTAGTATGGATAGAGTTATATAGTAAATGGAGTAGTATGGTTAATGGTGTAGTATTGTAGATAGTGTAGTATGGATAGAGTTATATGGTAAATGGAGTAGTATGGTTGATGGTGTAGTATTGTAGACAGCGTAGTATGGATAGTGTTGTACAGTAAATGGAGTAGTATGGTTGGTGGTGTAGTATTGTAGACAGTGTAGTATGGATAGAGATATATGGTAAATGGAGTAGTATGGTTGGTGGTGTAGTATTGTAGACAGTGTAGTATGGATAGTGTTGTATGATAAATGGAGTAGTATGGTTGATGGTGTAGTATTGTAGACAGTGTAGTATGGATAGTGTTGTATGATAAATGGAGTAGTTTGGTTGGTGGTGCAGTATTGTTGACAGTGTAGTATGGATAGAGTTATATAGTAAATGGAGTAGTATGGTTGATGGTGTAGTATTGTAGACAGTGTAGTATGGATAGTGTTGTATGATAAATGGAGTAGTATGGTTGGTGGTGCAGTACAGTATGTAGTTTAGTATGGATAGTGTTATATAGTACATGGAGTAGTACAGTAGACTGTAGTGTGGATAGTGTTATACAGTAACAGAGTAGTTTGGTTGGTGTGTAATTCGTTACTGTGTATTATGGCTAGTGTTATACAGTAAACAGTGTAGTATTATAGGTAGCGTAGTACACTAGGTGTATATAGTTATATAGGAGTTATACAATAAATAGAGTAATACAGTAGGTGGTGTAGTGCACTACATAGTGTAGTATGGATAGATGAAAAACAACTGCGTAATTATAAACAGCTTTGTCTCTGGTGGCCTTCGATGCCTCAGAGCTAACAGTGTTTATCTGTTTAGCAGAAGATGTGTTTGGGCAGTGCTGAATCATATCGAAACGACTCTGAATCATACTTAATTTTTATCTTCCATCAGATAGTTGTTCACATGTGCAGTGTTTTTGAAAATTCCTGTAATAGACTGTTACAGTACATATAATTAAACAGTGAGTTTACGATATTAAACCCGAGCTGCTTCTGGAGATCTTTCATCCCATTGCCTTTAATCCTACTCATAATATAATGTACACACACACACACGTGTGCATTCACACACACATGCATACGTGTCTGTCAGACCTGAGCAGTGTGTGAATATTTGAGTCAGGTGTGTTAGATTAGGTTGTAACTAAACTCTGCAGGACAGATGAGTTCGGAGCCCCAGGGCAAAGGTGAGCTGTGTTGACCTATGAAATGGAGAACAGCAGACTTATTGTGTGTGTGTGTGTGTGTGTGTGTGTGTGTGTGTTTTGGTGTTGATTGCAGTGTGTAAGGAGCCTCCGTATAAAGTAGAAGAGTCAGGATATGCAGGATTTCTAATGCCTATAGAAGTCTACTTTAAAAACAAGGTGAGTGCACATGGTCTGGTTCTACTGCAGTCTCTCTCTCTCTCTCTCTCTCTCTCTCTCGCTTCCCCTCCCCCTCTCTCTCTGCCTGCCTCTTTCTCTCTCTATCTTTCTCTCTCGCTCACCACACACACACACACACCCACACCCACACATCTGCTTCACACAGTTTCCCCTCCTTTCAGGGTCATAGGTTCTTCCTTTTGCCCACATATTGAAGTATTTTATCTCCAGCAGTGTGTATAGAGAGCTCATAGAGATGACAAGCATGCGCTCGCACGCGCACACACACACACACACACACACACACACACACACACACACAGAGAGTGTGTTTGAGTTGAGAGGCGAGATGGAAGTGGCTGATAAACTCTGCACTGGCCTGAAATACACTTCTACAGGCAGCGTGTTCTATCCAGCGCTTCTTATCTAGTGCACTTCCTTCCGGACCATATCACTTACAGCAGCTTCACAAAGAGAACTTTATTAAAAAACTCCGGTCAGGTCCCTGTTTCCCTCGGACACGTTTCAAAACGTGCCCTTCCTTCCTTCCTTCCGAACTTTCTTCTGAACTTCATCCCTTCCTTCCGAACTTCCTTTCTGTCTTCCTTCCGCACTTTCTTCTGAACTTCGTCCCTTCCTTTCAAACTTTTGTCCTCCATCCAGACTTCCTCCCCTGCAAAACGCCCCTCGTCCCTTTGTTCCAGATTTCCCTCCTTCACTACTTCTAAACTTCCGTCCTCTTCCTTGCGAACTCTCCTACTTGCGTCCTTCCTTCATTCCTTTAACGTGACCCTTTTTCCAAAGTTTCCTACCTTACAAACTTCCTAAGTTCCTTCCAAATATCCCTCCTCCCTTTCTTCCAAACTCCCTTACTCAGTTCCTTCCATACTTCTTTTTCCACTTTGTTCCATGCTTCTTTTCTGTCTTCCTTCTTTCTCCGTTCCGAACTTTCTTCTGAACTTCCTCCCTTTCTTACGAATGTCCCTCCTCCCTTTCTTCCAGATTTCCGTCCTCCCTTACTTCCAAACTTCCGTTCACTCTTCCTTGTAAACTACTAAATTTGTTCCTTCTTTGCCTTTTCTTTTTCTTTCTCCAAAACTTCCTTCCCAATGTACCGTGTCTCTTCCTTCCAAATTCCCTTACTCTTTTCCTTCTGATTTCTCTTCTCACGTCCTTCCATACTTCATTTCTCTCTTCCTTCCAGAACGTTCCAAACCTTCTTGATTCTGATGTTTCTTCTGAACTTCCTACTTTCCTTTCAAACTCCCCTTCTCCCCCCATCCTTCTAAATTTCCTTCCTCCTGTTATCCTTTCATACTTCCATCCTCTTTTTCTTCCTGCCTTCCAAACTTCCTTCCTTCCAAAACATCCCTCCTCCCATTCCAAAACTCCCTTACTCTTTCCCCTTCTGACCTTATAGTCTCTCTTCCTTCTAAACTTTCCTCCTCCATTCTGTACTTTCTTTTGAACTTCCCACCTTCCTTTCACATGCGCACATTTCCTCCTGCTCTTCCAAAATTTCCAGGTTTGAAATTTGTTTATTTTATTTATTTACCTTCCTCTATTCCTTCTAAACTTTCTTCCTCCTTTCCAAACTCTAACCCTTCTGGGCGTCTGTCTTTCCTTTGGTCACTTTGGAATTCTGGAATTTTTGCATTCCACATTAACTTCCTTTCACACCTTCTTCCTCCAAGGTCTTTCTTTCTTTCTTTTTTTTGTCCCCTACTTTCAGACATTTTTTGCTTTTTCAGACCTTAGATTTGTGAATCTTAGTTAGAATTTTTTTATCCATGTTTTGTGTGTGTGTGTGTGTGTGTGTGTGTGTGTGTTTGAATTGTGTTGTAACTCTGAATGTAAATCGCTGCAGGAGGAGCCGAAGAAGGTTCTCTTTAACTACGACCTCTTCCTGAACCTGGAGGGCAACCCGCCTGTCAATCACCTGCGCTGTGAGAAACTCACCTTCAACAATCCGACCCGAGACTTCCGCAAGAAACTGGTCAGAGCTGGAGGAGTGAGTGAAGGACTGTGGGGGGAAAAACGACTTTTTTATGATCACTGCTTCTAGTTTTGAAGACTGATCAAATGCAGATATATCCTGTATATAGAGTGTTACATTTCGAAACATTATTATTATTATTATTATTATTATTATTATTTAATATGAAATGGAAATGGCAATTTTGTGGTCAAAAATGTTAATTTTTAAAATATTTATTTACTTACTGACCTTCTTACTGTCTCACTCACTCACTTACTTACTTACTTACCGATGAATGCTGTGGTCATGGTACCTTATAGGTGGGAATTTTCGGGATGGTCGAAGTGCGAAGTCAAAAAAAAAACCGTGGACGCCTCCTTGAAAGCGTGCCTTTTGTTTGTTCTGAAAGAGCATATAAAGCTCAGAAAAAGCTACTTTAACTGCACTTGCACAGTTACAGGCCTGCGTGGCTACTGGCGCAGCTCTGCTGTAGTGAACTGCAAACATTCATGCAGCAGTTTGGACGGAAATCGCGGCGCAGCGACCACGGGGCGGGCGATAGCGAGTAGCTTAGCGACGAGCTAGCCGGCTATGTTAGTGCTACCTCTGATGTTGATGATTACCTTCTCAAATCAGTGATGATAATATGGTCAGGGTTATTGATTTAACCGATGACACTGTCTGTATATTACAATACTAAACACTATAAACTCATTTATACTCAACACGAGCGGTCGTGTTAGTTTGACGTCGCTTCGTAAGACGGGGAAGGAACTGCTAGTTGAGAAGACTAGCCCAAGCAGATGACTTGAAATTTTGAGCTGAGGGGGCGTTTTCTGCGGTTTTTACCGGTTGTAGGTGGGGAATTACAGGTTTCGACTTCACCTCAAATGCAGCATGAGTTACGGACTGACTTACTGACTCACTCACTGACTCGCTTATTGGCTTACCGACTGACTCAGCGATCCTGTGACAAATGGAAACGTTTTGAAAAGAATTTTTGGACCTGGAAATGTTTACATATAAAGAGACTTGATTTTGTATTTTTTTTTTTTCATAGGATTTAAAAAAAAAATCCTGTATTTTATAAGCACTTAATTTAAAACAAATTTAAAGCTTAATAGCTTTTAAAGAAAAAAAACAAAAAACAAGAGGTATCGCTATCAGATGTTACTCACGGTTTCATTATCGGTATCGTAAAAGAAGAAGTGGTATCGTTCCATCTCAAAACGTTTTAATAGAATTTATATTATAAATATTACAAATGTTGATGTTCATCAATCGCAGAAAAAAGGCACTAAGCTAGATATCAGGAGTGTGTTATTATTGAACGCTGCTTTAACACTGCTCTCTTTCCTTTCCCAGATCATCGTGGTGCCCGAGGGGGCGGAGCTGGTGTCCAGGCCGAGTCCAGACTACCCCATGCTTCCCACAATCCCTCTGTCCGCCTTCTCCGACCCCAAGAAGAGCAAAAGCTCCCAGGGGCCCAAGGTCTGTAAAGTTACACATCACCCACACGTCCCTGCTCTTTTTCTTTATTTTAAATCCAAACATTGCTGAAGTTTCACTCTTTCTCTTTGTCTCTTGTGTCTCATTTCCTCCCCCCACTCTTATCTTTTCATCCTCGTCCCTTCTCTTTCTCTGAGCTCTGGCTCTTTAAACCATCATCCGCTTCTTGTTTTATCTTTTTTTCCACCCTTATTTTTTTTCCCCCCTATTTTCCCTTTTATCTTGGATGAGCGTTTTAAACTGTATGTTTAATAATGTTTACAGCTGATGCGTTGGCTAATGTGATTGGAATGGAAAATGGTTATGAATGTTGGAAGGAAGGATGTAGGAATGAAGGATGTAATGACCTTCAGAAATGCGTGAGAGAGAACAGCGTGAGAGTTGAAAAGGTTAAACGCCATCGTACGGTAGTGCAAAGCGCTTTTAAAAAAAAGCCCGTGAAGATCTGAAAGCATCTTTAATCCAGTGTACACTACGGTAAGTCAAATGAAAGCTTTACCATTTATTATAATTATAATTAAAATTATGATTATATTATGATTTTAACAAGTGTCCGCATTCCTCAAACAAACAAATTCAGTTCTAATTGCCTTTTCAAGGTGTTCGTTTGGCTCACCCTCGCATGCCGCCCAGGTCTAATTCTACAGATTATCGTTTCCTGGAAAGCTCATAATCTCCCTAATATCTCATTTTGCACTCAGAAGAGTGCACTAAGTTTGTAACACCTCCGTAAACACAAATTCTGGCGGTTATCGACTGGTTTTCTGGGGACGTGGTGTTTCCTGAACACTGTGTGCGAATACGTCAAGACCCTCAACGCACGCTAACCTGACTCCTCGTTTCACAGCCGAACGCATGAACACATAGGATTGAATGCAGTTCTAGCACAGAGCTGCTGAATTCCTGATTCTGATTGGTCGGAAGGTTTATTAAAGATGAATTTTCTGTAGCAGCAGCTTTGACAGCAGGTCTGACTGTGATTCAACTCACAGGTTTATCTTATATTATTATTATTATTATTATTTCTATATTAACAGCTTGCTAAAGGGACATGTATTGTGGAGACTAATAGTAAATAAACGTATAATCATCACTCATTTGGTGACATTTTGTGTAAGAAGATTTTTTTTTAACTTTGATGGAAGGAGTCTCCAGTGTCAGTGTAACTGTAACGGTAAATATTCCTTTGTGGGAAGGTCTTCCAGATACAAGGCAACGACCCTGTTGTGTTTTATTCCTAACTTAAAACACACAGCTAATGTGTGTTGTGGGATTCTTCAACCAGTACACATTGGAATTAAAGCTGTTAAATATCTCTCTCTCTCTCTCTCTCTCTCTCTCTCTCTCTGTCTCTCTCTCTCTCTGTGTCTACAGGAACTCACTAAAGATAACAGCGGCATTTCTAAAGCCCCCAAACCTCACAAGCTGGCCAAGGAGCACCGCGAGCGTCCACGGAAAGACTCCGAGAGCAAGAGCTCGTCTAAGGGAGAAGCCGAACGAGACAGCGGCGGCAGCAAAGGCAGCCGCGAGCCTTCGTCGTTCTCCTCATCCTCCTCTTCAAAGAAGCCTGAGATCAAAGTAAAAGAAGAGAGCAAACCTCCGCCCAAAGCTGCTTTCAAAGAGCCCAAGCTGACGCTGAAGGAGCCCAAGATGGAAGGAACAAGTCCTAAAGGAGGTGGTCCGGGTGGAGGAGGAGGAGGAGGAGGTGGTGGTGGTGGTGGAGGAGGAGGAGGTGGTGGTGGAGGAGGTGGAGGAGGAGGAGGAGGAGGAGGGGGAGCGACAGAGAGCAAATCAGCAAGCAAGCGCCCTTCCAATGCTGACTCGCCCAAATCCAGCATTAAGAAGCCCAAAAAGGGAGGCGGAGAAAGCCAGAAAACTTCAGGAAGCGGGGGATTTCCAGGAACCTCCCCTCGCGTCTCATCATCCTCTTCCTCCTCCTCCATGGCTCCAGCTTCGGGTTTTGGAGAGAAGAAGAGCTCGAAGCAAAGAGGGTGCTGGATGAAGGGCAAACCTGAGACCCCGGAGGTCAAAGAACAGAAGAAGCCGCCCGAGTCGGACGAGTCGAACTCTGACGACGAGCTCTCATCCAAGTCTGAGGTCAGAGCGAGATCAGCGCTGCAGATGGTGAAGACTGAGCGTTAGACACGCACTTTAATTTGTAAACCATTCATATTTGCATAAAAATTCTATTTCTGTATTTTGCATACAGTGAATGTGTTTCATTTTCGATGCACAATTGGTCGAGTGTCATTAAATCTCAACTTTGTCTTTCTCTCTCTCTCTCTTTCCCTCTACCCCTCTCTCTTCTCTCTCTCTCCCGCTCTCTCTCTTTCTCCCTCTCCCTCTCTCCCCCTCTCTCTCTCTGTCTCTCATCCCTACAGCAGTCGGCTCCCTCCAGTCCGTCGAACTCCAGCTCCAGTTCGGAGTCCAGCTCTGACTCAGACTTTGAGCCGCAACAGAAACAAGGCCAAGGTGAGAAATTCAGTGTGGCAGTCAGCAGCTACACACACACACACACACACACACACACACACACACACACACACACACACA
>CM040982.1:2717766-2738224 GCA_022985145.1 Pangasius djambal | reverse complement strand
GGAGCTACGTGGAGTTTGATTGACGTCTCTGTGAGAGGTGACCCCAGACCAGTCAGCGTGTGTTATGTTAAATATTAGGTTATATTTTTTATTTGTATACCTCTGCACTTTTCTGGCTGTGGTGACTCGAGTACTTAATTATCTGAACTGTATTTTTAAAGAAAGTTTATACGATATTTACATGCAATATGCTTTTAATTTTTTTTTTGTTTGTTTGTTTTATTTTCTATCACTTTTATTTCACGTCGGCATGTTCGTGACTGCAGGTTAGGCCCCGAGACTGTTATTTTTGTTTTATTTAAAAAATGTTTTTTTTGGGTTTTTTTTGGGAATAATCTTCCTGCGGCGCCTCAGAATCCACTACGAGCCTCGAAGAGCAAAGCTTTTCCTCGAGTGACGGAGCGAACGCCGCCGCACTGTGCACCGCTCATCCGTACGTACGTACGTACGTACTTGTGTGAAGTATGCTAAAGGAGCATTAAACACTAATCCTCTCTTGTCACGTTCACATGGACTTCACGTTCCTCAAGGTCATGCATCATGGGATTCGAACTCACAACCTTCTGATGTCACTCCGCTTCATGTCTCTTGTCTACACGCATATACATGTATATACAATAAAACGTGCCGGACGTTATTCTCTCATCAATCACCGTAACGGTTGCTCCTTCCTCTCCGGACGCTCTCAGTGCATTGTGGGATATCACTCAGAGACTGAGAGAGAGTTTTCTCGTGCCAGTCAGTGCTTGTATGTTTGTGTTTGGGGATTAAACATGTTCGGACGATGTGTTTTTTTTTTTTGTTTTTGTTTTTGTTTTGTTTTGGTTTTTTTAAAAAAAAAATTTTTTTTAAGGGGGAAAAAAACGGCCGCATGGAACAAAGTCACAGCTTTGTGGGGAATTCAGTGCCACCATGTGGTCATTTAATGCAAGCGGGACGCGCGAGGATGAACGATGTTACCTTTGTAATGTTTTTATCGCATAAAAAAAAAAAAAAAAGTCATATGATTAATAAACTCATCGAGTCGTATACTCGTTCAGTGTTTCCGCTCGTCCTGTTCACACACTCCCTCGTGTACGTGGTGGATTTAAAGGTACAATAAATACGTTTTCCGAGTGTAAGGTGTCTGTTACTGGCTTGCTTTGATAGATTTTTTATTATTATTATTTTTTAAAATCCAGATTAACATAGAAGTGAGCTGTAAATGTTTCTGACAAGCCATTAGTTTAGTGATGGTGTTGGAGATTAGGGCTGGGCGATATGATTATAATATTTACATCGTAGTAAATTATGTCACTTTTCTGAGATATCGTTGGTATCGTAACTATTTACAATTTTTTAAATAATCACCAACTGGATGGAAGCAGCTGATTTGATGTCATTTTTTAAAATCTATTCTTTAATTTTCTTTTTCACAGAAACTTGTTAGTGTTATTTTTTCAGTATCATTACTTACTTAAATGATCTATCGCGATACATATTGTGAATTGTACAAGCGTGATAAATTTTTTATCATATCACCCAGCCCTATTTCAAGCCTATTTCAGTGTTTCAGACACTCTTTCTTTCTTTCTTTCTTTCTTTATCCATTTTAATAAATAAAATGGAAGCAGTTTCAGACAGGAGGTGTGGCCTACACTCTGAAGGCGGAGTTTATACATAAAAAGTCGCTCCGCTGATGATGTCGTCTCTCTCAATACCCCCACTGTGTGAAGATTTTGACCTGTCCGATTACACACAGATAAACTGGTGGTTATGGAGTTCCATTATTTGTTAGCTACGTTAGCCTCGTAGCTCCAGTGCATAAATAAAACAGAGGCAAACTTCAGGGACTGAAAATGTCTCGGATGATCGAATACGCGCGAGGTAAGTGGGGAAATTGTGTGATTATTTATTTTTTATTTTTATTTTTTTCCCTACCAAACTAAAATCTGAAAATGACATTTTTCAAATCTGTATAATAGCTCAGGTTTACATTTTGTTCTGAAACAAAAGCCATGTTTAACAAAACAGTGGCTTCCTACTAAATAAATCTCTGAACCGTCAGGGATTGAACATCTGTCCACAAAATCACCCTGACTGCATATTTGTATAGAAATTCAATTCCATAATACAAATAATTTATTTGGTCCCAAACACACATCAATATGGCTACTTATTTATTTGTTTGTTTGTTTGTTTGTTTGTTTATTAAACTTTAATTTCGTCCTAATCAGCTTTTTTTTTTTTTTTTTTTTTTTTTCCCTTTTTTTTTTTTTTTTTTTTTTTTTTTTTTTTTTTTTTTTTTTTTGCCCCGTCCTTCTGTTATTCTTCTGTTAGTTTTTTGGAAATTACTTTAAACTTACACTTGAACTTCCTACAGAATTTCCATATAAAGACAAAAAAAAAACGATCCCAAACCAGCTCTTTTTATACACTTTTCATTAATTCATTTACTCATTTTCAGTAAAAAGACAAAATATTTCTCTCACCTTTCTTTCTCAGTCAGTTTAATAAGGTACGCACGTCTCAATTTAGAAAGAAATCTGATTACTGGCCACCTCATGATCCAGAGTTTTCCTCTTATCACATCATTTAAGTGCTTGTAAACTCATTGGATAAAGGATAAATGATCCTACAACGCTGCAGAAACGCTTTCGATTATTTTGTGTATGTAAACGCAGTCAGTCGCTGACAAAGTGGAGCAGGTGTGAAAGATACAATCAAGAATCTTTTTACAATCACAACCCTCTTTAACTGTAAAAAGCAAAAGCCCACAGATCTCCTCTGTACAGATTTATTTCACAAACTATTCCAACTATTAGGCACATTATTTAAATGGTTTTAATTTTGAAACTTTATGCCCATAGAACCCCTTTTTTATGAACATTTTCACTGCCTATAATTCGAATCATTTTTTTTTTATATAACACGTGTCAGTATGGCCATTTCCTATTTTAACTTTAATTTAGGCCCTGTTGTCTCTTTTGGCCAAAATTTGATCACAAATCCGCTCTTTTTATTTAAATATGAATATAATTCATAGTGCAAAATAATGAATCATTTATTTCACACACTATTTCAAAACTTGGGCAAGTTGGACAGTAATATTTTGGCTGTTCATTCAAGACAGACAATCATCTTGGTTTTAATTTCTAACCTTTCTGCCTGTAGAACCCCTTTTTTTTGATTAACATTTTCCCTGGCTGTGCTTCACAGAGTCCAGAGAACCAACACAGATGTACAAAACCCACTTCTAGTCTGCGCTGGAGTTTTCGCTCGGTTTACGACGTAAAGCCCGAGACATTAAAACGATCTGAACAGAGCCAGTACTGACTTTATCTAGTGCTGCGGTGCACTCTGGCTACCTGACAAAACCTCTAAACAGGAAAACCAAAGCAACTGCCATGCTACCGTTTTTAGAGCCCTTTCTCAGAAAGCACAGGGTTTTTTTTTTTTTTTTTTTTTTTTTTTTTTAATTGATTGCAAAATTCTTTGCACTTCCTTGTTTCTAATATGAAACATTTCCTGTAGTGCACACATGATGTCAAACTCTCTGAATGAAAATACGTGGCCTTTCGCAACAGCTGAGACATTAATATTGCTATTAAACCTATTTTGGAATATATAATTATATTTATATTGATTCTCTCAGTAATTCCAGATAAAATTATGGTTATAAAAATGCTTTTTGTCATGATCTATGGAAATTGGATCTCTAAATTGGTCATTTTGATGTGATTTTTGTAATTTCATGACCAAAAATTTCCTAAAATGTAATTTTTAGTAGTAACAGTTCCAACATCTGTATATCATTTTACAATTTTTAACCTGACCTGAAGGCTTTTCTGCCTTTTGTCGCCCAAACGCAAATCAAATTCAACTAGCGGAAAAGCAAATTCACTGAAGGGGAAAGGACATGCGACATGAAAAGCTGGTACTTTCCCTTCGCGTCAACTTTTGCTAAAGCTTGTAAGAGAATAAGACCAAAGAGTGTGCTCCTTAAACTTCGGGACAGTCTCCTCGACCCCGAGCTCAGCAAGTGACAGCAAATCAAGATGGCTGCTCAAAGCATCAACAGTAAACGAAGTAGCACCTCTTACCTTTAAATGAGTTATACTGTATATACGAGTATTAGCTTTAGATGAATAGACAACTTCCCTCTTCTGAGGTAAGACTTGAGTCAGAAGTGAGAAGTCGGAACTTCCTCGTTATTTTTGACCTTCATACAAGGTCACGGTTTACTGCTGATGCTGTGAGCAGCCATGTTGATTTGACGTCACTTGCTGAACTCTGAGTTGAGGAAACCGTCGCACGTTCCCGAGTAGGAATTCCGAGTTATGGGGGCGTTTTCTTTGGTTTTTTCCTGGTCAGAGGTCGGGAATTTTGACTTGTGACCTTTTCTCGCATGCATTTGTCTTGGGAATTCGTAAAATCTCACTCTCTAACTCCATAATTTCTACACTAACCACAACAAAACAAGACAGACAGCAAAGAAAAGCTTCAGTATGTCGGATTTTAATCTCTTGGCACTGTACAGATTTATTTCCTCCACGCTGCTGTATATCACATGCCAAATTATCAAAAGCAGATTCTTCATATTTGCGTCATGTCCGAGTTTCATTTCTTGAAGTTGACATTAAATGACGTGAGAGCAGCTGTTCGGTTGCTCACGTGATATACACACACAAGACAAATCAAGCATGAAGGTATTTACAATATTTAACAAGTTCACGACAATCTGTTAGGCAATATTATAATGATAATAACAATAACACAAATCAGACCCTGCATATGAACATTTGAACATGGCTGAAAAACAAAACAAAACAAAAACAACAAAAAAAAAAGCAACAAAACATTCATGGCTTAAACGGTGTGATTTCTTGGCTTTAAATCTGCTGCTGGTGAAGGATCCATGAAACCAGAGCAGCACACGAGAGAGGCAATAAATAGTGCAAAAACATCATCTGACCTGAAAATCCCTGCTGTTTTCACTGGCATGAATTCAGAGAGTCAGAGAACCAGACTGATTTTCATTCTCTACACTGCTCTCAATGCCACACACACACACACACACGTTTACATTTATTAGAACCTCATCAGCATCTTCAAACTGGAAGAAAAAAAAAATCATGAAGATTTAAACAAAGATGTTCAATTTTAGATTGTCTGGGCTCTGAGCGTGAAAGTGTCCCGTTTTGACAGGAAAACTGTTGTACGTAGAACCTTTAAGGGTTTCCTTGGAACACGTCCCTTTAATTCAGAGAAAACATTCAATTTTTCTAGAATAATAAAAAGAAACTGCGCTTTGAAAAGGAGTTCCTCTGGGTTCTTTGGATAGTTAATGTTTCTGTCTTTCTAGAGGAGTTCTACTTGGAAACCACCTGAAAATTTCCAAAGGCTTTCCTTTCAGAAAGTTTCCAAGTAGGACCCATGCAACTCCTATAGAACCCTACACTAAAGGTTTTCCCGCTCAGAAAGGTTCCTCAGTGGTTCTTTGGATTGCTAATGGTTCCAGCTTCCTAACTGGGTCCTGCTTGGAAACTTTCTGAAAGTTTCCTCGAGGGATTTTATAGTCAGTGGTTCCAGCTTTGTAGTTCGGTTCTACTTGAAACATTCCTAAAAGTTTCCAAGTAGAACCAATCCAATTTTTATAGAACACTAGACCAGAGTTTTTCCCTTTCAGAAAGGTTTTTTCGAGGCTAACTAGGTTTCTACTTGGGACCTTTCTGAAAGTTTCCAAAGGTTTTCCTTTTCAGAAGGTTTCCAGGTAGAACCCATACAACGTCTATAGAGCACTACACCTAACGTTTCCATTTCAGAAAGGTTCTTTGAGGTTTATTTGTATGGCTAATGGTTCTAGCTTCCTAATTGGGTTCTACTTTTACCATCTGAAAGTTTCCTACAATTTTCCCTTTCAGAAATTTTCCAAGTTAAATCCAGACAACTTCTATAGAATCCTACACCAAAGGTTCCTCAAGCGCTCTTTGGGTTGGTTCTAGCTTCCAAAGAGGAATTTTCCAAGTAGAACCAATACAATTTCTGAAGAACCCTACACCAAAGGTTTTTTTCCCCCTTTCAGAAAGGTTCGTAGAGGGTTCTTTATATATTCAATGATTCCAGCTTAGTAATGGGGTTCTACTTGCAACCCTTCTGAAAGTTTCCGAAGGTTTTTTGTGTCAGATATTTTCCTAGTAGAATCCATACAACTTCTATAGGATCCTACAGCAAAGGTTCCTCCAGGGTTCTTTGGATTGGCGGGGACTTGGGACATTTTGGAAGTACTGTGGTGTAGGATTCTATAGAAATGTCACAGGTTCTCCCCGAAGTGCAAACTGATAAACCCTTTAGGGTGCCAGATCGAAGAAGGGAATGTCTGGAGAACCTCAGCATCTCAGGTATGTTTTCTCCTTAATTTCTGTACATCTGGAATCGAGTTTCTTTACATTTGACGCATTCCCAGTATTTTCCAGATGTCAGCAAAAACCCTGTGGAAAGTTCTCAGAGAAAGATGGTGACTCTATCCATCCATCCATCCATCTAGAGAGACAGAGACAGACGTGTGTACAGAATTGGTGCTAATCTAGAACGTTTGATGATTCCACACTCCGGAGCAATGAGAGCAGGATGAGACTGAAAAACACTCCAGCTACACACAGCTACGGCTACACACGTTCTTTTTTTTTTTTTCCTTCTATTTTCATGCTTTGGCATACACAGAAACCATAAATAAGCAATTTATAAATAGATCCATCGTGTAAACATGAGCAGCTCGGATTCCTGAACGTTCCCGATGAATCGGCACTAAGTCTACGGCTCTCCTACTAACTCCATCACACCTCGGCAAATAAATAAATAACCTACACTACACTTGATAAGAACTTCATGAAGCTGCTCACGGAGGTCGCTCGTGTTTCTTTAGCATCGCGCTTGCACGTGTAAACAAAACAAAAAAAAAAAAGCAGAATGGAAAAAATAAACAAAAACTGAAAAAAGCTGAAAAACATCAGATGGGGAAAGTTACACTCCATCTCTCTCACTCACACACACACAGTCATTTACTTGAGAAGTGACACAGACAGAAGGCGTGTGTGTGTGTGTGTGTGTCTTTGCCCTTTGGTATGGAGTTTATTTAGGAGGCAGCGGGTTCTCAGGGTTGCTCGGGGTCACGGCCTCTTTGTAGAAGTTCTCAATTTGCTCTTTGTACATCTTCAGCACCACCGGCCTCTTCAGCTTCATAGTGGGACCTGAGAGTGAGACAGAGAGAGTGAGACAGAGAGAGTGAGACAGAGAGAGTGAGACGAGAGAGAACGCAAACGATTAGCCTGTCTGTATATTTAACACTGAACACGCTTCTTTATTTTCTATTTGCAGTGCTAAAGAAGCCAAAGCCACTTGCATGACTGATCACTCTGCGATCTTCACTAAAATAGAACCTTTTTTATTTATCAGTAAAATGCTGCCACCCAGTGGACTGCCGAGGTACTGCGAAGGAGGTCGTTAATATTTCGTTTAAAACAATTCCTATAAATTATAGAACTAACAACGTACATGAAAATAATAAAGTATGATGAGTAAATCCGGTTCCCGAGGTTTCCGGGTTGACCCTGAGCCCGGGTCACTGTCTGCGGAGTTTCTTATGTTCTTCCCGTGTGGGTTTCCTCCGGGTTCTCCAGTTTCTTCCCACCTCCCAAAAACATGCTGCTAGCTGGATTGACTACTCTAGGTGTGTGTGTGTGTGTGTGTGAATGTGTACGTGCGATGAACTGATATCCGATCCGGTGTGAATTTTCCCGCCTTGCATCCAGTATTCCCGGGGATAGGCTCCGGATCATGGGAAAATGATCAACAGTGAGGTGGTTAACACTCTGAGGTTTGATTTATTTTCCTATAACATCATGTTCTCAAGTGTTTTATTCCTCTTACGCCACAGCAATTTGCCAACGATTCCAATTTTTTACTCATCGATGAACGATACGCTTCTTTATCCATTCATGTTTACATTTAAACTTGTGTTGTGCACGTGGTTACCACAGAAACAATAACGTATTAGAACGAGCGCATTGACCTACCGCACTGCTGTCAGAGCTGCTGTTGTAGAACATTTCTATAAACACCTTAAAACATCTAAAATCACCTTCTGACCAATCAGAATGGAGAACTCAGCAGTGCTGTGCTAGAACACTGGATAATAAATGCACTAATATTTAGTGCATCTTACACCTTCGTAACAACTATTTTACATGAATATTTACACAGGAAACGTCTCACTGCAACACTTCAACTGGCCATGTGTCGGTATATCTGCATTTCAGACAACCCTTCATTTTACAGCATGGAGAAGGAAACTAGGATGCCATCACTTTGTGTAGAATGACAACAACAGCAACTTGGATGGGTATGAGAATGGTGTTCACACACACACACACACACACACACACACACACACTGACCGAGCTCTCCTCCAGGGATGGAGAAGTCCTGCTCGAGCACGGTAAACTTCTGGATACGCTGGGCGTTGGACGTGGAGTTCTCGTTCACTCTGTTAATGCCGTCCTGGATGGCGGCGTGGACGAGGCGGTCGCGTCCCCCGCAGATCTCCGACACCCGCGTGGACGAGCTGCCCAGCTTCCTGCACCAGTCCTCAGCCTCGGGGGTGAGTTCGTCCTCCGGGGCTCCTGTCTCACTGTTTAACTGGCACTGAGAGAGAGAAATGCAGAGAGACAGACACAAAGAGAGAGTGAGAGACAAAGATAGACAGAAACACAAAGATAGGCAGACAGAGAGAGAGAGAGAGATAAAGACAGAGATGCAAAGAGACAGACACAGAAAGAGAGAGGGAGAAAGACGAAAAGATAGACACATTACACATGCTTTTAAGACAAATCGGTCTTAAAATTAGCAATACTGCATCTATGATAGGGTGTCAAAACTTTATCAATCCCCCTGTAATGTAGTGTGTGTGTGTGTGTGTGTGTGTAGTCAAAAAGATTTTTTAGAATGGTTTCAACTGCGAACACCACAAAATTACTAACAGCGTAAAGTGCATTTTTTTTATTATTTAAATGTAATTTTAAAGACTTAAAAACTTAATTCCTAAAGGTTTAGATGAGTTAAAAACTAACCCCCAAAGACATTCTGTATCACTAACATTATTATCTGTAATCGTTTACACGGTGTGTGATTAACTGCTCTTATAGTAGGGCCAATAAAAATGCAATAAGGTACGCTAAAATAAAGAAATGAAAAATATGTAAATTAGATGCGAGAATTCAAGAATAATGCTGTGGCATAAAGGAGGATGTGATACGATATTCGTCTTTAAGAAACGCAGCGGTCTTGCTCTTTATCGTGTCTTTTCCTAGAAACTGCACGTGAACTTAACTTTTAAAATCCTAATTAAATTCGAATTCAGCTGGAGGCTGCTGCGAACGCCGAGTTCCAGACAAGCCGCTGCTCGTTAGTGTTTCATTAAGATGAACAATAGAACGGTTTCTGCGGTCCGTGATATGCTCCTTTGCATAAATACTACACGTTTTTCATGTTAATAAATCACTGAGTAGGCCACAGACATGGATTTGCATCTCTAATACCAAGATCTAATTTAACAGCTTATCTAAAATAAGTGTATCAGTTGAGGAAGTGAAGGCGTTATCAGTGGGTGAGGAAAGTGTAGTTGCTGAAATCCACCAGCAGGTGGAGACAAACAGCACATACACGAGAATGACGGCGTGAAGATCATGATAAAGACCCTGATAGCAGCTTATCTCATATCTACTGCAGGGAATTTTATAGGCACCTAATGACTATAATGATGGTCTATAAAGCTGAGATAATTGTACAGAATTACGGTTCCTTTTTATGCTTTGTGGAGCACCATAAAGCCATGTCAGTAATTAGGAGTAAACAGGATTTTTGCCGTATCAGGATTTTTCCTGAGTCTGAAAACATCTCAAAACCTCAACGTCAGCAAGAAAGGTGAGCAAGGAAACCACCAGACTGAAAGCATCCAGAGCAGGAATAACTCGACACGCTAACACTCTCCGTCGTGTTTAACGTGACTTTTCAGATCAGACTAGCATTTACGATTCGAGAGGAAAAAAAAAAAAATCAGCTTCTTTCCGTGGAACATGTTCACGTTCGGAACCGTGACTGGATGGCACGTGTATATAGAACGTAAACAATGCACAAACAAATCTCCACGTTCGTAGCTAGTTAAATAGCTAACTTTCGGCTCACGCCCTCTTGCACTGTTACCATGACAGCCAACGGGAACATGAGCGCAAATGCGACTTTACTCTGAACAAACGATTCACAATCGGTTATTTATCATGTATTTATACCACAGTGCTGCTGAATTCTTGAATCTGATTGGACAGAAGGGGTTGATGAATTTTCTATAACAGCAGCTCTGACTGTAGTGCAGCCGCAAATCACAGCATTATATTAATGCGCTTGTTCTAATATATTATCGTTTACGCATAAAAAACGCATGTAATTGTTGATCTGGCAACGTTTTCTGTAAAGGAATGTTTATGTAACATTTAAGGAAGGAGTCTCCAGTGACAGTGAAGTTTTTTACGCTTTTTGGCTCCTCGGTAACGTGACGAGCTGCGTTTTTTTTTTTTTTTTCGTCTTGTTACCTTCACGAGAAAAAAAAGGGAATGACTGCTTACTGCTGAGAACAGGAACGAACTTGTTTTTCTGACGATCCACAACATTAAATGTAACTATAAATGGATAAAAAGTATGACGTGTTGTTCTTTAATAAATAAAGACATTGTTAGTGTTGCTGTGTTGCTGTGGTAGAAGAGGAATAAAACACTTTGAGATGTGCTGTTACAGGAAGATCAGCTTCAGGGAGGTAACCGTAACTCCGCCTCATCACACCACTCCGTCGCTGATTATTTTCCTGTAACAGCACAACCCCAAGTGGTGTACGCACCTTGATGGTGAGCAGCATGGAGAGGAACTTGCGCTTGTCTCCGATCAGCATGGCGTTGCTGATGATGGGCACGGCCTCCTTCACCGCATCCTCGATGGGCACCGGGGGAATGTTCTCTCCTCCGGCGGTGATGATCAGCTCTGTCACACACACACACACACACACACACGCACACATTACTACATTACTACATTACTACCATGAGTCACATTTTCAAACCTGCAGCTGTTTTCGTCTGTTTTGTTTACAATACTGTGTAATAACTCATTATTACAACTCACAGCTGCTACGGAGGCACTGATGAGCCCTTGATATAGGGCCCTTAACCATTAATTATCCCTTGATTAAGGGCCCTTAACCCTCGAGGACATTTTCTTTTTCAATTCTGTCTCACTAATGTCACCTTGGATCAAAGTCAAAAATAAATGTACATTACGACACCTCACTTTCATTAATCATTTACGCTGAAGATATTTATTATTTTAGCGTCAACGTATTAATTAATTCCTTCATTTTTTTTAAACCACGCACACTGCACTGTAGTCGTTCTTTATATACAGATATCCTGGTATGAGACTTTGAGTGCAGTAGATTACTGTATATTTGAACTTTGGCGTAAATTAGTGTTAAACTGGTGGCTAGAAGTCTCCATTACTTGTTAGCTACATTAGCATTGTAGCTACAGCGCAAAACAAAACAAAAAAAAAAACGTGTCCTGGCTGATCCACTACATTTACCTCTGGCTGATCTGTTACTTTAATAGGGTCATAAACTGTGGGTGGGTTTTATATTTATTTCTAAAATACCTTGCCTGGCGTGTGTGTGTGTGTGTGTGTGTGTGTGTGTATGTGCGCTACCTTTGATGCGTCCTGTAATGTAGAGAAAGTTGTCCTTGTCATGTTTGCCCAGGTCTCCGGAGTGCAGCCAGCCGTCTGCGTCCAGCGCCTCCTCGGTCTTGTCGGCCATGTTCAGGTAGCCCATGAAGACGTGACGGCCCCAGAAGCAGATCTCGCCGTTTTCATCCGAATCGGGGTTAAAGATCTTCGTCTGGCAACCTGCGATCACCTTCCCGCAGCTGGTGAGGAAAGTGACATGCGGATTAGGAGTGCGGCCACAAATCATGAGTTTATATTAAAGCGCTCGTTATATTAATACGTTATCGTTTCTATAGTAACGGGTCATTCGCAGGGACTTGCGCGGCAGACACTCCGCTTAAAGAAATTTTTTAAAATAACATAAAACGTGTTTAGTTGCTCATATGGTGAAGGTTTCTGTAAGGAAATGCTTATTTAACATTTAGGGAAGGAGTCCCCAGTGTCCGAGCTCGTGGTTTCTGCATTTTTTTTCTGTCTTATTAACTTCTTATTAAAGAGAGAGAAAAAAAGAGGCTGGTGTGGGAGCGACTGTTTATAGCTGCTGTAACGGAGGTGAAAACTGGAATGTGTTTCATGGACGTTCCACAACATTACATGTAACTATAAATGGATAAAAATATGACCTGCCATTCTTTAATAAATTAGATGTTGTAATAGTTGGCAAATTGCTGTGGTTTAAGAGGACACTTTGGGACCAGGATTAAGCGCTTGAGATAAATGATGAATGGTGTGTGTGTGTGTGTGTGTGTGTGTGTGTGTGTGTGTGTACCTGGTGAGTCTGAGGGCCTCAGGCAGGGACATGCTGTGTGGTCCGGTGCTCTCGCTCATGCCGTACAGCTCGTACAGTGGGATGTCCAGGCTGAAGAAGAACTCCAGCGTGTCCTTGGTGATGGGCGCGGCGCCCGTGTAGCAGCGGACGCAGCGGTCCAACCCCAGCGCCTTCCTCACTTTCCTGAACACTAAACGCTTGGCCAGGCGATAGTTCAGCGGCGTGCGGGTCATCGCACCGTTCCTGAAATGGAGGAAGACAAAACTCATCATCTCTATCGTTGTAATTAAAATACAAATAATGATAACAAACATCAAGTCTATTAGTCCCCCTTCAGGGTGTGTACGAGTGTGTGTTCGAGTGTGTGTTCGAGTGTGTGTTCGAGTGTGTGTTCGAGTGTGTGTTCGAGTGTGTGTACGAGTGTGTGTACGAGTGTGTGTGTACATACTGCTCCATCTTGCTCAGGTTGGTTTGCAGGCCCACTTCCTTGGCCCAGGACGCCACTTTGCGGCGCACGGTGGACGATTTGGCTCCGACTGCCTTCATCTTCTCCTGCATCTTCTCCCAGACCCGGGGGACTCCCAGGAACGCCGTGGGACGCGCTTCACGCAGGGTGTTCACCAACGAGCCCTGAGACGGTGACAGAATTACAACTCACGTCCGGCATAGCAGTGACCAACATGAGACCTAGTAGAATTCCTGAAAAATTATCCAAGCACAGGTTCATCAAAACTGCCAAGTTCAGAAGATCAGAATAATGTTGCATGTTTTTTTTTTTCAAACTTCGTGTCCAGTTTGGGTGAGCCTCAGATTCCTGCTCTTGGCTGACAGGAGTGGAACCCAATGTGCTCTTCTGCTGTTGTAGCTCATTCACCTCATGGTTTGACAGGTTGAGATGCCTTTCTGCTCACCACGGTTGTAAAGAGTGGTTATTTGAGTTACTGTAGCCTTCCTGTCAACTCGAACTACTCTCGCCCTGTTTGATGTGAGCATTAACTAAAGCTCTTGACCTGCATCTGCATGATTTTTTGCACAGACATTCCTAATGAAGTGACTGGTGAGAGCACACACACACACACGCATACACACACACACACACACACACCTTGAGGGCGTCAGGCTGGGCGAAGTACGTGGCTCCTCCGACCCTCATAGTGATCCAGATGTCGACCATCTGGGCGGCGATGTGGCTGAGGGGCAGGTAGCTCACCACTACCTCCTGAGTCACTACTGATAGGTGGATCGTATGAGCCGTCGCAAACGCCGTCCATGTCAACTACAGCCGAGAACGAGAGAAAAAGTTTTAGCGCCCTGCACTGACACGACCAGTTTATGTGGATATCGATATAGTGCTAATTAAAATAGGTGTGTGTGTGTGTGTGTGTGTGTGTGTGTGTCATGGCTCGGCTCACATTATCATGGCTCAGCATGACCCCCTTTGGCTGCCCGGTGGTTCCTGATGTATAGATCAGTGTGCAGCACTGACTGGGTTTCTGGGATGCGATGATGTCATCAAGCGGAGCGTCCGGCTCGTTGCGGCCCAGTTCCATAAACTCCTCCCACTTTGGGGGTGGAAAAGAAAAAAAAAAAGGCACACGACAAAACGAAAGACCACAGGTTAGATAACACATCTTCACGGTGAAAATGTTCATGTGTTTGTGTGCGTGTGTGTGTGTGTAGTAAAGTTAAATTAACTTTACCGAGTAAAGATTTGGTTTCTTCTCTTTCAGAGCATCTTTGTACTGGATAATGGCTTTCAGGTGAGGCAGCTTGTCTTGGATCTGAAATAAGAAACACACACACACACACACACACACACAAAGGAAATGATACACCAGGTCTTAGAACAGAAGCACACACAATTACATTACTCGTACACACTGCAGCAATACGTGTGTAATCAGCAGAATCTCTGCTGCTCGTAGCCCGCACAGTATTTATGAGGAAGCAGAATAAAAAACAAAAAAATCCTCCACCTACACAGTCATACTGGCTCAAACTGCGTACTCTGACCTCGTACTGAAGTATATACAGTGCCTTGCATAAGTATTCACCCCCGGGTGAACTCGTCCACATTTGTAGCGTTATCATCAATCATGTTTTACATCTTTGACTCTTCTCTCATTCAATCATCCAACGTTCTGTCTGCGATGTGCCATTTCTTCCGAGGTGTTACATGTGCTCATGGTCATCATGACCATGTGCTGCATTCGCCCTAAACATTAAACCCCCCCCCCCCAATTCAGTCTAAAGTCAACAGAAACAACAGTGACTAAACCGAAACCTAATTACTAATGTGAATCGTCAATGTAGACAGATCAGATTTCAGCAAAAAAAAAAAAAAAAAAATCTGAATTGTGCACAGAAGTTGTGTGTGTAATGTGAACGCAGCCTGAGATCGTGGTTCTCGGCCATCTTTACCTGCAGGATCTTCTGCAGCTGCTTGTGGTTCTCCACCACGAGGATGCTGGCCTGGCAGTTCTCAGCGACGTACTGACACGCGTCCGGGGAGTTGGTGGTGTAGATGCCCACAGCGAAACCTCTGTCAGACCAACACAGGACTGCGTGAGTGATTCCTCTGACGAGGTACTCATTTATCAGAAGCGATTTATTCGGAACAGCAGCTACTGAAATTCATTTGTATATAAAATAAGCCGTGAAGAACCGCAAATATTTGGAACTAAAGAAAGAGGCAACACATCTGGCTGTTTTTAGATTTTTTTTTTTTTTTTTTTTTTTTAAAAAAAAATAAATTTTAATTTTTTTTTTTTTTTTTTTTTTTTTTTTTAAAACAGAATAAATATTAAATTATCTGATTCTATTTTTTTTTCTTATTACAGAAGAAGCAATATCTGGGGCATGTTTGGGGAAAAAACAAAACTTTTTTTGACCCATATGAAAAATGAACAAGATTTTTTACAACCATATTATTATTATTATTATTATTTGTAGTAGTAGCAGCAACATTGGGGATGTGCTGTTATAGGAAAATATTCAGTGATGGGGTGGTGTGATGATGCAGAGTTAGTGTTACTATCCAGAAGATGATTATTTTCCTATAACAGCATGTCCTGAAGTGATTTATTCCTCTTATACAGCTGCAGTTTACCAATGATTACAATTTTTATTTATCACGTCATTCTTTTTGTATCAGGTGTTGTGAATTGCAGAGATGCATAGAGATATAAACCAACACACACACACACACACACACACACACACACTAACCCTGCCAAGATGGCTCCAATGTCAGAGATGAACCACTCAGGAGAGTTGAAGCCCAGGATGCCGACTCCATGGTAGCGCTGCAGGCCGAGCTGTACAAACACGCAAACCACAAATATTTTCACGTGATTAAAAAAAAAACATGGATTGTTCTTATCAGAGTTTGTGTTATACACTTAAAAATTAGATGGAGTTTAAATGAAGGCTGTAGAGTTCTCACTCGAACCGGGTGCCTGCATGTGAAGCGGCTTCTCTTACACGAAAGCATACTGACATCCATTTCAATTTTTATTTAGTAAAGAACCAAACGTTATACTTTTTATCCGTTTATAGTTACATCTAAAGTTAGTTCCTATTCGCATCTACGTTATAAACAGTCGTTCCCTTTCCAGACTCTTTTTTCTCTCTCTCTTGGGGATAATAACGAGAAAAGAAAAAAAAAACACAGCTTGTGATATTACTGAGAAACCGCAAAAAGTGTGAACAGTTCTGTCCTGAAGATGCTGACACTGGAGACTCCTTCCATAAATGTTAGTTAAATATCAGCTCACAGAAAACCTCACCATTTTTTAATCCGCGTTAATATAGACCTACGATTTTCTGCCCAGCAGCCGGAACTACTTTCAGAGCTGCACAGAATTGAATGATCAGAATTGAAGATTCAACAGCGCTGCGGAATAAACATGAACATGATGAAGTTAAAATGTCGGACAAGTGATAGGGAGAGAAAGGGCTTGAATCTGTTGTGCTTCTTTTCCTCGCTGGCTCAGTTTTATTCCGCAGTGTACTAGAGGTTAATGCCCTGTAATAGCCTTAAAAGGAGCAATAAACCGATATCACGTTTGTAAATGATCCACAGAGCTGGGGCTAATCCTCTGCCGGCTTCCATTAGAATTAAAACGCTCTTAGAATTGAACTAAAATGATCAGAGACGCACCAGCTGGATGACATTAAGATAAGATAATGGCTGAAACACAAAGCAATAAAGCTGACCTCCGTGTATGACGAGAGAAAACAAATCAAATTTATTATCAGGGTGTTTAGCCAAGGCAGAGACGCTGCTGTGGACGAGGATCTGCAACAGCGCTCTGTGTTTGTCGCGATTATTTCAGAATAAAATCTCTCTCTCTCTCTCTCTCTCATGTGGTCTTTTCTCCATCCTCACCTTGAGGAAGCTCTTGGCGGCGATGCGGCAGTCTCTGTAATACTCTCTGTAGCTGATCATCTTCCACTGCTCTCCTTCTTTCCAGCTGAGCGCCATCCGGTCGCCGAATCGCTCCACGGTGCGTGTGAACAGCTGGTTCACGGTGAGAGGGGGTTCAGCCGCCGGCCCCGACTCGCCCATCCTCAGCTTCACCTCGCCGTCCCGCTGCCACGTCCACAGACCCGAGCCCGGGGCCGCACACACGGGAGCTGCGGGTCAGAGGTCAGAGGTCAGACAGTCAGACACGGTGTACTGTACACCAAAGAAGAATGCTTATTCAAATGAATATCAGGAAGAACCAGCGGTTTAGGCGATGAACGCGATACAGATTCCGGATTATACTGAAGTTAAAAACTTTGCCGTGTCACAAAGTTTTCAGTAGCTTGCTAATCGGCTAGTTAGGACACGGGATAAGATTTGCAAGTGCATCATGGGTAATACACATTACGCAATACCTCATCTCGCAAGTTTGCATCTGCCTTTTTGAATGCGTTAAAAACATTCTCTAAAAACTAGTACACCCGGCCTTTACCTCTAAAACTCCACCCGATCTGTTTTTGGATCCGAAGAGTTTAAATATTGGCCCCCAATAGCCGCATATATTCTCACATATTCTTCACGACATCACTGTTAGCATATGTATTCAAGCAGGGAGACACTGACCCCGGAGTAACACACACACACACACACACACACACACACACACAAAGAGGAACATATCCCAATTACTGCCGTGTTTACTCCTGATAAACTGTCATTCATTCCCTTCTATAAACACTGTCTCCTGCATGTGGTCCTGGGAGTCATCTTTATTTTTACATAAACTGACGGATGCAGAAATGTGACACTCACTTAACAGCAGTTTAATCCAAACACTGAGACGGCTCCTAATAACAAAACCAGCTACAAACAAACTTCTAAAATGTAGTTGAGATAGTGCTGTGTTTACAGGAAACCCAAGAACTCGATTCCCACACACTAAATAACTATTAATGCCTTTATAATAGTCTCTGCCTCAAGCCTCTAATTATATTCATATAGACCAGGACATGACTGCCGTTTTTTTTTTATCAGAGAACTCATGACACAGCTAGCTCTCATTCTGTGCACTTTAATAGACCAACTGAAAAGGTTATTTCAATTTAAAAAAAAAAAAAAAAAAAAAAAAAAAAAAAAAAAAAAAAAAAAAAAAAAAAAAAAAAAAAAAAAAAAAAAAAAAAAAAAAAAAAAAAAAAAAAAAAGAGAGAGAGATACTGGACCATTACACTTTAAATAGATACGGAAGGGAAAATCAGTACATGGACAAGATGCACGGAGAGATACGTAAGGGAAAAAAAAAAGAATGAAAGAAAAGAAATAAGATTGGAAAGCAAGAATAAAGAAATCAAGAATTGAAAAGAGAGAGAACAGAAGAAAGTAAGCATGAATGCAAGAAAAGGAACCGCACAAAAGAAAGAAATATCAGAGGAAATGAGCTACTAAAAAAAGAAGTAGAAATAGAAAAGGAAAGCAAGAATTTATGAGAAGGAACAAGACAGAAAAAAGCAGAATCAAGGAAAAAATAAAGGAAAGGAATAAGACGGAAAAGGCAAGAAATGGAAAGAAACAGAAGTAAGGATGCCAAGAAATAAAGAAAGCAAGAGAAAAGAAAGAAAGAAAGAAAGGAAGCAAAAAGGCAAGAAATTAAAAAAGAACAAAAGACAGAAGGAAAGAAAGATGGTATTTCTGAATAAGGAAAAGGAGAGTGGACTTCCTGCCCTCATGCCTCATGTGCTTTAAAAAAAAACAGATTTATACAAAGAGTGTGCTATATTTTTAATTTTAAAAAATCCTGAAATTCCTGACCTATAAACGTGTGGGTCATGTGACCCACCGCGACACAATGACCGGGTTAAGATCTTATTCCTTGTGCCAATGTAAACACATCAGTGTGGGGTGAGAAGGGCGGAGACTCGCCGTGTTCCACTCTTACAACACTGTGTAAACACTCGTACGCAAATAAGGGAAGAGATACGTGTGTGTGTGTGTGTGTGTGTGTGTGTGTGTGGTTAAACAACCCCAGGGTCTTTGTAACATTTCATTTATCAAAAGGGTGAAAAGAAACTGAACTGCCAGTTCTCCTTTCATTTTGTGATGAACCAGAATTACTGGAAGATGTTAAACGGAAAAGTATGTGTGTGTGTGTGTGTGTGTGTGTGTGTGTGTGTGTGTGTGTGTGTGTTAGGGTGCTTTTCCTACCATTTTCCCTTTCACACACTCCCTCTCCAGAGGTGAGCTCATCGACCTGGAATTTTCCAACTCCGCTCTTATGCAAGTGTGTCAAATTTCAAAAGACCAAAAAAATTTCCGATTTTGGAATTTGAGCCGAGCGTGTTTTTTTAGTTTTTAGGGTTTTTTTAGGTGATCTGTACATTTAGTAAAAGGCAGCTCCGTGCATTTTAGCGTCCCCACACGCACTTAACTCTATCTATCTATCTATCTATCTATCTATCTATCTTTTACTCAGATATTTGCATCACATGTGGTCATATGATCTCATTATTGCGTTCTGAATCTATTAATAGAAAACTACAATCCATCAATTTGAATGGCGTTTGTGGTTTTGGTTGCTGTTTCCTCTGTCACTTGCTAGCAGAAGCATTTTTTTTTAACACTGAAATGACACATATACTGTCTTTTTTATTCTGAGCTGGAAAAAAAAAACATGAGGCAGTGTGTCCTATAACACAGTTATTATAAAACTTCCCCATGAAACAGCTCGAGAGTCGTGATCTGATTGTGTCTGTTGTCGGAGTCATTTTCTTTTGAAACAGGAAGCAGTCGAGATGCTACAAAACACCCGGCAAATCCAAACTGACGCAACAGTAGCTTAGTGAGCTAGCTAAACATGAGGTTTTTTTAAGTTACAGGGTCCCTGGCTGCTTAAAGTTTGAGGACCCCTGTCCTAGACAACGAGATGGCGTGTGATGTGAGAGTCACGTTGTACGCGTCTGAGCCGAAATCAAGCGTCAGCGCCATCGATGCTGACGGAGAGACGCAGAGTCGTAGCGGATCAAATGATATTACTGACAGAGAAGTACCTGCGGTGTATAAACAGGAAATTGTGTTCTCAAAGGGAAGTTCTCGATTTAAGCCCAAGTTGGAAAAATAAAAACATTAACCACCAACTCGCACAAACTCCTCCCTCTTCCAAATAAATAAACTCCAACCATTTTTCCTCAACCGAGGGACAATTAGGGAAAAAAGAGAATATGGTGAGATAAGACGTGTGTATGTGTGTGTGAGAGAGTGAGAGGTATCTCACCAGGTTCTGTGTGTGTGTGTGTGTGTGTGTGTGTGAGTGAGAGAGAGAGTGAGAGAGTGAGAGGTATCTCACCAGGCTCTGTGTGTGTGTGTATGTGTGTGTGTGAGAGTGAGTGAGTGAGAGAGTGAGAGGTATCTCACCAGGTTCTCTCTCT
>CM040982.1:2713987-2717666 GCA_022985145.1 Pangasius djambal | reverse complement strand
TGTGTGTGTGTGTGTGTGTGTGTGTGTGTGTGTGTGTGTGTGTGTGTGTGTGTGTGAGTGAGAGAGTGAGAGGTATCTCACCAGGCTCTGTGTGTGTGTTGATGCCGCTGCTCTCCTCCTCCCGCTCCTCCTCTGATGATTCACTGCAAAGAAATGAAATAAACCGAGTCAGTCGAGAGCTGCCGCATGTCAGCAGCACACACACACACACACACACAATAATTTTTAAGGTGCATTAATAAGTACTGGAATGCAGAGCAGGTTCAGCTCGTTAGCTGACTAGCTGAATGGGGTGTGTGTGTGTGTGTGTGTGTGTATGTGTGTGTGTGTGTTGTAGTACACACTTGGCTGTGGACTCTGCAGTAGGGTCCTCCAGAGAAGCGATGCTGTCTTCAGTAGCACAGGACTGCAGCACGCTCATGTCTACTGCGGGGTCCATCACTCCTGCTGTCGACATGGCTGAGGGTTCACACACGGTCACTATAGAAAACACACACACACACACACACACAGAACGTTAACACACCACTGCAAATCCTTCTACAAATCAAATTCACACATCTTCACCAAAGACACGTCTGGTGTCTGAGGTCCGCTTCTTTACTCTGATACTGGAGCTATGATCGATAGCAAGTAAAAGAAACATATAGCTTCCAGTTTAGCGTATTTGCAGTGAAGTGTGTGTGTTTCATACACACCTGCTCAGTCAGAGACATGTGGCAGTCACATGACCCAACATGTGCTCAGAGGAACAAGTGTCTGTCTGTGTGTCATAAGACTATCGACTGAGCAAGTGAACACAACATACACCCATAAATAATATCATAGTGGATTAACACACACACACACACACACACACACACACACACAATGCCTGCTGTATAAACCTCTAACAAGGTTAAGGAAGACCATTCAATATTAGGTCATTTATATACATAAATAATATACATAGTTAATTTTATACTAAACATTTTACATGTGTGCGAGTGTACGAGTGTGTGAGTGTGTGTGTGTGAGTGTGTGTTAATATCACATATACACATAATTACTTACGTTTCTGAATTTAATTTTTACTTACATTTCTAAATTTAGTTTCCTAAAAACAGCTAATGCCCTGTTGATCCAAAACCATTGTTTTTAACTAACTAAACTAACTTTTTGAACTAAAACCAACCAGCACTTATATAAAGAAAAGTATTTCACAAAGAAAAAGAGGAAAAGTGAAACAACTCATATAAAAATAGCTGTTAATCTACATTTAAAGGTGCAATAGTTGATTTTTATTTATTCCTTACTTGTACAAATAACCTACAGATACGTGGGACATACAATAAAAAAAAAAACCAGTGGATTAAATCATGACTTTAGGAAAAATGTATTAAGTAGCTGAGAAAACCTGTTTGGAAAACGGATCTCCGGTCCAGAATACTTGTTTGTGTTTGGATGCGATTACTGTCAGTAAAAAAAAACAAAACTTGCACCTTTAATGCACACAGTGACATTTGAAGATGATGAAAAGTATCATAATATTATTATATCGTGATATCGGTATCACATATTGCCACCTCTAATGGCTACAATCCATCACCTCACAAACCATCACATGTAGCAGCTAGTTTTCAGCACTTGAAATCTGACCGAAAACTAATGCGGCTCCAATAGGGCTCCGGACAATTTTTTTATCTCCTAGCAGGTAAAATGTCCATTTATTATCCCATTTATGATGAATCTCATAGCTACACTAGCAAAAATGAGAATTATCATAGCATTATATACTGCTTTGTGAAGACTTTTTCCTAAAATGGACTTGGAGATAAATATTCTCCAGGCTTGGGAGTAGCACAGGTTTCAACTCAGCGCTGAACTACGGCAACACGAACAGGACAAACATTAAACTCGACTACATTTTTTTCGTAGCTAAAATGGAGCAGCTTGTTTTTCAAAAGCCCGTGCCATGTCAAAGTGAGAGCAAAGCAAAACATCAAAATGAAACTCATTGTATTGTTCAAGGTCACAGCTGAGCAGAATGCAACTGACGATCCAAAAAACCGGCAAACACACACACACACACACATAGAACGCCTTCTTTATAATCGAACAATTAAATCAGGAACAACAACCTGACTGATCGGCAATCGTCATGGCCATGTATTATATTTTTCCATGTGATGGCCGAGCACATCCTGTTCCCTGCTGTCCGAGGCCAAACCAACAGGAAGGGGGTCATTTCCAAGCAGGAAACTCGTCACTGCGTTCCTGAA
The DNA here is from genome assembly GCA_022985145.1 of Pangasius djambal. Classification (NCBI taxonomy): domain Eukaryota; kingdom Metazoa; phylum Chordata; class Actinopteri; order Siluriformes; family Pangasiidae; genus Pangasius; species Pangasius djambal. Next base: position 2,715,405 of record CM040982.1, on the reverse strand, counting down.
TGATATCAGCAGCCCACGGCTCTGTTCTCCAAACGCCAACGCTGCCTTTATGATTATTTAAATGGGTAAGGCCATAAATGACAGGTTGGTATGGCTAATAATTAACCCAAGCTAGAGTGGACCATCATAATAATAATAATCCCATACTACCTGTTATTATTATTCATCACATAACATAAACATAATCTAAGTGGGGTCTGCAGTAGTAACTTATACAACTGAGACCCAAGTTCTATGTTTGAAACTGCTCCCTGTGCCATATCCTCAGATCATCATGAGTTCAAATCCCAGTGATGTCATACCCATCATCAGTCAAGAGAGCAAAATTGGCCGTGCAGGGACTTTCCACAGCTATGCAGCCGGTTTCTCTGGATTTTCAGATTATTCAAGAGGTATCAAATATCCTTTACATAGCCGACGTGAAACAGATGTCTATCAGAGCAAAGGATCATCTCCAAACATTGTCTTTCTGGTAATCCCGGGATCTGAACTGACACCGTTTGGGTCAGGAGTGCAGAACCTTAACCGCTGCGCTGACGATGGATTACGGACGTCCTGAGGCCACTCTAGTAACTGATTTATCCAAGGAGGTGTCACGCAAGCTGCTCCAGGGTCTTGATGAACACAGCTGCTGCTTTCCCATGAGGCCCATCAATCCCTCGCCTCTGATGATGTAACTTCAATTTATTGACGAGGCTGAAATTCAGCCCAGGAAACATGGAGGTGATGAGCGACCTGCAGCTTTTTGCCTTGTTGTTGCTGCACCCAAAAGAGACTTATTCAGAGTTAGGTGGTTGTGATTTAGTGAGGTGATGGACACACACACACACAAACACACACACACAAACACACACAGCCCTTGTGGGTTGCTGCTGTGCTCATAATGATCACAACAGGGGATCCGGTTTGTATTTCCATTCACCTTCCTTGACCACAGGGGGAATTCGACACACACCGAGCACAAACTGCGCAAGCAATAGGATTTTCTATAGACACACACACACACACAGACACACACACACACACACACCTTACTTAGCTTCTTCCTCTCACCCACATCGACACACCTTATGTACTGGTAAAATCGTATACATGAAGGCATACATAAATACACATGAACTTCTGAACCTCTCTCACGCACTCTCATGCTTCTCAATACACACACACACACACACACACACACACACACACACACACACTTTTCAGTCCTGAAACATGTAACGAATACATACAGTACACTTCAGTATGAGAGACACATCCATAATAATGAACACACCAAGGACTATGAGGCACCCAAAGCTCATTATGTCTTACGACACACCACACACACACACAGTGTACACACACTTAATGCCATGACTCACATTCACATAGCACTGTACTGATGCTGGTATGAGTGGGATGCATCTCGAACGTAA
>CM040982.1:2681487-2708987 GCA_022985145.1 Pangasius djambal | reverse complement strand
ACAGGTTAACTTAATTGTTTCAATATAATATCGTGATCGTTTTTAAAAGCTTGGGCACTTATGGTCAGTGAACACAGGCATGTCTGTGTGGAAAGAGCCATGTGAGTGTGAAGTGTGGCCTTCTGACCCCAAAGGTCAGTCTGAACAAACTGACAGCAGTGAGTCTACTAAGAAAGAAAAGAGTCTATACTTCCTCAGCAATAAATGTTATGGAGAATATACAGTACTGTGCAAAAGTCTTAGGCACCCTATTTTTTTTTTTTTAGTACAAACTTTGTTATAGATGTTTATTTTATAAACATTAGTTTTCAAGCACAAAATTAAAAGCTACAGAAAAATGTTTGTATGTCAGTAAAGAAGGCAGCAGATTCCAAAAGAGACACTTTTCAGATAAAAACAGAATGAAGGCTGCTGGGTTTCGCTGCAGAAATAAGAAGCGAGTCGACAGTCAAAGTCTCCAGAAGAACTGCGGCTGCTTCTGCACGATGCTCAGTAACACTTACAGCTCATTTCCTTATCAAACTGCACTAATTGTATCTGAGACTACTATTTTTTAAAGCGAAGGATCGTCACACCAAATATTGACTTCATTATAAGTCAATATATATTGAATATACGAAATATTGGTTTCATTTATTACTGTTTACTGCTCTTTATAGTATTTTTTTAACGTAGAAACATTTAATTTCATTAATTTTGAAGGCATCTTTGCTCTACAGCATTTCTTTGCATGTGCCTAAGACTTTTGCACAGTACTGTATATATGTAGGTAAATTTATTGATGCCTTCTGGTTCTGGTATTGTGTAAAATAAGTTCCCTTAGAAAGGTCTGTACTATTGGAGAGACTTTATCTTGGGTGTATAAACACTAGATAAAATGCTGAATAGAATGATGAACGAGTGCTGTTACAGTGACAAATCAAACCCAAACCTACTGTGTATTCAGCACCATGATGTATCATATAACCGATTATTTGCCTAGCAGTATGTGAAAAGTCCCTGGAATCACATTCTTCTACATTGTCGGTACTTCAGAAAGTTTCACATCAGAGCAGCTTAGCATGACTCGATAAGAAATCCCATAACCACGCCTCACATTGTGGTATTTAACGCAAGACACAGTTTTTTTTTTTTTTTTATGGCTGGACACGGTTGCTCATAAAATTAGATACCAGGGTGCCAATACTTTATTTATCTCTACTAGAAATACATGAAAACTTGCACAGCAAACTTCATCAAATGACTTTTAAGCCATTTCCTTTGGCTGAATCTAAAAACTAAGCATTAGGGCACTAGGTAGGGTGTACAGCTCCACTGTGTTACACCCTAAATAGGGCTCAAACAAAGTGAATAGAAATCCATTTGGGATTCGGTCTGGCTAGAAAATGTTAGATTTGACTTAAAGTTGATTAAAGTCAGGAAATGTAACGATTCCGCGATGATTGCGTTTAACCAATCAATGATATGCTGTATTTTTAGCTCCGCCTCTACGTCCCGGCTCAGCATGCTGTAGTACTTGGGCAAGAAGTGAAGCCAAGTTCTGGTACTTTTTAGTACAGTACGGCTTGTATGGAAGTAGAAACGGTAAAAAACGTGCAGTATTACAAGCCAAGCTGCACCATATGATGGAAAAGTGTTATTAGATTTTAAAAAAGAAAAAAAAGTAGGCTTATATTGTAGGGTAAAAAAAAAGTGAAGACGCCCCCTTGCCGGTAACACAAAATTCCCACTTTCTTTTTTTAACATAGAAACCCCACAGTACCATCATCATCCAGTCATGACACACACACAAACACACACATTTCTCTCCAACTAAAATAGTTATTATTACTACTGATTTTCTCCTAGCTTCTCTCAATGTTTGTCTGTCAGCCATTTTGCACAGCAGTGCCACCTGCTTCTGTTTGCTCTGGACTTCCTGTTGTTTGTTTAATAGTTTTGTACAAGAGCTGCTACCACGTCAACCATCGATTCAAACTAACGAAACAGAGTGTATTTTTATTACCAGCCCTGTTTATACATGAGTGAGGAAAGACACGCCGTCATATAGAAGGAGAAATGTCTATTAAATCAGTTTCCTCCTGATCTCAGTCACGAGGCAGTCACGGAGGGCGACCATCATAATCTGTGATGGTTTAATAATTTTCTCAGCTTTATTTGCGCTGAAGATTCCTTTAACAACCCTTAAAAACAACCAAAGACTTCCTCCAAGTGTGTGTATATATATCTATATAGGTGTGAGGTTAAACATACACACAGGTTGTTTTGATGTTTTTTTTTAAATATGGGTATAGTGTCCTTCAGAACAACCGAATTGACGGTGATGAATTCGGGCTATAAATCAAATCACAGGTTTATATTAACACACTCGTTCTAAATTGTTGTTGCTTCTAGTAACAGCTCATTCACAGGGACTTGTACGGCGGATACTCCACGTAATCCGAGTCTAATAATAAAAAACAGGTTTAAAAAAAAATTCATTCAACAAAAAAAGTATAATTGTTGATCTGGTGATTTCTGTTAAAAGAAATTTATTGAACAGTTATGGAAGGAGTCTCCAGCTTTGTAACAGCTATTTATGTTTTCCGCCACTGGAAAGTCTTCAGAACGGAGCAGTTTGCGATTTCTTTTGCTTCGTTATCCTCAAGCGAGAAAGAAAGCGAGGCTGGTGAGGGAACGACAGTTTATAGCTGATATAACGTAACAGATTACACGTACTAACTTACCTAAAGTAACGGAAGTTCCGCAACGTTAAACATAACTATAAGTGGTTAAAAAGCACAATGTGTCGTTAATTAAACAAATAAGAAGTTAGAAAATTGCTGTGCAACACTGCAGGACATGCTGTTAAAGGATACCACCCACCCGTGCTGTTATATACACCACCCAATTGTTGATTATATTCCTAAAACCGCACAGCACCAAGAGGTTTTTCCCTTACTTATTAGTGCGTTACATGTAATCTGAACCCGAAATGTATGTGCCTTAATTCAGGGACTAAAATTATGTTTTAAAACTTTGATTTTTAGTAATAATTCAACAAAACAAATTCAAAAAGAGAGAATATGAAGAAGCCCAAACAGAAAGATCTAGAAAGTAGACCTGTTATACAACAGGCTTGATGCTCAAAGAAGTCTGAGGTAATAAACACTTAGAAATCATTTAGTTTTAAAGGAACCTAAATACAAATGAAGATAAAATATATATAAATGTATAAATGATCAAATAAAGGTAAAATATATATGATTTAAACAGCTTTTTAGTGAGAAAACTACTGTGAAAGACGCCAGCCTGCTAGGCTACATCTCACAACCGACATGACTGTAGTACAAGAATACTGCGTAGCCATGGCAACCCGCGAGACCGCTGCGGCAGTTAACGCTCGCGGTCATCTTCACGTTGATGAGGTGCTGTGAGCTGATTGGCTGATTCACGGCACCACGTGATCCACGAAGACCGCATGGTTACTGTCACAAAAATTTGAGCTAAGACTGAAATCTAGAGATAAAAATCAGACAATTTTCCACCTCTCACGCCTTTTAGCCATGAACACAGCACTTGTTGAGACTGACACAGAACTAAACCTCGATAAAAGCCTGCCTGCAATCACTTTGCTTGTATTTGGCTTAATATATACTGAAAATAAAAACGAATCCTAGATTTGGGTGGAATAATCCGGTGTGTAAGATGCTGTAATGTGGCAAATCGATAATAAAATAATAATAAAACATCAAACAAACAAACAAACAAAGACCAACTGATCAGCCAACAGCTTTACTACACCTGCTCCATCAATCAACCTGAATCACTTACCTGATTAAACTAGGCCACTTTAATAAATAAATAAATAAATAATAAAGAAATAACTTATTCTGTGTCAGGCACGTGTACAGTCATTGTAAAATCATACTTATTTACTTACCAATTTGCTTAAGCTCCAACACGTGTTAAGCCAGAAGCTTCTGCAGCAATATGTGATGTGAAAGAGTGGATTTACTGCGCGTTTTTGCGGAAGGTTAAAGAATGAGGAAGGTGATTCTCACGGGTTAAAGCACAATGACAGTTCCGAAAAGCAGAAATAAACGCATGTGGCGCCCAAAATACCAAGCTGGTGATAACGTAAACACAGCAGCACCACCTAGCGGCCAGAGTGTGCATTACACTCAACTCCCAGGGTGACTGTTGCTAGGATACCCAGAACTGACGGTTGTGATTAAAGCCGCCTGTGGCTATTATTTGTTTCATAACATGCTAACAGTGGCGTTTATTAGCACCAAAACACAGAATAATACAATTATAACACATAATACAGGACCTGAGATCCTGATGGGTTGCGAATTTTAGTTCGTTTTTCATTTTGAGTGACAACAAAACGATTTAATCGTCATTTCCGCTCACTAAAAGCTTGGTGAATTCATACCCTCTCAGAAACAGGGTACTACACTGTACTACCTTTCCTTTGGTGGTGTACACCATTTGTCCCTTGAATATAATTTTTTTTAAAAGCTAGAAATGTGCTTGTATTGCACTTTTGAAGCCCAGTTACATTAAACGTACACTACCACTTTTACAGATGGAAAATTCAGTTTAAATGTACAAACAATAAAAGTACCATACCATCCCAGCAACAAGGACAGGTACAGTTTAGTACCCTTCGTCTGAGAGAGTAGAGGAAGTACCTGGATTAACTTTACCTGTGTTCCCACCAGAGGACTAATTTTAGTTCCTACTCCACAGTAGCTATGGATCATCTGCAAATATTTAGGATTTCACTGTTTTTGAGAAGCAACAGATCTTTCATAATTGTACTTATCCTTGCTCATATCTGTTTCATTCATTCATCTTCAGTAACCACTTCATCCTGGTCAGGGTGGTGGTGAATCTGAGCTTATCTCAGTCGGTCAATCACAATTCACACACACACACACACACACACACACACACACACACACACTCATTCACACCTAGGGACAATTTACTGCAGCCAGTCCACCCACTTGCATGTTGTTGTTGTTTTGTTTTTGTTTTTTTTTGCAGGTAGGAGGAAACCGGAGAACACGGGGGAAACCTGCGAAGAAACAGGTAGAATATGCGAAACTCCACACAGACAGTAACCTGAACTCAGGATTGAACCAGGGACCCTGGAGCTATGAGACGACAGCTACTCGCTGTATGAAGTACCTGGATTAACTTTAGAAGAGATTGTTCCCACCTGAGGGACAAAGGTTATCTGATTTCACAGTTTCAGGTTTTGTTTAAGCGTCTCATTTTTACTAATTTTGCTTTATTGAAAATATGCATGCAGTTATGCATGGAAAAAAACTCACCAGGAAAAGACAAGGAAGTAAGAAAGAAAGAAAGACAGAAAGGTGGATTATGTAGATATATAATGCATGCAGGCCTACACAAATTTATACATACTAAATGTATTTATAGAGACATCCTGCCCTCTAGTGGTTATATTTAGTAATTACATCACTATTCCTCTAAACTATTCTGATGTTAGGTGAGAGACACTTTCTACACAGCTCAGTGTCAATTCACTTCTGTAATTGTTGACTTGTTCAATAAATTCTGAACTAGTGCAGGCATATGTAGAGTCCAGAACTGAGTATTTTGTTACAAAATTTACTATACAAACACTTTTCTCTCTTTTTCATCTGTGTAGTAAGTTCTTCATTGTGTCCTAAATAGGCCAGAGTTCCTGAAAGCCAGGGATCCCTTTAAGTATAGTATATTATAAGTTCTTACAATAATAATAATAATAATAATAATAATAATAATAATAATAACTCAATGTTTAGTACTGAGATATTTATAGTTATTAGACAGTTGGTCTGGTCCAAACCTCAATAACTAGGTATAAGAAGCCTGTATATAATGTCAACTTGGACATAATGAGCCTATATTTCTATATTCTGAACATAGAAAAAATGATGATGAGATGGTTTTAAAACTACAGTGTGGTTTAAGGTATTTCCGGTGTAGTCAGTGTGGTTCATAAGGTTTATAAAGGAAAGTAACATGTAGATTATAATGACACAGAATCAGAATCAGACTGAAATACTGCGCACTGTTTAGTATACAGGCTTTAAGCAATAGTTCCATTTTTATTTATATATACATGTTTATTTCTACACTTACATCTCTATTTTATTTTATATCATCATATTTTATGTTGTGAAGTTGATCATTTTTGCATAATAATATGCAGTAGTTTTTTTTGCAAAATAATATTTCTCATTTTATTACTAGTATGTTTCTGTCTATAAGTTTAACCGAATTTATTCATTGTGTTGTTTGGTGCAACTGGAACAAAAACATCCTTCAGGATCAACAAATCTATCTAATCTTATCTTATCTCATCTTAATAAAGTTGCTAAGATGCAAAGCTTCAGATAACATGTGTGCAAAGACAGGGATATAAACATTTTTCTAAACAGTTTGAATTTTTTTATTGCTACAGTTCAAGGTTCAATGTTCTTTATTTGTCACATTCATGTTACATACATGTGCTGTAATGTAGTGAAATGTTTTTCCTTACTGCCTCATCCCACAGTGCAACATAGTTTAGTTTAGTAATATGTTATAGATGCAATTTCTCACAAACAAACAAACAAACAAACAAACAAACAAACAAACCCTAAATGTATTATTTATATTTTGTAAATAATGAAACTTATATCAGAAGTGGTTGGACTGTGTCATAAAATAAATCTGTACTGTAAATCCGTATTTTTTTTTAACAGTTAAATAACGAAACCTTCTGATTTTGAGATTTGTATTTATTTTTATTTTCACAAAGCTATAAAATTGCACAACTACAGTAAACATGAGCACTGGGTGATAAATAAAAGGTTTTGACTTCAGCAAAATATTGAAGTATAATTCAGTTTTGATGTGTTTATGTGTTATATATGTCCTAATGTAATGCAAAAACAACGCTATTTATAAATAAACAAACAAACAAATAAATAAATAAATCACCGCGCGCGCGCGCTAAAACGGTAAATAATGGCGGCACGAGGGAAGTGGAGGCGCGCGCCGCAGCGGGAGCCGTGATCAAAGGGGTTACACCGATACAGTAGAGGGAGGGGGCGTGGTCTGAGTTCGGGCCACGCCCCTTCACCCCCACCCTTCTACATTTTCAGTTCTAAAAGCTCTTGACGTAAGCGGGAGAGAGGGTAGCAACAGTTGCCTCGAGACCCCCGCGCTCGCGCACCATAGCGACTGTAGTCGTGGAGACCGTTTCTTACCAACAGCGGAGAGCAACAGCAGCAGCAGCAGCAGCAGCAGCGGAAACTGGAGCCGAAGCTCAAAGTGTGTGTGTGTGTGTATGTGTGTGTGTGTATATGTGTATGTGTATGTATGTGTGTGTGTGAGAGAGAAAAGACAAGAAAACAACCAGAAAGCTGCGAAACACAAGGTGAATGGTGTGTTTTTGTTTTTTTTAAAAAAATATAATTTTATTTGTATCAGTTTAGGGAAGAATTTGTAACGAAATTTGAACTAGTTAGCTCGTAGGCTAGCTTGGTTCTGTTCAACGCGTTCAGTTTAACTGTGTATAGATTTGTTACAAAACAAACCGTATTTTTTAAAAATGTTTTCTTTCCCCCTCCGACAAAATGTATATCGTTTGAACAAACTTGCCGTGTTGTTCCTGCGGTGTTGTTAACTTGTCTCGGCTAGCTGTTCCCCTGCTAGCCGGCTGTCGTTAGCCGAGCAGCTAGCTTAAACTTTTCCAGTGGTTCATTAAACGGGTCTGAATCTCAACCAAAACACATCCGTGTTCACGACTCTGTCATCAACCCTGTCGCATTTGTGTAAAATGCTTCTGGCTTACTTTTGTGATGTTGCTAATGCGTGTATGCATTAATGGCGTTTCGACCAGCTCTAGGCTGTAAAGTCTCCTTAAAATACTAACAAGTGCTTTCTGAATCTGTTCTGCACTTCCTGGCTTTCTGTCTCTCCAGAGAGATTTAATCCGGGATTATTGTCGAGGCTGCATGGCAGTAAATCTGGACTGGAGATAAAGACATAAAGCTGAAGTGTTTCCCAGCTCGCTCAGAGGCAACAGGTTGTTTTAAAGGCAGAGAGATCTGGATAAAGAAGCAGCAGCAGATGATTGTTGATGATGATGATGATGATGATTTGGTGGTTTTTAAGATGAAGATGAAGATGAAGATGAACAATGGAAATGGTTCTGGAGGTGATTCTGATCATCTTGGGTTTTGATTTGTGTTTTTGTGTTTTAAGGATGAGCAGATGTGCATAATGTGGAAAACCTGAAACGGCATTACTGAAATAAAGCATTAATAACTCTGATGTTTCTGATGTACATCTTGCTCTAGTGGTGCTTTGATCCGATACCGAGTATCGATATCGGGGCTGCCTCGGTTATATACTAATATTCGGTGTTTAGTACACAATAATGTAACGATGGATGCATTAACATATATTAAATCTGGTCATGTGTCCTGGTTAAATATGATTATATACTGAGAGAGATTTATTTCTGGTCAGGGTGTCGACGCTAGATCGCAGTAAAGCTGGAGAGGGAAAAGAAATAAAGCTGAAGCGTTTCCTAGCTCGGTCCGAAGCAACAGGTCGTTTTAAAGCCAGAGTGATCTGTAAAGGAGACGCAGGAAGGCGCAAAGCAATAAACTTTTTGTGGTTTTTTTTTTAAGATCAGGATGAATAACGGGATGAATTTAGGATTAAAGATAAATAACGGGAATGTGATCAGGAGAATTTACACCTCGCTCTGGGGGGTACTGATCCGATTCTGAGTATCGGTTCCTGTCTGATCTACTCCATACGGTACTGACTTGCTGTGGGTTTCCTGCTTTTCGTGATTCATTCTCTTTCTTTGTTTCGTGTGTGTGTGTGTGTGTGTGTGTAATCCTTAAATACAATATACTACAATGTTCAACACATAATATTGTAATGGTGGATGCATTTATATTAAAAAATCGCCATTGTAATCTATGTAGAGAAATTGGATTCTGGTTTGATTTTTGACGCTGGAACACAGTTTAAAAAAAAAAAGAAAAGAAAAGAAAAAGCTGAAGTGTTTCCCAACTCAGTCGGACACAGCAGGCTGGTTTAAAGCCAGCGTGATCTGTGCAGCAGAGGCAGGAAAACCCCGAACCATTAAACTGGATGATTTTGATGACTGGTGTTTCTTTTCTTAGAACAAGGTAAATCATCTGAATGTTTCTGAACGTCATTCTGATCATCTGTGCCTTTTTGATTGAAATCGCAATACGAAGTTAAGGCATTAACTTTAGTTTTAGGATCATGTTTGATCTCTGAAGGGATCTGATGCACAGCGTACCCCAGGAGTGTGCTGATCCACTTCCGAGTATCGGTATCAGGGTTGTCTCGGTTTACTAAACCCGGTTTTACGCTGCATGACTTGTGGCCTTCACATCTAACCACACATCGCTGAGGAATTCTTTCAGCAGTTTGTGAGTATTGGTCCTGGAACGACGCTTGGCCCAGGCGGACGATCCCTCTGATTTGCTTTTTTTCACGACTCACTGATTACAACCATTTTCCCCGTAACGAGCAGTAGGCGTGGTTTCACGTTCACGCTCGTGCTTCTAGTAATGAAGTTTCTTTCCTTCATACAACAAAATAAACTACAATGTCCAACACACAATGTCCTCAATGGTGGATGCGATGCAGTTAAACACAAGTCTGCATTAATTGGGGTCCGCTAGAACAAAATTAATATTTTTTTTACATTATAGCGATTCCACAATTTATTGTTATTTTGGACACGGGTTAAATCTTCACAGAAAGCGATGTCGTTAGAGCAGAGGTCACTAGCACGCTAACAGTTAGCGAGTGTACGTGTCAGAATCAGGCGTGTGAAAGAACATGTTATTTAGTTCTGTTTATATTTCCGCGGTTTCAATTGTGGTCATTAAAAGTGTGTGTGTGTGTTCATGCGTTTAGGGTGTTGGAATCCTTCTTTTTTAACAGTAGCTAGTTGATTTTTAGCTAGCTACATTAGTTTCCTTGGCTCGGTTAAGGTTACCGTGGAGAAGAATGGGATTTTGTTTCACTTTGGGATCACGCTTCTGGACATTTTTATTGTTTCCGTTGTGTCTGAATTTTCATTGTTGTTTCAAAGATCGATAGCAACCGATTGTCAAGAGCAACATACCGGGTAAGAGCTGCTGTTTTTACTCGTCTGGTGTTGTCTGTAGATGTTTTTTCTCACCTAGCTAGCGTTTGCTGCAGCGTTGGTTGCCGCAGTGTGCTTCAGTTAACGAACTCAACAGCTTCACAACTCCACAAGAGTCGTCTGCTTTGTTCAGATCGCGATCCTTAAGCGTGAAATGCATCCAGATCGCTGGCTGTTCATTTGCGCATCGACATTAACATCCGTTAAGCTTAAGTCAAATAGTATCACACAGTATCGGATTTTTTCTTTTAACAAGTAAATGAACACGATATCTGATGGTATTGATGCTCAGAATATTCCGTACTCACTACAATATCGTCACTGTCCCGACATTCCTCGCAAAACAGGAGTTGCGAGTTGCTTAGCTTGGCAGCTTTTTTTTTTTTTTTTTTTTTTTTTTTTTAAGACAGCGCTTTCCCCTAACGATCAAGTCAGTTCCCTTTGAAGGGCTGCTATTAGGATACGTGTGTCCTTATTTTGGACGTCCAGACAGATGCTCACTGGACAACTTTGGGAGGTTTGAGAAGAAGTGTAAAAATTTCAGTCTTTTATGAGATCATAATCATGTCATAGACCATGATAAAGGGCGAGGGAGTTAACGCGATATAAAAATTTAACATCAGCACATGTGCAGCGAGGACATGTGAGTTTATTATAAGAAGCGTTGCGCTGCCGGTGACATTTCTCTGGAGATAATCATCGATGACTCCAACCGGCAATGCCAGCATAGATTAAATTACGCATTATGCTCCGCGCTCGCATCTGACAGGCTCGCGGGGAACTTGTTGGGCGCCAATGGCCGTGACAACGGCTCGAGTCCGCTCATCCGAGCCCTGTCATTTTTGTCGCTCGTGTTACACCTGAGCAGTGGAAAGCGCTTTAATGAGCGCCTCTTGTGACAATGGCTTATGGGCCAGGTGTCGCCTCCGCCTCGCTATTGATCCCTCTTTATCAGCGAGCAGCCGTGCCTCTGAAAGCCGCACCTATAATGAGGGTAATTGCCATGCCGAGCGAAAAAAAAAAAAAGAGAGAGAGAGAGAGAGGCTGATGAGACACTGTGGTCCACTCTCATCCCGGCTCTCCTCTGGGCCGCTAATCACGTTAGGACAGCTCTGATCCGCTCATTAACGAGAGGCTCCAGCTGTCAGAGCGATCGCTCTCCAGGGTCGAGGGAGCTGACGGAGACCAGTTTCTTCCAGGCGTGTGTGTCAGGTGTGCCGGTGATTTCCGGATCGCTGGAGCAGAAAACTTACCCCTGACTCTAAACGAGTCTCCGATGACGTGCGCTGTAGTGCCTCAGTAAAGAAATATGTTGTCACAGGTGTATTTCCAGGCAGGATCGGCCTTCCCCGTCAAGGATTGAATGATTCATGGAAGCAGCGTTAATTATTGATGGGGTCAGACACTTGCATCCTAGCCAGAGTTATGTCCAGTCAGAGAGTGGAACGAGACTCGGTTTGCATGTTACAAGATTTTCAAACTCTCCTGTGACCTGACTGAGACTTGTGTAGTCTTAACCGTAGTCCTCAGTAGCTCAGTAACTCAGTAGTCCGTTATGTAAAGAATTAAACACGGCTCCCATAGGAAAATAATCAGTGATGGAGCGGCGTGACGAAGCGGAGTCACTGTCACTGCCGAGAAGTCGATTCTTTTCCTATAACAGCATGTCCTAAAGTGTTTTATTCCTCTTGTACCTCAGAGATTTTTCAACTAATACTGTTTCCTATCTGCCATACAACTGTTTAGCTGTTGCTATAGAAACAGTAGAGTATTAAAACAAGTGCGTTGATGTAAACCTGTGATTTGCATCTGTTATAGAAAAATAAGTCTAACTATCCATGCATCCACCTGTCCATCCAGATGAAATACAAATTAAATGGAAAAAAAAAAAAAAACAACATGAAGTGTATTAGTCAGTTTATTTCAGCCACCTTGAACCTCCAAATCAGCCTCAGTGCTCTCTGTTATATGGATTCTACAAGTCACTGGAGCAGTGAACATCACCACGCCCACCGGGACGTCAGAAATGTTTTATCATAGGGTAAAGGTGACGAGTCAGAACAACTTCGTGCTATTTGGAAGAGAAGGTTTCCCAATAATTCCATACTTTTCCACTTAGCAAAGCAGGTACTGGAAAACAAGTAGCTACATGCGGTGATATCTGTAACCATAACGAAGTCTGGGCATATATTGTGACCTGAAAGTTTGACAAGTTAAACCTTTCGCTTGTTGTTTTAGATTGTCTCCAAACCATAATCCATCACCCCTCAATTTGTAATTCCTTTCCTCTAGTTATTTGTACCATCCTTCAAATATTGTTCTTAACAATCCCTCCTGAAAATAAATCAGAAACACGCCACATGCAGATAATTGCAGGTTGCTAGTTATTGGGATATTTTAAGAAGAGATTAGCGTAAAAGCCTTGGGCAAACTCAAAATCATTTGCTCACTTGTTTTGACAAAGTTTCTGAATCAGGCTTTGGAGTCTGAATCAGCCTTGTTAATTCCGTCCCACACACCCTGCGCGAAAGAAAATAAAGGAACGGGAATGAAAACTGCGCGCCAGCCGAAGCAGAACAGCTGCCGTGTTTACATGGCAACTTGACACACAAATACAGCCTGAGTAACGGAGAGACAGGGGCTGCCCTCGGGCCTTTGGCCTCAAGCTTTCAAGACTGTTTTCTTTTTTTTTTTTTTTTTTTTTAATGCAGTTATCCTTTTTCCTCTGACAGGCGCGTGGAGCCGTGGCATGCACAGGCAGGTCAGAGGGCAAAGGTGTGTGGAGAGATGTTGAGGATGAAGAACTGTTGTGTAGAAGCTGGATTTAACTTTTTTATTCCTGTAATCCTGAGCCTGTGCACTTCATCTCCTTTAATCCACCCGGGATCGAAAGCCTTTGATACCTTGTTCTGCTCAGCCGAGTTTATTGTCGTCGTTCACCGAATAAAACTCCCTGCTGAAGAATACAGAACAAAAGTCACCGGCTCCGTCAGAATGCAGAGTGCGGAGCGATAACATCGAAGGTGGCGAGGGTGTAACCTCCACCTTATTAGTCTCGGCCTCTCACCTGCGCACAAAATCATACACGTGAATGCAAACGTGAGCGACCGCTCAAGCACGCAACCTGCAGGCGGCTTCATTCTCTGTGTGTATTTCAAATAACGGGGGGGACAGATTATACTTTTTTTTTTTTTTTTTTTTTTTTTTTTTTTTTTTTTTTTTTTTTTTTTTTTTTTTTTTTTTTTTTTTTTTTTTTTTTTTTTTTTAAAGCTAGCTCACCAGGCACATGGAATTGATGGCTAAAAAGTAGTAGCTAACATAACAACATATAGCGAGTTGGTCACCAAGTCGTGGTGCACTGCAAGCAAAAGTATTATTCGAGTCTGGCTAGCATCTGATAGCATTTTCTAGCTAATTTAAATTTTAAAGCACTGTAAAATTTACAGTAAACAACTGTAAAACACTTATAGTAATGTACTGTAATATATTGCATAGTAAAAAATAACAGATAATCCAGTACATTTGCTCATTTTACTGAAGCAGGACACACCTGAGCCTAAGGTTAAGGGTCTTGCTCAAGGACCCAACCATGCAGTTTGACAGTGCTGGGACTGGAACACACGACCTTCTGATCTGTAACTCAAAGCCTTAACCACTGAGCCACCACAACGAGCTCAACTAACCTGCGTTGATTCAACCGCCTCTACCACTGAAATAACTCGCACTAAAAGATTGCGTTGAATCGATGCAAGCTAGTACGTTTTTTTTTTTTACAGTGGAGCAAATTATATTTAAGGCATTGCGCTAAGAATTTTTATTTTGCTCAGTCTAGTAAAATCAAGCCCTAAAAAATGGTTGGCGTTGACTTTCATCACATCCCCACGAAGCGCGTTACGTTTAACAGAAACAGCAAATGCTCATGTATGCGGAAGACGGCGGATAGCGTTTTCCTCGAGTGTGTTACACCGGCCCGTGACACAGCATTAGCAGCAGTTCGAAAAAAAAAGATGTGGCTCACGTGTCTCGGAGGAAACACGTGATGGTCTTCACCCTCCGGGGTTTGGTACATGTCCTGTGATGGGGTTGGTGGAAACTAGCCAAGGCTACGATTCAGGAGAAAATTGAGGAAAAGTTTAAAAAGAAGTAGAAAAAGAAACAACTTGTAGCTCGGACACCAAATCTGCTTGTTCAGTGTGCCTGGGCTACTGATTTATTTTTGTTTGTTTGGTTTGTTTGTTTTGTGTGTTTGTTTTGCGTCCCTGGCCTGACTGACGTGTATGAAGGTTTTACATCTGGTTGCAGTGGTTTTCTCGTTCAACAGTCTGGCCAGCATCCAATCTGGCAAATCCGCTTTATCCCAGGATGCAGGCACAACCTCAGTTTCGTGAAATTTCACTAGCCGAGTAGGTAGATACTTAACGAGGCGTTTAATTCAGCTCGTCCTCAGTCAACTGTTTGAGTGTTCACTATTTACAGGTGCCATGTTTAAAAACAGTATTTGACCACGGCGTCAACTCCGGGATTGTGTTAGTGGCGTCGGCGCTGACAGTAACCCTACACCATGGCGAGTTTTTAACGGCGCCCAGATCTCAAACTGACAGCTGCAGTGAGTTCCCCTAGGTGTGTGTGTGCGTGTGAGCGTTGGGACAGCCCGATATGGCTCTCGATGACATCTTTAACCATGTATGCGTGTGCACTATGGCTGTATTTAGCCCAATCTGTAACACTGCTCGTCCTCAGCTGGCCCATCGCTGCCTGCCGAAATACTTCCTTGTTGTTGAGTCAAGTCGACTTTATTCACTTGGACAGGCGTACGGTAAAAAAGAAGGCTACTACGGCTAGTTCAGGTGCATATCCACGTTTAACATAGGACTCGACGAGTTGTGTCAACAAGTGCAACTGCGGAACTCTTAACTAGGCTTAGTTCAATAACAGGTCACTAACCGGTCACTATCTGTCTTGGCAAAATAATGCTATATGCTTACTTCAACAGATTTTTAAATTAAACTAACGCAAAGTCACGGTATTCCGCACGATATTTACTGGTTTGCAGCTGTGCTAGTGTGACCAGTCGACTGAATCGCTTGAATTGGGTCTTCCCTGCATTTAAAACTCTGATTTCGTCAATTCCTACCAGAAAAATTCTAAATAAAGGCTGTCTCGCTACCTGAGTGTAGGATCGACTCATTTTCAAAGCCTGGAGCTGGTGAATCAACTGCTTTCGCATTCGACTTCTAACACGTTGCTCAACGATTACTATTTATTTCTTTATGTACTGCTTGTGTATTTTAGACCGTTTGTAGATTTCTGTCCCTTTGTAGCTACATTTAGTGCTGTGGAACATGCGCAAAACACGTTACTGTTATCGCTCACATTTTAACATAAACAGAAACTTTCACCATATTATGGAGTAATTCCAATTTATTTTGTTTATCTGCAGCGTCTGCTGTACAAGCCCCTGTGTACGTTGTTGCTATAGAAACAATACCGTGTTAGAACGAGCGCATGCGACTACTCTGCAGCTGCACTAATGTCAGAGAAATTTAATCAACACCCTCTGACCAATCAGAATCCCGAATTCAACATCGCTGTGGTTTAAAAAGATGTATTGTACAACGAATTAGTAGCACATGACTAGACGTGACTCTTTTTTTTTTTTTTTTTTAAATTATGTTTTTATTTTGATCGGCAATTATTAGGGAGGCTCTGGATTTGCGTGTGGGGGGGAAAAAAACCCAGACACTTCAGTGTGTTGATGCTGAAACCGTGTGTTATCAGGCGTGTGAGGTGTTTGTTTGAGGTGAGACTGTGGAAACGGCTGCCCTCCGCTCAGATACCGGGGGAGGGAGGGAGAGAGGGAGAGAGAGGGAGGCGGGGCGCCCGATTTATAGTTTCAGTCGCTCTTAATACATTAAACACCTGTAGCTTTGTGGGCTGATATGAATCAATCCTCGCTTGAGGCCTCGTGAGTGGGATCCAGCCATGATTCATCTCTCTCTCTCTCTCTCTTTTTCTCTCTCTCTCTCTCTCTCTCTCTCTCTCTCTTTCAGGACAGGCTTTAAACACGCTTCAGCAACAGGTAACAACATGCCAGGAAATGAAAATGTTTTTCACACACAGACTCACCCTCACTGCAACCTCTCCTCATCAGTGAGTTCTTTACATTCCACCTGGTTTGTATCATAGCTACACAACAGCTAATTAAATTTCCTGCCACTAACAGAACACTGAGGCCCTTAGATTTGAATGACAATAGACCTCTCTCTCTCTCTCTCTCTCTCTCTCTCTCTCTCTCTCCCCCCTTCTTCTCAGTCTTATATAGACAGACAGTATAGACACTCTCTTACCAATAATTCTCTCTCATTTATTTTAAAGACACAAATGCAAAAATATTGCTCGTGTTAGGATATTACCTAATTTCCTGGACAATAATATTCGTCATGTCATTACTATAAGATGAAGTACAGTCTCGGGCATTTTTACCTCGCCTCATGTTTACTGAAGACTACTATACCACAGCACTGTTTAATTCTCGATTCTGATTGGTCAGAAAGTGTTGAATGATTTTCTCTACCAGCAGCTCTGACAAATCACAGGTTTATATTATTGTGACTTGTACGGGGGATGCTCATGATTAAAAATGAATAAAAAGACATGCTGTTAATGGTGAAGTTTTCTGTAAGAAGACGTTTATTTAACATTTATGGAAGGAGTCTCCAGTGTCAGCGTTTTGTAACAGTTTCTTGGTTTCTCGGTAACGTGACAGACTGTGTTTTTGTCTTTTTAAATTCAAGAGAGAGAAAAGAGAGAGGCTGGTGAGGGAATGACTGTTTATAGCTGCTGTAACGTAAGTGATAACTTGGTTCATGGACCTTCTGCAAAACTAAATGTGACTATAAATGGATAAAAAATGGATGTGTCAGTCTTTAGTAATAAAAAATGTTATCGTCGCCATATTGCTTTGAGATCAGAAGAATAAAACATGCTGTTATAGGAAAATCATCTACTTTGGGTTGGTAACAGTAACTCCGCTTCATCACAGTTTGTTGATTGTTGGCTATAAAAGCATGTCCCAAAGTGTTTTGTTTCTTAAATAGTGAGCCAACTGGAAAACTACTATAACTCTGAGAATAAGTCAACATAACTGGAACAAAACCATAAAAATAGGCACGAGAATGTGATTTCGTAGCACTGGATTGTAGGAAATCCACCATACTTGTGGATGCAAACAGTTAGCATTAAAGCTAGCTAACTAACATGACCTAGCAAGGTATTAGCTGCTAACAATCTAGCTACCGTTTCTTTGCTGGAATACTTTCTGCAGAATCTGGAAACCTGTGAATGTGTTCTTTTTGGCATTTTCATTCTCCCGAGTGGAAATTTGCTTCCATTAGCTGTTTAAATGAATGAATGATGTTCAAGCGCTTGTCAGACCGCATCATCTTTCCGATATATCTGCGCAGTTAATCATATCTTTTTTTTTTTTCTACCGGTTTACACTTCAGTTTAAGATTCTCACGTTCAGGGGGTTAAAGTTCCCCTCTGGTGAAATTAAATGCTACCGTAGAAAAATTCCTTTTTTTTGCATTCTGCTCTAAATCCCTAAAGACCTCAGTGTCATTAAGCGTCTGAGTAACGCGTAGAATACCGTAACCTCATTACACTGTTGGCCCGAGGTCACCAGTTCACTCCAGTTCCTGCATTAAGCACCCGGACTAATGCAGAGCGCTTTCCTCCGCCCATACCAACATCCTGTGCATTTATCCTCAGCCCTCGAGGGCCATGTGTTTGCAGATTCGTCTTTTTCGCCTGTGAATGCCCATTCAGGCCACGTCCAGCATGTGAATAGACGAGGAAGTGCTTGTTGATTCGAACCCCGAGCAACTCCCGCTCCACAGTAATTGTTATTATGCTATTGTGAGGAGAACACGTCAAACAGTCGCACAGGGGCTTAAACCCAGGCCAAGGCCGTCATCACAGCGGGGGTGAAACCTACACCATGCTGTTTGATCGGATTCGACTTTCCTTTGTTTATTAAAAAACCTCCAAGGCCATCAAAAGTTCTCATAAATCACAGATCAATGTTACGATCATCTAGCACCACAGTAAACAAGAGAGATTTCCTTGGAACTGCTCACCAGGTTGTTTAGCTCCAGAGCTTCGATTACTTCAGCCTGATGTGGGAGTTTGTTTGTGTTAGTTTCCATACTTTTTGTGTTTGAACTTTAAAAGTTCAGCTCTCCGGTTGCTCGTGTCCTCATCCATCAGCGCACACCCATCATCCCTCACATCTCTGAATCAGAGTTAGTGCTCATTATCACTCTGACACGATACGTGTATCGAATCGTAGATAAGAGACAACATTTCAGCATCTTTTGCACACACAATAAAGATATCATCCCTAGGCTCCGATTGCTCTGATTGCTGACATGTGAAGGCCACATCGGATTTTTCAGTCATTGATAGTTCTCTAACAACCGCTAGCAGTAATTTAAATCCGAGACTATGTGGAGGCTAGAAAATGAATGCGTCAAACATAGCGCTCAGCATGGCAGCTCTATTACTTAAGTGTGACCTCTTTAATAAAAAGAGGCATTTGCCCTTTTCTCTTATGAGGCGTAACAAGGAAAAAGCCCAGCTGATCAGATACTTGTGTCTGTGCAGATGTAAGTCACATTTGTTTCTACAAAAGTCCTCATAACAGACACATTATCAGTTAACATAGAGGAAATGTGGTTTTTTATTATTATGATGATGTGGATTTGCGTATTTGTGAACAGAAAATATAGTCCGTTTAATTCCAACATGCTAGCTAACACTATTTTCCTGAATATAAACATATAATTAGCATCAAGAGTGTCCGTCCGTGTATTAAGTCCCCCGAAATTGCATACATTAATTAGCAGTAGCCTCCATTTTGGAAGCTGTGGATTATGGTTTGGAGGAGTAAACCAAATCGTTGTACCAGACGTGGTCTTATCGAGAGAGCGGGTGGAGGACGTTTGGGTATTTTTAAGGTTTTCCAATGCTTGTTATGAAAGCCTGTCCCCAGGGATCAGACGTAAGTAGTCCAAATCCAAGTCCAAATCCTTAACCACTGAGACATCACTGCCATTTTGTTTGTGCCCTATGTAGTGCACATGTATGAGGAGTAGGGATTCTTTCTACTCTCTGGGCTGACACGCACTGTTACTATGGAAACAGCTGTAAATAATGTTGTCATGGCTCTGTCCAGTATGTTACCCAGAAACGTGGATGTGCAATAGTTTATTATTCTCAGATTTCAACAGCGAGTCACGCTTGGAGTTTCGAGTTTGTGGGTCTCTCAGCATTCAAGTAGACCGATCTTGTACGCCCTACAGCGTTGCCAAGATGGCCGCCAAGTGCACAGAAGGACTTGGACTGCATACGTTGCCTCTGAAATGTGTCGATTCCCAGCTAGTGTAGTCTTCGAACACGTACACCTTTACTGTTATTACAGTATCCCACTTCCTGTTGTTCAATATGAGATGAGTCATTCAGGTCTGAAATAGCAAAATTAGGCTAATCTGTGCATTCTTCGTTTAAAAACCGCTTCATGTGGATTCACCCTGGATTGGTGGAGGACATTCACTGACATCTAAAGCACAACTTACAGTACTGTGCATAAGTATTCACACCCCCTCCTCTCTTTTGAACTTTTTCTACGTTTTGTAGTTACAACCTGGAACTGACCTCAGCTTAATTGGGATTTTGTCAGGGATCTACACAAAATAGCGCCTACTGTTGAAGTGTACGGAATTAAATTTGTGCCCAAAGTACTGAACGTAACTTTTCAAGAAAGGAACAAAAATATACAATGAGAGAGAAGAAAAACACTCTGAAACTGAAAACAATGAGCTCAGTGGCAAAAATTGAACAAGGTCTTCAATTATACAGCATTCTTTGTTAACAGTTTACTAAGCTTGCTTTCCGCTAATCATGGTTTATGAATGCGCTGTCCGCAAGTTTACTTTCACCATTCTGGCACAAACTTCTCGTATGGGCGGGCTTAACAGCGATTTACTCTTATTGGTTAGCGAGATTTGGATCGACAGCTCCCTGACCTGTAAATAGGGACGTTCTTGAGAGCTCTTCTCGAAGAAAATAGTCATATGAGACTACGAAAACCTCAAATATTAATTATTAATTAATATACTAAGGACGTAAGGAAGTAATTTCCACTACAAAGTACAAACACTGTAACTATACGGCGACGTGCATCCAGAACACTCTCCAAAATTCACGTCACTGAAGTCTCTACTTCCAGGTTTTCGTTTCTTGAAAAGTTACTAATTTACTTCCAGAGAAGAGGGAAAAAACGTTAATATAGTTCTCAAAATTATTTACAAATTAAAAAATGTATTCTGGTAAAAAACAAACAAACAAGAAAACAGTTTGCCATCAGAAGTCACATAATGAGTTGAATGGAGTCGACCTGTGTGTAATTAAAGTGTCATGTGACCTGTTTCTGGAAGAATCCAGAGTTTGTTAGAGAACACATCTAAACAAATAGCATTATGAAGAACAAGGAGCTGTCCAAACTAGTTCTGGAAAAGTATAAATGAAGGTTTGGATGTATAATTCTGCATAGCATGAATAAATCTACTATTAAAAAATGGAAAGAATTTTCCCCCCAGTTCAATATTATATATTATATTATAATATTACATTATCCTAGTTAAGTCCATTTCAGTTCCAGGTTCTAATACTACGAAATATGGGAAAGTCCAATGTGGTGAATACTGTACGCACGTCTGACACATGTATGCTATTGAAACACATGGATGTGTTTTTGTTTTCTCGAATTAAACATATAATTAGTGTTAAGGCCTCAGAAATCGCATGCGTGCATTTCACAAACAGTGGCCACACCTGTTAAAGTAAGGAACGGTCAGTTAAACAATCGCTACTGTTACGTAAGTACAGACACTATTTCAACATTGTATCCGAGTAAACAAAACGGTTGTATCTGACGAGGCAAGAGAGTGGGCAAGTGGGAAAGAAAGTTAGTTTTCCACTGCCTGTGGTGCGAGGCGTTCCCCAGGGATCAGACGTTGGCCTGCTTTTATTTTCAGTTTGCATGCTACGTCGTGAATTCATTGTGCTAAATTTTCTGCTATAAGGGCTTGGTTGTTTTTGGACTTTTTAGAATTTGTCAACACCAAGCTGGCACGGAGTCGAACACAGAAACACGACTGGAAGGTGATGTGCGTGTTTGTGGCTTCGAGCTTTTTTGGCCGACTCCACGCAATAGGAAAGCTCTCATTAGCCCACTCAGTATCCGAGCATGGAATGTAGTGGCTGAACCAGATCCGTCAGAGAAGACGGCGTGAAAGATCTCTCCAGACAGGTTCATAAATGCCAGCTTTTCAGCTTTTCTCGAAGTGAACACTTCATGGAAGTTTTCTCCCAGCTCACTGTGATTCAGGTCTCGCTGCACAAGTGTCATTTGACCTGCGTCTCTCTTTTAGCTGCTGGAATTTTCTACGAAGATGTAACACTAAGAGGAAGGGAGGGAACATGCGCTGAAGTTGCTAGCAACAGGTTGCCATGTTTATTCATGTGAATCAGCAGTCAATCTGATGTATTCACTGTGTAAGACAAACTCTCATTCTGTTTTCAAGGTTCGTGACAATGAAATTAAAATCATGCATAAACAGGTTTTCAGTTAATGTTCACATCAGAAAGTATGTGATCTCAGTGACTTTGACCGTGGCATGGTTATCGGCGTTAAAAGGGCTGGTATGAGTGTTTCAGAAATCTCCTGGGATTTTTTTTTTAATGCACAAGAGTCTCTAGAGTTTACACAGAATGGTGCGAAAAACATCCAGTTCTGCGGGCGGAAACGCCTTGTTGATGACAGAGGTCAGAGGAACAGAGGACAGGAAGGCTACAGCGGCTCAAATAACCACCCTGTACAGCCGTGGTGAGCAGAAAGGCATCTCAGCACGTCGAATCTGGAGGCAGATGTGATGCAATTGCACAAGACCACATCGGGAATCTGAGGCTACAGCGGGGGACACGATCACTTATCACTGAAACTAGACAGATGAAGAATGGGGGGAAAGAAAAGAAAAGAAAAGAAAAAAAAAACAGTCAACATTTTTTCTATCTTTGGAATTTGATCCGTGATATTTTTAGACCAGGTTATCACACTGTGAAGTTTCACTGTAACTGTAACATTCGTAATTAATCTACACTCCTTTCTTGTGTACGTGACTACAATAACACAACAGGATGTGTGTTTCAGGCCAGTGGAAATCTTTAAACGGTAGAGGAGCATGTCGATACCTCTGTTTCCTTTCCCTCGTGATCCTCTGTTGTTCCATCGCTATGGGCAACAAGGTGGTGTGACAGCAGAAGGCTGGAGATGCTCCATTTTGTCGTCACTGGAATCGGGGGAGGGGAGGACGGAGAGGACCGTGTCCTTGCTGAAACGCCCACATGTAAGAGTTTATGTGGAGGACACGGGCTTCCTCCTCACAGCTGCGCTTCAAAGTGCTTCAAAGCACTTTTCCTTTTCCAGCGCCGGGCTGGGGGTGGAAATCTGGAAAGGTTTACAGGGTGTGTGTGTGTGTGTGTGTGTGTGTGTGTGTGTGTGTGTTAGGTGGGGAAGGGGCTCTCGGGAAGCAGAGAGTTGTAAGTGTGAACAAACGGTCTCCATGGCGACAACGGGCTGCCGTGGTGATGGATGGAGTGTGGAGGGAGGATGAGGAGGAGATCAGCCTGAGTTTGCAGATTTTCTTCTTTTCCTCTCTTCTCCTCTTCATTTACTTCTTTTCTTTTCAGTGCGTCTCTTATTTTCTTTTTTTCATCTCTTCTTTCCCCAACTCTGTTCTCTTCTTGCGTCTCGTATTCTTTTGTTCTCGTCTCGTTTCTTGTTCTGTTCTTGTCTGTCTTTCTCTTCTCGTCTCATGTCTCTGTGCATGCTCTTCCTTTCTTCCTCTACTTCTCTATTCTTCTTCTCATTGTTTCGCTTCTTTCTCTGTTTCTCTTCTCTTCTTGTCTCATGTCTCATGTCTCTTCTCTTCTCTTCTCTTCTCTTCTCTTCTCTTTGTGCATTCTGCAGGTCTCTGTATGGTTCTCATTGCATTAGCCATAAATGAATGAGACAAGCTGACAAACAGCCTCCGCTGTAGAAATCACGTCTTAATTTGCTTTCATTATTGTGTGTGTGTGTGTGTGTGTGTGTGTGTGTGTGCCTTCACACTAGTGTGCATTGAATGATGGGAGTTTGGATAAGATCATCGTGCTCAGTAGGAAAAACATGAAACCTGTGCGCACACACACACAACTTGTCCTTGTCACTGAGGAAGTCCATCCTTTAAGTTGGGTTTCCTTTTATACAGATGCATGCAGATGTTGTCCTTGCTTGTAATTAATCGGCACAGTAATCACTATAATAACTATAACATTTCCCCAAAATAATAATAGCTATAATAACTAAAACTTTTCCACAAAGTGATAACTAGAATAACTGTAACTATTTTCGATAGTAACAGCTGTAATATCTATAGCGTTTTCGATAGTAACAGCTGTAATAACTAAATTTGTAATAACAATAGTCATAATAATCGTAACCTTTCTGGCAGTAGTAACTGTAATCATAACATTTCTGATAGTAACTACAATATACATGACATTTATTATAGTAATAACTGTACGGTTTCTGTAATAACTAACATTTCCGATAGCAATAGGTGTAAAAACGGCAACACTTCTGATAGTAACGACTGTAATAACTAAAACATCTCCACCGCCGTCGCAATAAAAAGTAACCCCGAATCAACCCCGTGGTGATCAGCGACCCCGAGCATTCAGTCCTTTCAGCTGTTCACACATTTTGGATAAGAGCGTCTGCCAAACGACTGAATGTAAACATATATTTCCTGAGTGTGCTGAATATCAGTGTGTTGTGCAGTCGATTATCAGCACACACCCAGCAGTTGGAAAAGTCATCTTGTGAAAGAGTTGTTGATTTTGGAGCACAGAGGTGTAAAGCAAGCTTTTGGGTTTTTTTTTTTTTTTCCTCTCCGCTTCACTCTTTCCTATTCTCCAGCTTTCCTGATTACTTTTACATTCCTTGTCAGTTTTGGTCTGGAGGCTCCAGATCACAGCAGGCTCAAAGTTCCTGAAAGTAACTCCACAAATAATTGTAGAGGGGATATAATTGGAACTGAGCTGTTCTCCTTCGCCCCAACAACACCCTAGTAATTACCCCCCCACCCCCACCCCTCACCCCCTTTTTTGCCCCCCGAGAGGCTGAAATGAATAGGTTACGTATTTATTGTTGTAAGTTTCTGGTTAATGTGAGATAGACGGCTCGCTCTGGGGACAGCATTGTTTGGTTTGGGAAGTATTCTGCCGGTCGCTTAGCAACAGGCTCCTGGAAACGGGAGTGGACTGTGTTGCTACTGGCAACGGTTGTTGCTCTGCAAACAATGTGGGCCGGAGCGCAAACAAGAGCCAAGACCGTGGGCTCCGGCGCTTAATTGAACATCTGCATGTGTTTTTCTAGCGCTCTTTAAGTTGGCTTCCCTTTAATAATAAGCGACAGACTGCCCCTTAACCATAATAATAAGAGTAATAACTTTATTTATGTAGCACCTTTCATCCGCTTCGACACAAAAGTGCTTTTACAGGGTGCGCAAGAATCAAGAGAGCCTCGAACGAAAAGAAATAAATCAAACAAATGGCTGAAGACTGAAGAAATAAAAGCATGTGATCGGAAGTAAGGATTTAAGCAAGCTGAATCGAAAATGATTGATTATGATAATAGTAATGGTGTGATTTAATTCTTTATCATTCTCCTTTTTAGTTCTGATTTGTTTTAAACTTTAACACCTAATCATTTCAGAGCAGCTCACTAACATGACGGAAGATGGTCTTTTTTCCCTCCTGTGCGTCTCCGCCTGTTCAGAAGGGAATAGCGTCGGGTTTAATGGCTTTGTGCGTGGACTCGTGTGTACTGTAATGAAGCTCGACTCCGCAGCCCTTTCCGTCCTCCAGCCCAGACGAGTGCAGCCTCCTGCTGGGCGCTGCTTTTGTGCTGTCCAGAGCAGCTGGTGGGGAATTTAATGTGGCTTTTAACCTCGGTGAGAAGCCCACACAGAGACCGTCCCGGACCTCCAGCCCTCCGCTCTTCACACGCTCGCTCACACTTAATTAAAGTTCTGCTCAGGAGCTCCCTCAGGACAAAAGCACCGTCTGAAGGGCGCCAGTTAAAGTCCCTCTGTTCCTGAAGTGCTTCAGGGCTGAAGTAGCACCTGAAGACAAGCAGCCTTCTCTTCTCTTCTCTTCTCTTCTCTTGTATATTTTCCTCTTCTCTTCTCTTCTCTTCTCTTGTATATTTTCCTCTTCTCTTCTCTTCTCTTCTCTTCTCTTCTCTTGTATATTTTCCTCTTCTCTTCTCTTCTCATCTTTTCTCATGACTTCTTGTCTTTCGTTGTCTACTATCCTGTTCTTCTCCTCTCCTCTCCATGTTCTCTTCTGTCCTTCTTCTCTTCTCTCTATTCTATTCCTCTTCTCTTCTTGTGTCTCGTTTTCTTCTATTCTATTCTCTTCTCTTTTCTGCTCACTTCTTTTCCCGTGTAATTTCCTATTGTCTTCTTCTCTTCTCATGTCTCATTCTCTCCCTTCTCATCTATTCTTTTCTGGGTTTTTTTTTCTCTTCTCCTCTGTTCCCGTCCCATCTTTTCTCATTATTTCTTGTCACTATGATGTTGTCCTCTTCTCTCTCTTTTCTTCTGTTATTTTTCTCACCTCTTCTGTTTTTTCCTCTTCTCTTCTTGTTCCTCAACCCCTTCTCCTTTCTTCTCTCCCTCCATCTTTCCAGTTTCCTCCTCTCTCTTCCGTTCCCTTACTAACAGGTGCGCCAGTGGGTGAAATTGCCTCTCCGCTCATCCTGTCTCTTTTCCGCTCCTTCTCTACTCTCTCCTCTATTATGTCTCCTTTCCTCTTCCCTCTCCTCTCCCTCATTTCCTCCTTCTCTCAGTAACCGTTAATAGCTCATAACCAAAGTTAAATGCCACGCAAAATTTCATCTCCTCTCTCCTCCTCTGTTCCTCCAGTGAAGAGTGATGCAGTGCAGAAACTCCTGGCCAGAGACAATGAGAACTAAAGCAGAGGATCTGAGGTTTGAAGGCCAGTGACTCAGATGCAGTTAAATGAAGTCAAAGTTAACTTTATTATCTGAGAATTCATTCAGTGATCTGGAGATCTGGAGATTTGTTTTTTCTTCTTCAACGCTTAAATGAGTGTAGTAAATCGTGCAACTGCGAAGTGTCCTCTGTCGAGTTAGGACTCGTCACCTGTTGCGTCTGCATGTTAATTTTGCCTTCTCGCTGACAAATCCTTCAGAGAGGGGTCCAGGGCGTGTAGTCGAGGGGCTCGGGGACAAAAATAACAGCGTTGAGCTGTGTGTCTCTGTCCAAAGTCCAGGCTATCGGGGGGGAAAGAACGAGCCGAGGGACGCAGGTGGTGACAGAGACGACTGAGCCGCAGCGGGGCTTTAACATTTTACAAATTTTGTAAAATCAAATCTAGTCGCTCGCATTTTTTGCATTTTTAGTTTATCTAGAGTGGGTGTCTGAGCTCGTGCCTAATTGTTTTGGTTGTACTGTTGTTCATCACTAGGGGCAACCATGATTTTTTTTTTTTTTTTTTTCTTTCTGCAGTCTTGTCAAATCAGACACTAATATTAGTCACTAATTAGCAGAAGGGTAAAAAATATTTCTGAGCAGATATCTTTGACAGATTTAATCATGCGCATAATGCATGCTGCTCATTGTCGTTCTGTATTAAGCACTGATCTTAAAACAAGCTGTCAATCAAAAACTCGCTCTCTCTCGCTCTCTCTCGCTCTCTCTCTCCTGCTCTGAGCTCCGTCCCCGGTGCTCACAGGGCTTCAGTTTTCCCCCAGCAGCAGATCTGAGACCTGTAGACTGGGCCGTGGTCTGAGCCGTGGGTGGAAACGGCGCAGGATATCCGCACTCATATCTGACGGATTAGAGGCTTTAGTCCAATCCTGAAAGATGAGCCGCCTCATCATAAGACCTCTCCCTCGATCTGTCGTTCATTTCGAACACTTTATTGGCACGTCTGACCTTATACGGCTTTACCAAAGCAACCCTGAGACTCGGTGTCGAAAAACCATCACTTCTACGTAGATGCGCACGCATAGAATCATCTCAATTAAAAACAGTAACACAGTTTTTTGCATATAATAAATAAAAGCTAAATACAGTAAATACACTGCGACCATCGAGGGTAACGTTTATTAAAG
>CM040982.1:2633122-2667235 GCA_022985145.1 Pangasius djambal | reverse complement strand
CCAGATTTTCTCTTGTCGATCAGGGAAATATATTTAGCCTTTTTTTTTTTTTTCTTTGCACGTGTTTTTATAGATCCTGTGATGAGTACAAACTTATCTGCTCTGTTGGTCGTAAAGTTTTGAGCTCAGTTCAAGCCTTTGGGCGTTTCTAATCCAGCTTGTTTATTTCTGTGTGTCGTCACGTACACACACACACACACACACACACAAGCTTGCTGCACTTTCACAATGCTAGTGCGTGTAAGTGTGAGCTAAATTCCTGTCTGTTGGCTCACCACTTCCTTCTTGTTGTGTGCAGTAAAGTTTTTAATGATTATTTTTGATAGTTTTTTTTTTTTTTTTTTTCACATTTGCAGATTGTTGAATTTACTTTGATTTGTTGTTGTTCTGGTGAAGTGTACAATTCTGTAGAAAATAGTTAGAAATTTCCAGGAAATAGAAACAAGAGGCAGAAACTAAGCTTGCTTACTCAGAGTAGTCAGAGTGCACGCACGCGCACACACACACACACACACACACACACACACACACACACACACACACACACACACACACACACACAACTCTGTTAAAGAGCTTTCTGTTTTCTGCGACCTGAGAACGATTTATTTTGCAATATTTGCAGTCAGAAACTTTACGTTCACCCTGAATTAAGTGAGGAATAAAACACTTCTGGTGTGCTGTTATAGGAAATTAATCAATGACGGAGTGGTGTGGTGATTATTGATTATTGCCACATATTACCAGCACATCCAAAATGTTTTATTCCTCTTATACCTCAACAATTTGCTAACAATTTTTTAAAATTAATTACATGTCCTAGCACGTCATAATTTCTATCTGTTTATAGTTAAATTCAGTGTAGTGGAACTTTGCTGGTATCACGTACATTACAGCAGCTACAAACAGTCATTCCCTCGCCCGTCTTTCTTTCTTCTTTCTCTGTTGAAGTTAATAAGATGAAAAACGCAGCTTGTCACGTTCTTGAGAAACCAGACAGCGCAACGTCCTGAAGACTTTCATGTGTCAGAAGCGACACTTAAATACACACTTAATACACGTCTCCTTACAGAAAACTTCACCTCATCACCGATTATACGTTTCTGGTCTCTGTATAACAGCGCAGGTTTTAATCTGTTTATTATAGTTTGAGTTTATGTGGAACGTCCGCTGTACAAGTGCCTGCGAATGAGCTGTTACTATAGAAACGATAACGTGCAAGCACACATGATCATATAGCTGTTACTATAGAAACGATGATGAACAAGCACAGTAATATACACCCACGATTTGAAGCTGCACAACTGTCAGAGCTGCTGTTACAGGAAATTCATCAAGACCTTCCGATGAGTCCGATTTGAGAATTCGACAGTGCTATACTGCAATAAAACTGCAATAATGGATTTATGACTTTGTGACTATTTATTTAGTTTCGACTTCCTTAGTTACTTAGTTTGCGCTCTCTCTCTCTCTCTCTCTCTCTCTCTCTCTCTCTCTCTCTCTCAGGCCACACTAGATGTGGTGATGAATCTGCAGTTTCACTTCATCGAGAAGCTGTGGCAGACCTTCTGGTATTCAGCACTGCCATCTAGTGACGGCAACACCACCATCCCCAGCAGGTCAGACGCTACGCACGCCGTTATTTCAACTCTACATGTACAGTTTTAATTAGGATTACTGTACATGTGCCAAAACTAGCCAAAAGGTTTAATCTTACCTTCAGACCTTCTGTCTGTTTGTTGATTTGTGTTCTTTCAGAAGACACTATAATCCTCTAGTACATTTAACATATTTTCACTGATTTCTCTTTGCGTCTGGTCATGTTTATTCTTGAACATGGTCGGGTAAAGCTTTACACTCTGCGATTTCTGCAGACAAATATTGCACATCATGAAAGACTTTGGTCGTGAGTTGATATCGGTGATCTTAGAGCGCATACTTTGGTAGCCATTGCAACCAAAGAGTTCTCGCAATGTCAAAAATCTTTGAACAAGTTTGAATTTTAAGAAAAGCCCGAATCTTGAGACAATAACAGAATCTCTGTGAGTGCTGCTAAAACCCTCGTCTAAAAAAAACAACCAATAGGATGATGCCAAACTCACAGGACTGCTACCACTACGCTAGCGACGATGGTAAAACTAAACGAAACATGCTAATGGACTGAAAAAAATCTCCTTATTACCTCAACCTGAAGGATGTCTGTTTATTTGAGCGCGTTCTACTGACGACGTAGTTTATCGAAGGTTTATCGACTGAATCGGTGTGTGTGTGTGTGTGTGTGTGTGTGTGTGTGTGTGTGTGTGTGTGTGTGTGTGTGTGTGTGTGTGTGTGTGTGCGTGCGCGCATGCACGCACAGTGATGAGGAAATCGAAGGTGTGATCCCGAGGGAGAAGTTGATTGCGCTGTGTAAGTTCGAGCCGGTGAAGCAGTGGATGAGGAGCTGTGATCACATCCTGTACCAGGCCCTGGTGGAGATCCTCATCCCTGACGTCCTGCGGCCCGTTCCCAGTCAGTACCGCACACTCTCACACACACACACACACACACACACACACACACACACACACACTCTGTGCACTCAAAACTGCTTTATATTTACTGCTTTATATTTACTTATGAATAGAGCATTTTGACGGCAACTGAAGCTTACATTCACAAGTCTGTTCTGTGGACTTTGAGATTATACATCAAAATTTTGAGATTTAAAAAGGCAGAATGTTGAAGTCAAAAGTTTGAGATAATAAATTCGAATCTTGAGATAATAAGTCAAAATTTTGAAATATTCCTGGTGGCAAAAATAAAGAAAACATATTTTATGCTGTAAGTTTTTTTTTTTTTTTTTTCCTGCCCACCTGGTGGAAATGGACTTCCATAATAGTAGTGACTTTGAAATATGAAACCTATGAAACCTATGAAATATGCTGAATTTCAAAATGGCAACAGAGGATTGAAGACTAGACTAGATTGAATACAGTAGTGTTTAATGAAGTGTGTGTGTGTGTGTGTGTGTGCGCGCGTGTGTGTGTGTGTGTGCGCGCGTGTGTGTGTGTACAGGTACTCTCACTCAGGCTATTAGAAACTTTGCTAAGAGCCTAGAGGGCTGGTTGACTTCAGCGATGAGTAACTTCCCCCAGGAGATCGTTCGCACCAAGGTACTGCCTCTGTTTCACTACACTGTATTATCTATTTGGCCTGTGATCAACATCGGACACTCACGCGTGTGTGGGGTTTTTTTTTTCTTTTTTTTCCCTTTCCTCAGGCTGCAGTGGTGAGTGCGTTTGCGCAGACGCTGCGCAGGTACACCTCTCTGAACCACCTGGCGCAGGCGGCTCGGGCTGTGCTGCAGAACACGTCTCAGATCAACCAGATGCTCAGCGACCTCAACCGCGTCGACTTCGCCAACGTGCAGGTTGGACTTTCACTGCACGATACACACTTTAGTTCAGAGCTGACACACTCACCTGTCTTTCTCTGCACCTTACAGGCTTTAACGTAGCGCTGATGTGCTCAGTTTTGTGTGTGTGTGTGCGTGTTGTGCAGGAGCAGGCGTCGTGGGTGTGTCAGTGTGACGAGAGTGTTGTGCAGCGTTTGGAGCAGGATTTTAAAATGACCCTGCAGCAGCAGAGCTCTCTGGACCAGTGGGCCGCATGGCTGGACAGCGTGGTGAGTCAGGTGCTGAAACCACACGAGGGCAGTCCCAGCTTCCCCCGCGCTGCACGCCAGTTCCTCCTCAAGTGGTCCTTCTACAGGTACACACACACACACACACACACACCTGGTTTCCTTTATACACCCCCTTGTAAGAAGGAGCAAGAAGTTTAATTCTGACCATTTGTAACCGATCAGCCAAGACGTGTTTGTTGTCCGAAATTTGATTTGCACTGGAGTTACGAGGTTAATCTTGCTAACAAATAATGGAAGTCTGTTATCCACCAGTTCAGCATTTTGCAAAATGATCACAAACTCAACTCATTTATCAATCATTTAGTAACGTTGTATGTAAATATAGATATATAGAATATCCTCAAACTGAACTAATAATTCTAGCCAGATTTACAAAAGTTTCCGTAAAGGTTGCATGTTTTATAAATGCCAATCACCCGTTAAGTGCGTTTACAATTAGCCACGCCTACAGAACTCCATAAAAGCCTGAAAATGATCTGTGAAAGAGCGCCTCCTAAGTGCAGCATGCGATAAATCTTCCTCCTTTTCTAGGGTGCCATAACTTTTGTCCTGATCGAACAGCTAGTCTTATTTGTCTTAACTTATGCATGTGTTTTGGAATCGCTTTCTTTCGGGTCCTTAATATGAAGTGACTGAGTTTCACAAAATGTTTAGTAAATAAAATCGCATTAAATAAGTGATTTTAACTTGCCTGTGTAAATCCGTATATAAAATTATAACATCATACGATTATGTTCCTGCAGATAAATTCGCTCACATCCGGATTGATAAATGCCATGAGGCCCAGCGTTAAATTACAGAATGACCCTCAACGCTATGAGGATTTTTATTTTTAGATGTTGTTGTTATTGTTGTTGTGTAACGCTGTTGTGTGGTGTGTGTTGCGCAGTTCCATGGTGATCAGAGATCTGACTCTGCGCAGCGCGGCGAGTTTCGGCTCTTTCCACCTGATCCGCCTGCTCTATGATGAGTACATGTTCTACCTGGTGGAGCACCGCGTCGCCCAGGCAACCGGAGAAACCCCCATCGCTGTCATGGGAGAGGTCCGTCTGTTCACACACACGCTACACGCAACGCACACACTTTCTGCCCTTACTCTTATGAACATGTGCTGACCACTGTGTGTGTGTGTGTGTGTTTGACCTGCAGTTCAGTGACCTCAGCTCGATGATGCCATCCCTCATGGAGAAAGGTATGAGCTCACTTTTTATTTTTGATATGCTGCAACACACACACACACACACACACACACACACACACTCTCTCTCTCGCTCTCTCTTTTTTCGTTAGATCCGTCATTCTCAGATGACATGAGTGACCTGGGCAGCGACGCAGACGTGTCTCGGGGGACATGCGAGCCCGCCGTGAAGAGAGAGAGAATCGAGATTAACCACACTCTGCAGGAGATCTGAAGTCGGTCTAGTGGTGTGTGCGCGCGCGCGTGTGTGTGTGCGTGTGTGTATGCGTGTGCGTGAATGTGTGTCTTTATATATGAGCAAACATCAGAATCCACCATTCTGCTAGTGCGAGTTGATATAACACTGGCTGGATTCTTTTTGTTTGTGAGGAACTAATGCAGTCTAGAGGCTTTATAGTTTGTGCTTGAGGTTTGTTTTCTTTTTCCTTTCTTCTCCTCCTCCTTCTTCTTCTTCTTCTTCTTCTTCTCCGTGCCTCCGTGTGTGTGTGTGTATAATTTGTGCCATAGTGTCCTTTCAGTGCCTTAGACGAGAGCAGAAACCACTCGAGCGCACACCGTGCCTGTCCTGCGGTACGACCGTATCGTCTCTCGAGCACCTTTGGAAGAAAGATTCGAGATCCCCGTAGTGTTGGCTGCTTTCGCTCGGGTTCCACACCAACACACGATAAAACCCTTCCCTGAAAAAACTTACGAAGCACCCCGTCTGTACGAGATGAGCCGTCGATACCTCAATTGTTTCTATGCTGCGCTGTGTCTTTATGTAAAGAGATCGAACAGTCCGAGAGCTGCTCCTTATATTTGTTCTTGATGTATATAAAGTTGGCTTTATGGTTAGAGATTAACACTACGTTCACACCAGCGAGCGGCCGTTCGTTTTCTACGTCATGTGCACGAAAACAGAGCCGTGATTTCAGCGACATCTGAATTGACGTTTTTCTCAATTAAATGCAAATCAGGTACAAGAAGACAAAGCGACAAATCCAAACGATTGACTTGACCGATTCTTCGGACCAATCCTGTGGCACCTGTGGTCCAACACAACATGCAGGAAACACGTATAATGTTGGTCTCATCTGATCCTGACTCAAATTAAACGTGTATAGAGACGTTACGAAGAAAAATAAAGCTCGGAAGAAGGAAGGGTCAGAGTTCGTCTGCGCCGTGTGTGTGTGTGTGTGTGTGTGTGTGTGTGTGTGTACGGTAACCTGTAGTCACCTTGCTTTGCTAATCTGTTGCAAAGCTAGTCCGAAGTCTAGCAAGTGACATGCAAATCAAACAACTGATTATTTAATTTGGGGGTTACTAGTTAACTTTAGAAGTTTTATATATAGCTACTTACAGGAACTAGAAAAAAAAAAAGCGAGGCAGGCCACACCCACAGGGTATCTGCATTTCTACACACCAGCAAGAGACGAATTGACAACTGACACGAGCGAATTGTCGCCTGCTAGTGTGAACACAGGGTCTAAACTTTTGTCACAGTGACAACTGAGTCAGTAGTAAAGACTTTACAAAATGTGGATGGATGGATGTGTTCATGTGCCGCGTACGTGTAACCGAACGTCAGTCTGAGCTCGCTGGTTTGTCCCGAACTGCCGCTTTCACACAAACATAGGATGTTAAACCTTATACATAACATGTACATGTTCTCATTTTTAATTGATTCGATTTTTTTAAAATTACGATTTTAAATGGAACGATTGTTATTGTGTGATACGAATACTCAAGATTTCTAGATATTTTATAAAACCTTTCGTTCACTCTCAAACTGAAATATGCACACACACGTCGCCTTGGTGCTGGATTTCCGATTGTGCTTTTTGTTCTCGTTGTATGAAAACATATCTATTTATATAAAAGCGCCCGATTTTCCTGTTTAATATCCCGTTAAACTCTCGAATGACTTGTTTTTAATTGAAATTTTTTTCCAAGTTAGGATATTAGAACTCGTTCAGCTCCCGGTTTGTCGCTCGCGTCGTGTTTCCTTCTCCGTGTTTACAGATGCAGTATGGATTTTTATTTTCTTCCCTCCTAAATTTTTTTCTGAGACGTGATTTGTTGTCTCCGTGGCCTTTTTCTCTCACTCTAGTATTGGTTATGAGCGTTTCAGGCTGTTAGTGCGTTTAAGGAAATCTGTGTAACTTGGTAATAGTTTTTTTTTTTTGTTTTTTTTTTTGTATTGCTGTTTTAGATGGATTATTTTTTATTTTTATGGGAGTAGATATGATTCTTCTCACAACTATATTTTGAGGAAAAAAAAAAAAAAACAACCGTTCTTGAATATTCTTACCTAGGCTAAGAACAGACTGCAGTCTGTAATAAAATCTTACTTCAGTTGTATTTTGTACTGGTTTAAAAAAAATAAAAATAAAAAAAAGTGTAATAAATTGGTGTAAACCACTTAACGACTACGTCTCACGTGTCGTTTTTTTTTTTTTTTTTTTTTTTTTAAATAAACCACACAAACACAATTCAATCTTTACAAAGTTGGAATATTAAAGTTCTTATTATTATAGTCACATAAACAAGACCTTTTGACATTCATGTCGACATTATACACATCTTCACTCAAAAAAACCTTACATCTCATGAAGTTTCCACCGAACAAACGTCAAAGCATCGAGAACAGTTAAGTGCTGAGGGTTGAGTCCGAACGCCTCATGGATCGTGTGTGTGTGTGTGTGTGTGTGTGTGTGTGTGTGTTCCCCACACAGCAGTGCTTCATGGGTAATGTCCAGGTCCTGTGTCCGTTAACTGTGTCTTCGGTCCTCAGAAAACACTCGGACGTGGCCTTTAGTGATAAAAGTGCAAACTTTACGTCCAGCAGGTAGAGGAGAAAGAGAAGGAAAAAAAAACATAACGAGGTTCTCCTACAACAAACAGCCGGCCATATACTTCCCTGAAAAAAACACACACACACACACACCACCATCATCATCATCACTTCATAACACTACGCTGCAGTTTATGCTGCCTACAGAGACAGATGTACATTACAAGTACACTACCAGCTAAAAGTTTGTACACCCCTGCCTGTTAGATGGCCTTAAATTTTACAATCTTCTACACAACACTACAGTGACTCCGCTTCATTGTACTACCATGTAGTTGATTATTTTCCTATAACAGCACACCCTTCCAAGTGTTATCTTGTACTTACATGTACGACATTTCACTCACGTGTGTCCTGAATTGTTGGCAAGTTGCCAAAGAGGAATAAAACACTTACTTTTTTTTTTTTTTTTAAACTGAAGTCATAAATGACATGTTGTACATTTAATCCATGTTACAGTTACATTTAATGTTGTGAAATGTATTTTCTCTCTTGAAGTTAATAAGACAAACAAAAAAACCTGTAAACACTGTCCTGAAGATGTTGGAAAGCTTTACGTCTGACTGTTACAAAGTGCTGACACTGGAGACTCCTTCCATAACTGTTAAACACACTTCTCCTTACAGAAAACTTCACAATATGAACAATTCTATGCTTTTTTTTTTTTGTTTGTGAGCGCATGAATATAAACCTGTGATTTGCTGCTGTAATAGAAAATGAATCAACACCTTCTGACCAATCAGAATCGAGCTGAGCAGTAACACCTGATATACTGACTCGATGTGTTATGAAAAACAAATTGTGTTTCTCTAACAGATATAATAAGATCGGTTCTTATGCTCCCTGCTGTGTGACGTGTGTTTGCTTCAGATGTGTGTGAAGTGTGTGTACGAGTGTGTGTGTGTGTGTGTGTGTATCTCTCACCAGTGGCGAATCTCTTCTTGAGCAGGGACATGCGGTATCGGCCGCCCACCAGCTCCACGTCCAGGCCTGACAGAGACGCTCCTGTACCCACAAACTGCACAGCCAGGCTCGGGGCAGGACCACGGGGCTCCTCCAGGCACTGCCAGCTAGCACACAGTGTCCCCGAGCCTGATACACACACACACACACACACACAATGAGCTACACGTGCTGATATTTTATCATTAAGACCTTTCAAACAGAATTATTGAAGGCATTTGAGTGTGTGATGATTCAGACGTGCTAAACTGGTAGCCATAAGCTTCCCTTATTTGTTAGCTACATTAGCATTACAGCTTCAGTGCAAGCATAACCTGGCTCGTCCTTTAACAGTGAACCAAACACGGTTATATTTGACCTGAGTCATACTGAATCAAATAAGTTGAATCATACTGAATCATATAAACTGAATCATACTGAGTCACTTAAATCATACAAATTGAATCATATTGAATCACACTGAATCTAACTGAATGATAAATTGAATCATATAAACTGAATCATACAGAATCAAATAAATTGAATCATACAAGCTGAATCATACTGAATTAAAGTGAATCATATAAACTGAATCACAGAATTAAATAAATTGAATCATATAAACTGAATCACAGAATTAAATAAATTGAATCATATAAACTGAATCATGTGATTCCACAATATAGTCAGTGGAGGGACATAAGTTCTAATTTAAATTTAAATTAAATATAATGCTTTAATAAAGCTTGCTGCTGCTTGCAGTCTGATTTATTTTATTTTGCGAGCGATGTGTGTGTGTGTGTGTGTGTGTGTGTGTGTGTGTGTGTGTGTGTGTGTGTGTGTGGGGAAGCCAAAGTGAGTGGGCATCAGGTGTTAGTAAAAGACGTCGATTTGACAGAACGCTTAGTCGAATCCCACAAAATCTTTTCCACAGAACCCTTCCGGCTGCTGTATCATCTCTGATATGGAGGCATTTATAGCACTGCTGCCTGACCTCCAGCACCCACTCGGGCTTGTTTTATGCTAATACTGAACATTAGCATCATCTACGATGTGTATCTCAGAACATCAGACACAGAAGGTCAGACCTGAGAGTTCAGAGAACCTCAGTGAGGAGGTTACGAGCATGTGTAAAGACTACATGAAGGAATAATTCATAACACATCCTGCCTCTAATGTCCTGAATTAAAATCGTAATGATATTAGACATGTTCAAAATGTACACACAGTCAGCTCCAAAATTATTGGCACCCTTGGTAAAGATGGGTAAAAAAAAAAATACGGCAA
Source organism: Pangasius djambal (assembly GCA_022985145.1). Classification (NCBI taxonomy): domain Eukaryota; kingdom Metazoa; phylum Chordata; class Actinopteri; order Siluriformes; family Pangasiidae; genus Pangasius; species Pangasius djambal. The sequence goes on along the minus strand of CM040982.1, from coordinate 2,657,291 downwards.
ACCTTTTTTTGGCTCTGTTGTTATTTTGATTAATTTCACGCTGAAATGTGACCGAAATCTAACCTTGAAGTAAATTTTATTCAAAAAATATTTTTACATATTTAACAAAACCACATCACAATTATTGGGGCCCCAGAACAATTATTGGCGCCCCGTTCTGAAGAAACTAACTGACGCATGTTTTCATTTATATTTTAGTTTCGGTTCATCTGAGCGTATTTGAAAAGGTGTGAAAGCAGCTGTAATGCCGCTGCTTTGTTTGTGAATAGAAGCATTAGTGTTGTGTATGAATGGAAGGAGGGTGAGACAGAAACAGAGGTCAGAGGTCATGGTGGTGACCTTTGCTGTGGTTGGTAGGTGAGAGGTTGGGCAGCTTCCACAGCAGTCTCTTCTCCTCGGTGTTCCTGCAATAGCACAAAGAAGAAGAAGTGATGTGAAGTCTTCCTTAAATTAAATAAAGAAAATAATTTAGTATCTCTCTCTCTCTCTCTCTCCCTCCCTCCCCGTACCAGTCGTTGGAATTTTCTCGCACTGGTGACTCACTCATCCAATGCGACTGGATTGGTTTTAAATCTTATAGACATCAGGGCTGCTACATAAACTGCTCTACTGTTTATACTATGAAGGAAGCATAAGTTGTGAACAGGAAGTCATTTGTCTCTCGTTCTCTCTCTCGTTCTCTGCATCTCTTTCTTTCTGTCTCTCTTATTTCCCTCACTGTCCCCCTGCATCTCTCTCTCTCTCTCTGTCTGTCTCCCTGTCTCTTTCTGTGTCTTTCAATCTGTCTGTCTCTGTTTCTCTCTCTCTATCTCTCCTACTCTGTTTTTCTCTCTGCCTGTCTCCCTGTCTCTCTCCCTCTCTGCATCTTTCAATCTGTCTCTCTCTCTCTCTCTCTCTCTCTCTCTGTGCCTCCATCTCTGTCTCTCTGTCTGCATCTCTTCCTGTCTCTCTTTCTCACAATGTGTCTCTCTGTCTCTCTCTCCCTCCCCTACTCTGTCTTTCTCACTGAGTCTCCCTCTCTCCCTGTCTCTCTATCTCTCTGCATCTTTTGATGCGTCTCTCTCTCTCTCTCTCTCTCTCTCTCTCTCTCTCTCTCTCTCTCACCAGGTAGCGGGCGGTTGGCACTGCAGGTCGGTGGCTGTGGGATCGAGCGGCAGCAGCACCTGCACAGCCGTGAGCTGAGTGGCTGGAGCGGTTGCCGGGCAGCAGTGGTAGTCAAGGGCGACGCGGGTGACCGTACCACTGCGCTGGCACTCGGCCGACAGCAGCAGAGGAGCGCGAGCCGGGTCCTGAGACGACACCTGGGGGCAGAGGTCATCGTCATGGCAATAAGATATTAGAAACTGTTAATATACATGTTTTAAACATGTGTGCTGCAGGAAACAGAGACATGAGCAGCAGATCTCATGAGCAGGATCCATAAATTGCTTGCGTTGAAAATGGCAAAATAAAAAAATTCATGTACAGGGATCGAGTAACAGCTGAAGTGTTTATAACGCCAAACTTTTAGACTCACCTGGTACTTCAGCACCCCCACGTTGTAGTACGAGGCTTGCGGGTTAAGCTCCGCCTCTCTCTGAAGGTGAACGCTCAAGGCCTGCATGTTAAACCAGAAATCTTTGGAGTTGGGGTCGTTCTGGGACGGGTCGCTGCAGGTCGAGGAAAGAAACGAGAATGACTTCATGATTCCCGTCATATGTGTTACACAGTTTAAACTGTAGTATTTTATATATCAGCTGACCTGTAGAGAAGCTTCTGATTGGGTAAGAAGTGATCCACTCGAGCGATGCTGACCAATCGGAAGCTGAGCACGGGCGGGTTGGGGTTAGCGGCAAATATCCGAGTGATTCCGGCTGGGAATGACATGGTGAGGTCACCTGTAATCTTTACCAGACACCTGAAACACACACACACACACACACACACACACAGAAAAAGAGAAAGAAAAATAGTTAGATAGATAGACAGATAGACAGATAGACAGATACACAGACAAACAGATAGATAGACAGATACACAGACAAACAGATAGATAGACAGATAGATAGACAGATACACAGACAAACAGATAGACAGATAGTAGGGCTGACCGGTTATTTTCTCCTCCTTTAAAGTAAGCGTTGATGTATTCTGTAAATGCTGCAGCAACCGGCCACGACTCCTGAGTGCTCAGAGAGATGGGACTCGGCCCTCGGGACAAACCTGCACACACACACACACACACACACACACACACACACACACACACACACAACATAGACAACACTATATAAGAAACATTTTAATGAACTATTGAAGCGTATTGTGTTAATCTGTAAAAGTGTGTGTGTGCGTGCATGTGTGTGTGTCCTCCCACCTCGCGCAGGACTGGGTGCACGTGTTTGACCCCCCCAGTCACTGGGGCTGGAGGAGGACGAGGAGGACGTTGGAGGAGGACTGGGCTTAGGCAGAGGAGACGAACACAAAGACCTGGACTGGGGGTCAAAGGTCAGGAGTCAGAAGTGAAGTGTGTACAGGACAGTGCTTAGTCATGACATTTTCGCTTGTAATGTAATGTTAAATAAGATGATACACTGCTTTGCTGTACAAGTCACAGCTTTTGGTACGGGGAGGAAACATCTCATAGTCGAGAAAACACGGTGAAAAAGGTTGAGAGTCCGGTGTGTGTGTGTGTGTGTGTGTGTGTGTGTGTGTGTGGATACAGTTACAAATGTAAACCACAGAAACATCAACGAGAGCCGTTTTCATGCGGATGAATGAATGACAAAAACAGCCAATAAACACTAAGTGCCCTGTTTATCAGGCAGTGTGTGAGGTTTAAAGTGTGTGTGTTTAAATCGTGCGGCTGTGTGTGAGAGTGTAACGAGTGTGTTCTTACCCGTTCGCTTCCACTCGGCCTGGACGAGGAACGTTTGGACCGAGCTGGACGAGGAGGAGCCAAGACCAGGACCTCACTACTGAACCTACGCTGAGGATCTGCAGAGAGAGAGAGAGAGAGAGAGAGAGAGAGAGAGAGAGAGGGGGAGAGAGAGGGAGAGAGAGAGAGGGGGGGAGAGAGAGAGAGAGAGAGAGAGAGAGAGAGAGAGAGAGAGAGAGAGAGAGAGAGAGAGAGGGAGAGAGAGACAGGGAGAGGGAGAGGGAGAGGGAGAGAGAGAGAGAGAGAGAGAGAGAGAGCTTTTGTTCATATTTGTGTTCAAAAACCGACATGAATCAGATTAAATTTAGCCGCTAACATATCGTGAACTTGTGAGCTAGTGCTGGCCTGCTTGTATGATATTCTGTGAAGCTAGCATGCGTGCTAAAATCTTGACCTACATAGCAACAGTAACCAAGTGTGGGCGGGACTCAGGATATCTCAGCAAGAACGTGTGTATTTTCAGTACCTGTGTGTGCGCTGATGTCCAGGCAGTCCTGGTCTTTGTCGGTGGAGAAGCAGAGGTCCTCCTGTGGGCCGGAGAGGCGTGTGAGCGGCGGTCCACTCCGTCGCTGCTCCTCCCCTCCGCTCCTGCGTTCCTTCTCTCCTCCGCTCCTGCGCTCCTTCTCTCCTCCGTTTCTGCTCGTCTTCCTGCCTCCGTCGTGCGCCATGTCACTGAACGGGTTGTGCACCGAACCCCAGTGTGAGGACTCCTTCTTCGGCTGGACCGGAGGGGCGGAGCTAGAACTGACTGCCCAAGTTAAGCCGCTCCCTCCTCCCTGAGCCGCCAGCGCTGATTGGTGTGTCGGGCTGCCGATCATCGTGATGGCGAAGGGATCGTCGGGTGAATCGGGAGGCGGCACGCTGCGCTCTCGTTTCCTCTCTCTGTCCTTGCGAGCGGAGGAGTTAGGAGGAGGCAGGGTTTTAGAACTGTTTGTGGGCGGGGCAAATGGGTCCTCGTGGGTAGTTCGAGGAGGAGGCGGAGCTAGCGGAGCTACCCAAACGTCCTGACGAGCAGGCTGGTGCTCGAACGCAGCCAGGAAGGGGTCCTCCGGTGGGATGTGTTTACAGCTCCAGACGCTGGGCTCCACGTTGTTGGAGAAGGAAGGAAATGCGAAAGAGGAGGTGGAGCTTTCTGTACAGGGCGGAGCCAAGGGAGAACGCTGGGACGATGGCCACTCTTGAGGGAGAGGGGAGCGCCCGAGGAAGGGATCAACGGGTCGTCGTGAGGTCGTAGAGTCTTTGGGCTGAGAAGACGAAGGCCAAGCCGCCCAGCCCGTGGGCTCGGGAGACGCTCCCAGGGGCTGATGGGAAGGCGAGTCCAAACCTGAATCCTCCACGTTCTCAGGAGACGAGGAAGCTGAGGAGAAAGCAGCGTCTAAACAGACAACGAGAACACACATGAAAGCAGAAAAGCTGGTTGGCAGCTGTCATGTGATGGGGAAGAACTGGCTAAATTAGGGAGAAAATCAGGGAAAGTCTCAGCTGATGGAAAATTAGCGCTCGCTTATTATTATTATTAAAATGATTAATATTATATAATGTTGAATATATTTATTGACATAGAAGTGAATCAAAATAATTTCCACTTCTGCCTTTCAGCCTTTACCCTGATTATTCATTTCGTGCTCCCAGCTGTCTGTGCACTCGATCTTTCATGGAGTTTTGTGGGCGTCACTATATGCAAATGAGCTGTCGGGAAGGCGCTTTGCACTTTACAGGTGAACAACATACACACGCGAGTGCGAACAAAGTCAGCGCTTCAGAAACTTTTGTAAGTCTGGCAGAAAATTTTTGTCCGGTTTGGTTTACGCAAACGTTTACACACAACTTTACTAAAAGGTTGATAAATGAGGCCCAGTGTGCGTAAGATGCCGACAGAAACGTAATCTCAGTCCGTCTTCCCGTTATGTAAAACAATCCATAAATTTATAATGTGTGAAATAAGGAGTGCTGACTGCAGCGTCTTTCAGGAGGCACATTAATGACATTTCATACGCCGTTAACATGCAACACTACACCCATTACACACCTCTTACTTATTACTCTATGAGCTACAGCAGCAGGAGTGTGTGTGTGTGTGTGTGTGTGTGTGTGTGTGTGTGTGTGTGTGTGTGTGTTCCATTAATCGTGATAATGTTATGTTTTACATTCGGAGGTCTGCAGCTGCTCTTGGCCCGAGAAGCTGTGAGATTTGAAGGCTGAGTCTAGAGGAGGACCGAAGAGTGAATCTGAACCAGGCGCTGTGGAGCTCAGTCTGAGAGAGAGAGAGAGAGAGAGAGAGAGAGAGAGAGAGAGAGAGAGAGAAATTCATTATAAAACAAATAATTCAAGTGTGAAATTTGTATAGAATTAGAGAGAACGAAGGACACAGCAGAAATGAAATGCTCCTAAATGTGGAAGTGAAATAAAAGGAAACAAAGGAAGAAAGGATTGAAGGAAGCAAGGAAGGAAAAAAGATGAAGAGAGAAAGAAAGAAACAAACAAAGGAAGGAAGACATACAGAAATAAAAAAGCAGACAAAAATAAATAAGAAGTAAGACAGAAAGAAACAGAAACAGACAAAGGCAAAGTAACAGAATGACAGACAGAAAGAAAAGGACAGAGAAAAATAAAAAAAAGGGTGAAAGAAAGAATGACAGACAGAAAAAAGAAAAAGAGACAGAAAGAAAGAAAGAAGTTCTTTGTACCTGCTGTGGTTTGGACTTGAGGTGAGTCTGCAAAGCCCCTCTGTCTCACTTTCTACAACACACACACACACACACACACACACACACACACACACACACACAGACACAGACACCCCATAATGTAACAACACAACATTACACCAATGACAGTATGATTATAATTACAACTACGCTACACTGCACTACACTGTCACAGAACATTATAACACACACTGTAACACAACACACACACACACACACACACACACACACACACACACACAGTAACTCAACACCGTCCCTTCATTCAGCTGAGACAGGACCTCACACACATCATTACATCACCTTACAACATCGGCTGATGTGATAAAGATCATCATCCACTACAGACATGTTTTAAATGGAGCTCTCACAGTTACATAACACACACACACACACACACACACACACACACACACACACACACACACACACACACACACACACACACCTCTTCACTGTTATTACTGCCTCTAATTACAGTGCAGCTCCTCAGACAGAGCTGTGCTCAGCACACAGTGTGACCCTCGGTTGTTACGGCTTCCCATACACTCATTATGGTTCTCAAATAATTGCTTCGACAGCGTAATGGTACGGTCCGCGCACAAATTGTCCAATTAGTCACACAGGTATAAACATGTCCTGTTTACTCAGACGCTAACAGGAATTTCTAAACGCGGCAGGAATTTCTGAACACTCCTGCGTCCGCATGGTCAGGTGTGTGCGGAAACACATGCACATCCTCATGCGCGAGGAAAACGTCATAAATCACTCAGTGAATAGAAATGTGTGTATGCACGGTTGATAAACGAGAGCCCTCAGCGATAAAGATTCGATGGACGGCGTTATCGAGTGAAGAGCTTTAAAAAAAACTACTTCAGCTTGTTTTTAATTATATTCCAACTATTTTATGTAGCTAATAATGTATTAAAAAAATAAAACTAAAAATAATAAAAATAAAAACAAATTGGTTGTCACTTGATAGTCGTGTGTGTGTTTTTACCCCTGTGGGGGGCGCCGTCGCCCTCTCCCTCCGACCGACCTGCAGTACTGATGTTTCCTAGGACACATTAAAGGAGGGGTGAGAAAACACACACATACACACACACACACACACACACACACACACACACACACACACACACACACACACACACACACACACACACACACACACACACACACACACACAGGAAAGGTGAACTTACGGGAAATGTGCCTCTTTGTTGTCACCTTCAGTGGGGAGAAAAAAGGAAAACAGTCAACTTCAAGGATCCAAAAATAATGAAGAAAATAAAAAAATTAACTCTGGGGCTGGGCAATATGACAAAAATATCATATCACGATACTGAAGGCATTTCTACGATATTTGGCTTTGCTAAAAAACTGACAGCATTAAATTAGTTTTGCATTAAAAACTATGAAAATGTAAAAACACCAAGCAAAAAAAAAAGAAAGCAATTTTAATAAATTCTAATAAAAAAAAAAAAACATTTTACAATTGTAAAGGACAAAATCTTGATATTAAAATCAGCAATTTTTTTACAAAAATATTAGACACAAATATGCTGATGCCTGCGATATTGTGACCGAACTTATTACGATATATCGATATTACACTGTCATACTGTATCACTCAGCCATAATACTGCGTCGAATGTAAACATGAATATGTTTCTTTAAAACCCTGCTCCTTGTTCGGCTCCACCCCGTGACCTCTGAACTCACCCCAGGGTTCGGGGGCAGGGTGAGGGTCCCCACCGTGGCCTTCAGCTCCAGTTCATTGGCGGCCGAGTTGCTGCGGCTGCACACGGGCCGGATCTGGATGTGGAACTTCTTCGGCTCTTCGTCGTCATAGTCCGAGTCGCTGGAGTAAAAGTTGTTCTCTTTGTCGTCTGTGCAGCGTGGGGGCGGAGTCAAGGATTGTACTGAGAAGTTACTGACGTCCACCCACCCACACCCACACCCACACACACCCACCCACCCACACGTCAAACCATCATCACAAAATCCCTCATCAAAACATCGCTCACTGTACATGTTGTTCATTTTGGTTTATTTTTATGAGGGGTGCCAATAATTTTGGAGTTGATGCCTATAAATACACACTGCTTTTACTATCTATGGGTGTCCTTTTAAGCATTAGGGGCCGTTTACATGACAACGTTTTCAGCCAAAAACGGGAAGCTTTTTATGCGTTTTGCCTGTTCGTGTACACGACAACTGTATTTTGGGGACTGAAAACGCATATTTTTGAAGAAGGGTTTTAAAGTGAAAATTTTTGAAAACGCCGCCGTTGTCGCCATCGTCTCCGTGTAAACACCCAAAACGGGAATCTTTGAAAACGGTGACGTCATGCGCGTGAAACTTTTTGAAAACGTAAGAGAAAAACTTTTCCGTTTTTGACTACATCGTTGTCGTGTAAATGTAGCCTTAGTGTGTGTTAATGATGCCTACACAGCTGCCTACATTTAACCTTAAGCTCCATATGCATACGGAAAGCGCTTTTCGTTTTGCGGACCAACGATGCGTCTCCACAAGGTCCGAATAAAGGATATCGTTCTGACTGACATCTGCCCGGATCATGAAGCCCTCATCGTCCACCTCCAGAGGAGAATTCTACGAAACACACAAGAAAACAGAACCGTTAAGCCGGGATCACAGAAAAAAAATAGCACGCTGTGGACTCCTGAGTGGCGCAATCAAAAAGCATTCGCCCAATCACCCGATCACGAGTTCGAATACTGACGATGCCACAATCATCTGTGCCCCGGAGTCCTCTCTCTGGATGGGAGGGACCTACACTCTCCCGTCAATCACAGAAACACTAGGCAATCGTATACATCTGCGAGCTCCTGTATGCGGAAGAGGGTGGTATATAGTGCTTTAATCAGAGTGTGTTACGCTGCCCTGTGATGCAGCAGGAGCAGCAGTCTGAAAAAGATAGCGGTTAGCTGCTTCACGTGTCCTGAAGGAAGCATGTGATAGCCTTCACTCTTCCTGGATTGGTAGCTGTCATATGATACGGCAGAGCTGGCTGGTGGCTGGGAATTGGCCAAAACCAAATTAGGGAGGAAATTGGGGTTGGAATATATATATATATATATATATATTAAAGAACGTTTTTAATGAGTGTAACAGGACCAAAGCAGGAAAAATGGCCGAGAAGGAAAGCGTCGTGGACCAAAGATTACTCGTGATTTGCGGTGTGAGCCATGACGTCAGATGTTGTGTTGATTACAATAATTACACCACAAGACCGTTGAACAGTTTGTAACAGTTAGCAAGTTTCCTGTTATGGAAGACATTATGGTGGCTATGAACAGTCGTTCCCTCACCCGCCTCTCTTCTTTACTCGTGAAGTTAATGAAGGAAAAAAAAAACAAAAAAAAACCCTTCAGCTTGTCTACAGAGAAACCAGAAAGGGTAAACTCCTGAGAATGAGGAGTCGAGGGATTGGAGGGGTGTGTGTGTGTGTGTGTGTGTGTGTGTGTGTGTGTGTGTGTGAGAGAGAGAGAGAGAGAGAGAGACGTTCTGTAACATTAAATGTATATTATGTTAGCAGTCGCAGCTGCATTTGTAGCTATAGGAATCTTCAAAGTCAGGGTAAACCCTCAGTATGCCTACTTCCCACATCCTTGTGTGTTTGTTTGTGTGTTTGTTTGTTTGTTTGTTTACTCTAAGCACGATGTCTGCTAATGACATGTGGTTCCTATAAAGAGCCTCTGACAGCCAGCAGGAGTAAAGTAGGACAACTTAAATATAGCCTGCTGGAGTAACCGGACACAGCAGAGGGACTGATGGTCATTCAGACACACACACACACACACACACACACACACACACACACACACACACACACACACACACACACACACACACAATACGTCAGTGGAACAATGACAAGAGTGTGGTGTCCCAGTGACTCCAAGAGACGTTGTTGAGGACACTGTGTGTGTGTGTGTGTGTGTGTGGGCGCGTGTGTGTGTGCATGATGTAACTTACTGGCGTATCCGTCAGCGCAGAATCCCTGCACAAACAACAACAGCCTCATTAGCAAGATCTTGGACTGACGAGCGAACAAATGTCACTCTTACACACACACACACACACACACACACACACACACACACACACAATATGCAAAACATAATGTATAAATATATTTTAAAAATATACAAAATATATGAAGATACTATCAATTTACACTAAAGAGTTATTTTTAAATATTTTAGAAATGGTCATATTTCAAGTCTCAACTGAATAAAAATCCTAATAATACCCCTAAAAGTCAATTTTTTAAAAAATCAATAAACTGTTAAATAAATAAATAAATAAATATCTTTGTTTGCTTCTTTTTTTAATGGGAGTGAAAATGAGAGTGTTTTTTTTGTCATTTATGGAAAAAAGGAGGGAAAGGGAAAAGAGGTGTGAAAAGTTACTGAGTTAAATTATTTTTATAAAGGTAATGTACATTACTTAATAATATTTATTTGTTTGTTGTTAGTCTTGCAATGAGCGGAACATATTTTGGGAAACGTTTAAAATTTTTTTGTTTTTCAAATAAGTCTAACAAAAGAAAGAAAAATTATACTATATAATGCTTTTAAATAAATAAATCAATCAAATCAATTAATGTCCATGGTCTATACTTTTACAATTATAGTATATGTTTTAGTAACTGTAGTAAGCAAAATGTGTGTACGTATGATATGTGTGTGTGTGTGTGTGTGTGTGTGTGTGTGTGTGTGTGTGTGTTTGTGTGTGTTTGTGTGTGTGTGTGTGTGTGTCTCACGTGAAGTCTGGCTCTTTGTCCCTCTTGCCCAGGCCAGGGATCCTGAATGCTTTTGCTCTGCTTTTCTTGTTATTGTCGGATGCTTGAGTGGACGGGAACTCCTCAAAACCCACAGGGCCTGGCCAAAAAACACACACACACACACACACACACACACACACACACACACACACGCAGTCCTTACACCGTTTCCACAATGACACACACACTTTAGCTCCTTGGTGCTTGGTGATTGTAGAAGTTGCCACTCCTTTGCAGTCTAGACTGAGACTGTGTGTGTGTGTGTGTGTGTGTGTGTGTGTGTGTGTGTGTGTGTGTATAAAATCTGGATTAATTGTTTATGGGACAGTAAATCTGGTATACCCTATTTTACCTTACATTTGTTAAGCAACATTTGAAGAAGTGGTTTGATGAAGTGGCTCATGACAAAGTCAGTCTCTATCCAGAGCTAAACAGGTGTGTGTTACCTGGCCGGTCTTTTCCCGTGCCCTTCTGCTCAGTAAACTTCTGAATCAGACTCCTGATGCCGATGTTCTCTACGTTCTGCTTGAACTCCTCAAGAACCTGAGCACAGACAAATTATACACACACACACACACACACACACACACACACACACACACACACACACACACACACACACACACACTTGAGCTGACCCATAAAATCCAACAGAAAACTCACAGTCAAATAGTCATCAGAGAAGAGATCACCTGTCCCACTTGGACGTGTGTGTCCTCTAAGGAGTGTGTATAAGACTTGATCAGCTGCTTCATCTTCCGTAAGTGGTCCTCCTCGATGTCCTGGAACTTCTGCATGAGACGGCAATGCCAAGGACTTAGAATGGACATGAAGTGGAAGAATGCTGCATTTCCTTCAGATATCTCCTCTCGTTCAAAATTTTAAACATGGCTCATGTTAAGCCTGTTAAAAGATCTGCTGAGAGCTGATTGGCCACTTACATCCGTTCTCTACAAACCTGAGGTTTCGCAAATGAAGTCACAAGCTGACTCAGGTCGGATTTATAGATGAAAAAAAGTTTCGTGTGCTGAATGAATCATAAACACAGGAGGTTATAGGAATGCTAGAGAGCTGCTTGATGTCCCGGGCATTAAGTATGGGTGATATGTAAAGAATAAAGCACTTGGGAGTGTGTTGTTATAGGAAAATAATCAACAACAGTGTGCTGTGATAAGGCAGAGTTACTGTTGCCACCCTGAGGCTGATTATTTTCCAATAACAGCACATTGTGAAGTGTTTAATTCCACTTCTAACACAGCAAATGTGCCAAAAATGACATTTTTTAAAAATTCATTTATGAACATGTCATACATTAGTTATGTTTAATGTTGTGGAGCATCTGCAAAATAAGTTACTTCCTGTTTTTACTCGCGCTATAGCAGCTATAAACAGTCTTTCCCTCGCCAGTCAATGCACTTGAGAGTAATAAGACAAAAAAACAGAAGCTTGACACGCTACTGAGAAACAACATAGCGTAAAAGCTCTGAAACTGGAGACTCCTTCCATAAATGTTACGTAAACGACTTCTTACAGAAAATTGCACCATATTAAAAAACAATCCATATATTACCAGTCTTGTAGTCTATGTAGATTGCCTGCTGTTACTATAGAAACAATAATACATACAAAAAAAAGAAATAGCACAAACACCTTACAGCTAATCAGATCCAAGAATCCAGCAGTACTGTGGTATACTAATAAAATAAAGATTACGGCTCCATTCCTTCATTTTCACAGTTTACTGCTCTTCGATGGTTGACGTTAAATGAGTTTAACTCCAAAGCGTTTTACTTCTGGGTTCTGCATGACGCATTTAGGGGCAAAAAAAAAAAAAAAAAAAAAAAAAAAAAAAAAAAAAAAAAAAAAAAAAAAAAAAAAAAAAAAAAAAAAAAAAAAAAAAAAAAAAAAAAAAAGAGTACAGTTTCAAGGAGTTCGGAAACCACGACTGCACGTGCAGCAGCTTTGCAACTCGCTCTGTAGTACGATAAAAGGATCCGCTGCCTTTGTAGCCTTTTATTACAGCTGTAGAGACGAGATTTAAAAAGATCTTACAAATGTTCTCCTGATTCTCATTCACAGCCTCTGCTACTTGACCTATAAAACTCATTTTAAAAGCCTGATTTTTGGTAGATGTGCGTGTTTTTGTCAGACAGACCAGCACAAAGATGTGTTCTGACACATAAGCCCCGCCCTCCAGGCCACTCTGACATCACAGTGTAGCGCTCGCGTCTAAGGTCAACCCGCAACTTTTCTGTACAACACGCTGCTTAAGGAACATTATTTTATTTAAATATGATTGAGAAATGATCAGAATAACAGATGTTACTGTTTAATTGCTTAATTATTAATATTACAGTCTAATATTAAAGCTTAATAGTAAACATTACAGTTCAAATGTATTTCACAGCTAAATATTACACTTCAGTTACTACAGTTTAACAGTTAATGTTACAGTTGAATATTAAAGCTTAAGTCTTAATGTTACAGTTTAATTGTTCACATTATAGTTTAATTAACATTAAAGTTGAACATTAAAGTGCAGTTGTTAATTTATACATTAATTGTTGACATTACAGTATAACAGTAATAACATTACAGTTTCAATGTTAAGTTTGATATTAAAGTTTAATAGATAACGTTACAGTTTAATAGTTAATGCTACAGTTTCATATTACAGTTTAACTGTTTACACTGCAGGTTAATCGTTAACATTACAGTATTACTACTGCATGAGTTAGTACTGTTTAATTATTAACATTGTGGTTTAACATTAAAATATAATCTTTAATTTATAGTTAATTGTTAGCATTACAGTTTAATTGATCATATTAACTGTTAAATTGTACATGGCGTTAGTGGAGTTGCACTTTAACCCAACGAACAGGTGAATCATGGATCCGTGCGGCTGCTCTTCCTGCTTTTCCTGCTAACCCGATGTGCTCCGTGTGCGTTTTTCTTCACAGAATGGTGTTAATTTTATTCTGTCAGGATGATTTATGATGTACTGCATCACTGGCATGGCACGAGACATCCTGCGGCTCACCTGGCTCTCCTGCGAACGCTAGCTAACCGAGGCCATCTTTAAAAAGAGAACATTTCTAAGCTCCTGAGAGTTGACGTTCTTTTAAAAGGAACTTTAAAAAGCGATCTGATCTTATTGGAAAGATCAGAGGGGCGTTTTTTTTAGGAAAATGCTGAGAATAGTAGTTTCATAGGGGTGTGTAGAAACTGTATTCACAGTGGTTTAGATGGGCTTCTGGTAAAAGTAGTTTTAAAGGAGGTCACTGGGCAACGTTTTGTTTTTTTTTTGAAAAGAAGAAGCTGTTTTTGAAAACTTTTTGAATCAAAAATCAGCTTTATGGTCGATAAATGAGAAAAAAAAAACACAACAATTTTAAAGGAACCTCAACATTACAATAACCAGTTTTAGAGATGCCCTCCAGTTTTACAGGAGAGGCTTCTCCATTTTAAAAAAATAAAGTAGTTTTAAATGGGTTTCTACGTTACAAAAATTAGTTTTAGAAGACATGCTACATTCTAGCGGTTGATAAGATTCAACATTACAAAAAAGTACAGTAGCTTTAAGTTCTTAAAGCTTTAAGTTGGCTTCTACATGATAAAAAAAAAGTAGTTTTAGAAGAGCTTCGACATTAAGAAAATGTTTTAACTGGGCTGCTACATTATGAATTACATTACACATTATGAAATGGTAGTTTTCAATGGGCTTCTACATTACAAAACATCATGGAGGAAGCAATTTCAGAAAGACAAAAAGGAGTTTTAGAGGGGCTTCTACATTTAAAAAAAAAAAAAAAAAAGTAAACAGAGAAGCCTTTACATGACAAACTAGTATTAAATGGACTTCTACATTTTACAAAAAGTAGTTTTAGAAGGGATTCTACATTAAAAAGGTTTTAAATGGACATTTAAATGAATAAAAATGATTTTCAATGGGTCTCTATATTATGAAAAATTAGTTTTAGATGGGCTTCTACATTACAAGACGTTATTTTCAATGGTTTTCTACCGTACAATATAGAAAAGTAGTTGGGCTTCTACATTATTGAAAAAGCTTTAAATGGCCTTCAACATTACAAAAAATGTAGTTTTGTAAGGGAAATTTTTTTTAAATGGTCTTCTACATGAGAAAAAGCAGTTTTAGAGGATCCTCAACATAGAAAAGTAGTTTTAGAGGCTTTGAAATGTAGTTTTAATTGAGTTTCTAATTGATGAATGAGTAGTTTAGGGGGTTATTACAATATGAAAAATAATTTTAGAAAGGCTTCTACATTGTGGAAAAGTAATTTTAGAGGGGATTCTACAACAGGAAAAAGTGATTTTAAATAAGTCTATAGTATGAAAAAGTAGTTTTAAAATGGCTTTAACACTGTGGAACTTCCAAGTGTGGTTGAAAAAGTAGTTTTGAGCGAGGCCTATGGAAAAACTATTACTAGACTTAAAAACTAGACCTCTATTTTTTAAATAGCACTTCTTGAAAATATAGGTAGTTTTCTGAGGTATCTGGAGGAGCCATAACTCTGGAGGCGTACACACCTGTGCGGACTCGCTCATCTTCTGCTCAAAGTCTCCTCCAGTGCGGTTAAATTTATCTACAGACGCTGCAAACGACTCGGCCGCCTTCTTAGACTTTAGCTCAGCCTGAAAGCAATAGACAATCAATATATATATATATATATATATATATATATATATATAAATAATATAAATTATAAATCAATGTAAGCATACTTCCTTATTGTCCTTATTTTTTGTTGTCTAGCAAAATATTAACATTAAATATTAACTACCGCAGCATTAGCCTAAAACACACCTTCTCCAGCTCCTTCTGAGGAGCTCCTTCTTTGCGTAGCCGTTCCAGCTCCGTACATTTAGCGTGATAGCCCTCTCTGGCCTTCTGTAAGTGTCCGTTCTGTACCTGCAGAGCCTGAACCGCCTCCAGAGTGCCCATCACCTCCTCCTTCGTCTGCGGAAACACAAGTACGGTTAGCTTGCTTTGCTTTTTGTTTTATTTTATTACGTGAATTTTTTAAATACTCTTTGAAAGTTGTGCTTATTTTGTTTTGTAGAGATTGCTTAAGTTATCTGCTTCTCCATTTCTTGTCACATTTCCTCTCATATTGTCTCAATAACATCTCACATGACTACAGTGTTTCACCAATCAAACTTATTTTGCAAATTGTTTTTGCACTTGCAATTCCTTTCAAGTACAAATGGTGTTACTGAGCCTAAAGATGCAGCTTGCACAACAACGACTTTGCGCCATTACGCTTCCAGTACTTTTTAGCTATGTTAGTCTCGTAGCTCAAGAAACAAACTTCAGTCTGGTCAATGAAGTATGAAGAAAAGAAACAGAAAAGGAACCTCGACACTGACAGTTTTAGGGAGCTGTATAAAGAAAAGCCTAAATTCCATGTATTCCAAGTATTTTTAAATTGGTTTCTATATTACAAAAAGTAGCTTTAGATGCGATTTTATATAACAAAAAGTAGCTTTAGATGCGATTTTATATAACAAAAAGTAGCTTTAGATGCGATTTTATATAACAAAAAGTAGCTTTAGATGCGATTTTATATAACAAAAAGTAGCTTTAGATGCGATTTTATATAACAAAAAGTAGCTTTAGGTGTGATTTTATATAACAAAAAGTAGCTTTAGGTGTGATTTTATATACCAAAAAGTAGCTTTAGATGTGATTTTATATATAAAGTAGCTTTAGATGCGATTTTATTACAAAACGTAGCTTTAGATGTGATTTTATATAACAAAAAGTAGCTTTAGATGCGATTTTATATAACAAAAAGTAGCTTTAGATGCGATTTTATATAACAAAAAGTAGCTTTAGATGCGATTTTATATACCAAAAAGTAGCTTTAGATGTGATTTTATATATAAAGTAGCTTTAGATGCGATTTTATTACAAAACGTAGCTTTAGATGTGATTTTATATAACAAAAAGTAGCTTTAGATGTGATTTTATATAACAAAAAGTAGCTTTAGATGTGATTTTATATAACAAAAAGTAGTTTTAGATGTGATATTATATACCAAAAAGTAGCTTTAGATGTGATTTTATTACAAAACGTAGCTTTAGATGTGATTTTATATAACAAAAAGTAGCTTTAGATGCGATTTTATTACAAAAAGTAGCTTTAGATGTGATTTTATATAACAAAAAGTAGCTTTGGATGCGATTTTATATAACAAAAAGTAGCTTTAGATGCGATTTTATATAACAAAAAGTAGCTTTAGATGCGATTTTATATAACAAAAAGTAGCTTTAGATGCGATGTTACATTACAAAAAGTAGCTTTAGATGGGTTTCTACTTAACAAAACGTAGTATTTGAGGAGCTTCTACATTATAAAAATGTTTTGAGGGGACGTTTTACAGGAGCATCAACATTAAGAAAACGTTTTAACTGGCTTCTACATTGCAAAACATTTTTGTTACTTAATAATTTCAGGATAGTAGTTTTAAGTGGGCTTCTATATTATGAAAAAGTATTTAGACCGGCGTCTACATTTCCCGTGGGAATTTTTTTTTTTTTAAAATTACTAGGAAATGCCTAAAAGTAGTTTTTAGAGAGGTCTCTAGTTTTAGAACAATGCATATTTTTGGAGAAAAAAAAAAAGCTAATGAAGTGGCCTCTATTTGGAAAACAGTACTTTTTTACAGAAAAGAAGAAAAGTGTGTTAGCTTCATTTTTTAGCTAAACTATTCCTTTAAAAGAAGGAAACAGCTTGACTAAAAATGCAAATGCTGCTAGTAATAAAAGCTAGTGTACAACAAGTAGCATTATGCAAATGAGATTATGCTAATTGGCACTTGATTAACATGTGGAAATCCAGCTGTGATGTATTCTAGACACAGCAGGAGCCATCTGTCTGTGACTCGGACCAGAGGGAAGTGACTGAATTTACAGTAGACGCACTACGGAGGTGCTCAAGTACCTTACGGTGAACTTTGACCTGCTCCTCGCTGTACTTGTTGATGTCACGGATGAGGTCGTTCATCTTCCTCATCATCTCCAGGTGGCAGAGGGCGACTTTGTCCGACGACATCCGGAACAAGTCCCACATCGGGGCAAATGTGCTGTGAGGGGGAGGAGAGAGGGGGAAGGCATACGAAGACATTCACGCCACCTCCAATGCCATTGTTGAAGACGAATTTCAGTGTGACGTATCGTGGTTACATCACGTAGCGTAACTAAAACGCGTCCTCTGATTTCAGAAATCTCCGCCTCACACATGAAACAAATCCCACGCAACTCTCTGAACAGCATGTAACTCTGTAGCTATGAGGTGTGAATACTGAATTACACAACTGAGGTTTTAGATCCTCACTGAACACACACACGCAGTACTTCTGATGATGAATCAGTTTTTAGCCGGCAAATGTCACTTTAGGAAATGGCAGCTAGAGGTATATAACAGATATGGATATGTGAAATAATATATTATATATTATATGATTTACGAGTGGTCTGGGAACACCCAAGTTATAATACAGCCCTTCTCAGACATCTTTGTTCTGATGTCCGCTTTGGTGACAGTAGAGTGCCACTGGTCCCCTTCTCCACAGCTATCGCTGGCCTGCGTGGAGTAGAAATGTAGCACTCTTCTCAAACTTGATCACTAGATGGTCACTAGATCACTAGACGTTTTGGGACATATTTCATTTTAATAATGTTTAAGCATTAACACGTCTCCTATTTTTTTTTTTTTTAAACACATACGCTATGGCTTACAAAGTCTAGGGGACGCTAGGGGTGGAACGATACACACGATTCAAATTCAGGAGAATACAATATTGTGGGGTCTCAATACAAAACAGTTCCAATACAGAAAAATAAGCAGTGCCTGAATATGCACCTTAGGTTTCTATTTTCGCTTGATTAAAACCTTCGACATTTGTTGTAAAAAGTACAATAACTGAAACGTAATAAATGACACAGCGTTTGCGTGATCCAACTATCCTAATTTTGCATTAAAAAAAAAACAACAACAAATATGGCAGCCCTGCATTTGAGACTCTCGAGGGGGCGTCAAGTTACTCAGCTCTCTGCAGCTCAAACGTGTGTGTGTGTGTGTGTGTGTGTGTGTGTAGTGACAGAGGTGACAAGAAGCAGAGAATGCAGAGAGCATGAGGAGAGGAAGACCAAACCACAACTGTGGCCCTTCAACCAACTGCACTTCACTTCCTGTGAAACCGAATTTCCTCCTCTAACACACTTCATCTGAGGCTGTGCATAATATATTGGTCTCCCCTCTGGTCTGTCCATCAATGGAAAAGGACTACCATAAATTAGAGGCACTCATACCACCACCCCACCAACACACACACACGCACACACACACACACACACACACACACACACAATCATGTCAGTGTCACCACTGTACTGAGAATAATCACCGGTTTCCTTTACAGAAGGTGTGACTGATTGTCCAGGGCAACAGATGGGCCACAGTTGGTATCTGTACACCTACAATGTGACTTGTACAGGAAATAGACCTGAAATGGACAATGATGTGGCAGTATAAAACAAACATTATGCAGATGATTAAGTTGCTTACCCAAGCGGGCTTCCATTGCTGGCCATCTTTGCCAGTTTGCTCATGGATTTGGAGTACGTCTCCTCAATGGCAGCCCTGATCAATAAACACACACACACACACACACACACACTAATATCAATCATATGTACAAGAGCAGGTATGCATCAGTACAGTAAATGGGTCTGATACCCTGCTCTTTTTCTCTGACTCGTTAAAAAAATGCTCAGAACATCTGATACTGTGCGACACAAGCCTAGTGTACACTGCTGCACTAATGAACACGTGAACTGCAGTCTGGATGTATTTCCTGATTTAATTATCAAGAGGAGGAACTACAAGCATGTTCCTACAGTACAAGCAGTAAAACATCAGCAGATCAGGAGGAGTTCATCGCTAGCAGCAAACACAGATTAGGTGAGAAATAAACAGGCGAGAACTCACTAGTTGAGTGAAAACAACAGCCCTTACACAGGATGTTGTTCCTGACGATCAGCCACTTACTGTCTTACTGTCATTGACACTGAGGGATTCAATGAAAACAAAATCATACTTTATACACAGCTGTACAGAAACTCTTGTCCGACGTAAAACAGAAACACGCTCTTCTCCAGTGCGACCCTAATCCATCCAAGCGAACTAACGTAGGTAGCTAAAAGCAACTAGCTAACGTTATAAAGAACGGCCTAGCAGCCTAAGTGCATGAGGACACGCGTGTATTCTTTTCAAGGCCACTATTTAACCCGGTGAAACATACACAGGGCTTAAACGATTGATGAATGCTAAGTATGTTGCTCATTTCGGTATCAGGATCGTTATTGACAAACCAAAAAAAACGTAATCAGGCTTGGGCTGAAAAAAAAATCTGAATCAATGCCTCCCTATGAAAGAGTAATATCTGCAATCTGACAATGACTGAAATGCGTTGATTTAAAAAAAAAAAAAAAAAAAAAAAAAAAAAAAAAAAAAAAAAAAAAAAAAAAAAAAAAAAAAAAAAAAAAAAAAAAAAAAAAAAAAAAAAAAAAAAAAAAAAAAAAAAAAAAAAAAAAAGTTAGCTTTATGTTTTCAAGTGCAAGTACATAATAATAAACACAAGTAGAGTCCGGAGTAACAAAATAGAAACCGGAAACAATATGAATGATTCATAAAAAATTTACAATCAGGTCCCTGGAGGTCTAGTGGTTAGGCCACAGCGCTCTCACTGCTGTGGCCTGGGTTCGATTCCCCGCCAGGGAACCAACCCCAGCCACCAGGGTTGCTTGCAACAGTGCGCTCTCAGTGCCGGGCCCGAGCCCGGATAAAACTGGGGAGGGTTGCGTCAGGAAGGGCATTCGGTGTTTTTTTTAAAAAAAAAAAAAAAAAAAAAAAAAAAAAACTGTACCAAGTCAAAGAAATACACAATCACACAGAGATGAGCAGTTTTATTATGATGCAGAG
Organism: Pangasius djambal; assembly: GCA_022985145.1. Classification (NCBI taxonomy): domain Eukaryota; kingdom Metazoa; phylum Chordata; class Actinopteri; order Siluriformes; family Pangasiidae; genus Pangasius; species Pangasius djambal. The sequence continues at coordinate 2,636,840 of CM040982.1, read as the reverse complement.
AAAACAAAGCTGATGCTAAACAGAATCCTTTAATTGTCGTTGTTATACTGTTTATGACGACCTGCAGAAGGCAATATCATGGCTTTCCTCAGCCAGCTTACAGCACGATATTTCAGCAGGATTAATTCCCACACAGTAACACTGCTGCTGGATGGAACCGCCCTGCAGAGTGCACTCTGAATGTCATTCCGTGCGACATGCTAAATCTGACAAAGCGTAAACATTACAGTCTGCCCATAAAACAGCCCCAGGAAAAATAAACCTGTTTGTCTTTTTAACTCCATGCAAATATTGCAGTCTGTTACACCGCAATAACGAATGGCCTCATCTCCTGCACGGGGTGCGAGTATAAATATAATAAATGTCCATCCAGAGAGCTCAGTAGATGGGGACTCGGGTGAAGCTGTGCTCTGCACTGAGCACGAAAACCTGAACACAAGAGAAAGAAAAATCTAATCTCTGTTTGGGCGAGAAAACAATCAGATGTGTAAAAGATACGACTCAGAGCTGCTTTTATGAAGGACAATGTGATACAGTGTGATTATTTATTATGCAAATTAAATTTTTTAAACTGCTTGAGGATTTTAAGGCCTGGTTTGCCAGGACTGAGATGTAATAGATGCCACGCCTCCTTCACAGAGACTGACGTATATAGAGACCACGCCTCCTTCACAGAGACTGACATATACAGTTGTGCTCAATAGTTTTCATACCCTGGCAGAAAATGTGAAATCTTGGCATTGATTATGAAAATATGACTGATCATGCAAAAAACTGTCTTTTATTTAAGGATAGTGATCATATGAAGCCATTTATTATCTCTCAGTTTTTTGGCTCCTTTTTAAAGCATAATGATAACAGAAATCACCCAAATGGCCCTGATCAAAAGTTTACATACCCTTGAATGTTTGGCCTTGTTACAGACCCACAAGGTGACACACACAGGTTTAAAGGGCAATTAACGGTTAATTTCCCACACCTGTGGCTTTTTAAATTGCAATTAGTGTCTGTGTATAAATAGTCAATGAGTTTGTTAGCTCTCACATGGATGCACTGACCAGGCTAGATACTGAGCCATGGGGAGAAGAAAAGAACTGTCAAAATACCTGTGAAACAAGGCAGTGGAACTTTATAAAGATGGAAAAGGATATGAAAAGATATCCAAAGCCTTGAAAATGCCAGTCAGTACTGTTCAATCACTTATTAAGAAGTGGAAAATTCAGGGATCTCTTGATACCAAGCCAAGGTCAGGTAGACCAAGAAAGATTTCAGCCACAACTGCCAGAAGAACCCACAGATAACCTCAGGAGAAATGCAGGCTGCTCTGGAAAAAGACGGTGTGGTTGTTTCAAGGAACACAATACGACGATACTTCAACAAAAATGAGCTGCATGGTCGAGCTGCCAGAAAGAAGCCTTTACTGTGCCAATGCCACAAAAAAGCCTGGTTACGATATGCCCGACAACACCTTGACACGCCTCACGGCTTCTGGCGCACTGTAATTTGGAGTGATGAGACCAAAATAGAGCTTTATGGTCACAACCATGAGCGCTATGTTTGGAGAGGAGTCAACAAGGCCTACAGTGAAAAGAATACCATCCCCACTGTGAAGCGTGGTGGTGGCTCACTGATGTTTTGGGGGTGTGTGAGCTCTAAAGGCACGGGGAATCTTGTGAAAATTGATAGCAAGATGAATGCAGCATGTTATCAGAAAATACTGACAGACCATTTGCATTCTTCTGCACGAAAGCTGCGCGTGGGACGCTCTTGGACTTTCCAGCACGACAGTGACCCTAAGCACAAAGCTGACCCTCCAGTGGTTACAGCAGAAAAAGGTGAAGGTTCTGGAGTGGAGAGCCATCACAGTCTCCTGACCTTAATGTCATTGAGCCACTCTGGGGAGATCTCAAATGTGCGGTTCATGCAAGACGACCAAAGACTTTGCATGACCTGGAGGCATTGTGCCAAGTCGAATGGGCAGCTATACCACCTGCAAGAATTTGGGGCCTCATAGACAACTATTACAAAAGACTGCACGCTGTCATTGATGCTAAACGAGGCAATACACGGTATTAAGAACTAAGGGTATGCAGACTTTTGAACAGGGGTCATTTCATTTTTTTTTCCTTTGCTGCCATGTTTTGTTTTATGATTGTGCCATTCTGTTATAACCTACAGCTGAATATGAATCCCATAAGAAACTAAAGAAATGTGTTTTGCCTGCTCACTCATGTTTTCTTTAAAAATGGTACAGATATTACCAATTCTCCAAGGGTATGCAAACTTTTGAGCACAACTGTATAATAACCACTCCTTCTTCATTAGGACTAACTAGAGATTAGACAGAGAGGCCACGCCTCGTTTCATAGGACTGACAGGCACAGAGGCCACGCCTCCTTCAGTATGACTGACATGTACACAGGCCACGCCTTCTTCGAGTTTCTGAAATTCACTTGGCTTCATAAGACTCAAGCTGTAACACACCTGAAGGCACTGATGCAGCCTCTAGAAGGCTGCTGTACCTGCTCAGGTGTGTTTGAGCAAGAACAGAATGCAAACACACACAAACACACACACACACACACACACACACACACACACTGTGTTTAAGGAGAACTGGATTACTGTTCTGTGGTGTGTGAGCTAAGGGGAGACCTTACCCGAGCCAGAACACACTCCTCCTCCGGCTTAACCCAATACAGAAATGGACTCAAGCCAACTACACACTGATACTCAGAGTCTGTGCGCGTGTGTGTGTGTGTGTGTGTGTGTGTGTGTGTGTGTGTGTGTGTGTGTGTGTGTGTGTAAGGACCCCTAGGTGTGGACAGTAAGCTCTTTGTTCAGTGTTACTCCTCACACACCAGTGTGTTTTAACACTTCAGTGTGTGGTGCAAAGTAGTCGTACTAATAAAACGAGAGAAAGCACAGATATTATACACAAGCTTAGAATTATCCTTGTGTTTATTTCTTCACTTGCTTGGGTTGTCATGGTTACTCTTATTATTAATATTGTTAGTAGCAGTGGTAATTGCAGTAGGACTAGTCATATTAGCATTATTTGTAGTAGTTGTAGTAATAGTGGTAGATTCAGCAGTAATAGTAGCAGTTTAGTAGTAGTTGAAATATTAATTTTTAATTATTATCAACAGCATTAGTAGTAATACTCATTGGCTTCATTGACCATTAATATTACTATTAATATTACTATTATTATTATTATTATTATTATTAGCAGCAGCAGCAGCAGCAGTAGTAGTATTGATAGTAATATTAGTATAAGTAGTACTAGTATTGGCATTATTATTATTACTATTATTATTAGTAGTAGTAGTATAAATAGTATTGATAGTAATATTATTATTATTAGTAGTAGTAGTATAAGTAGTATTGATAGTAATATTATTATTATTAGTAGTAGCCGTAGTAGAATTGACACTACTATTGGTAGTAGTAGTATTAGTAGTAGTAGTATTGACTATCATTAGTAGTAGTAGTATTAATAGTAGTAATGATAGTAACATTATTATTAGTAGTATTAGTAGCAGTAGTAGTATTGACGCTACTATTAGCAGGAGTAGTACTGATAGTAATATTAGTAGCAGTAGTAGTATTGATAGTAACATTATTATTAGTAGTAGTATTAATAGTAGTAATGATAGTAACATTATTAGTAGTAGTAGTATTATTAGCAGTAGTAGTATTGACGATCATTAGTAGT
>CM040982.1:2556348-2612081 GCA_022985145.1 Pangasius djambal | reverse complement strand
TTTTTTTTTCATGTTTATAAAAAAACTGCAGCATGTTACAAAGAAATGACAACGTTCGAAAAACTTACTAACACTGGAGACTCCTTCGAGGAAACTAAACTTACAGGAAACTAAACCATATCAACAACTACACACTTGTTTTATTCTTACATAACGTAGAGCGGCCATCCGCCATGCAAGTCCCTGTGAATGAGCTGTTACTATAGTAACGATAACCTTTCATTTGGATGTAGCTAAAGCACCTTATGACCAATCACAATGGAGAATTCAACAGCGCTATCGTGTAAGTGATATTATTATATCATTAAACTGTAATGTGACCGGGAAATTTAATATCGGCACATACGGTACCTGTTAGACCCGTTTTTTTTTTTTTTTTTTTTTTAAATGTGGCACCAGTTCCAGGGTTGCCAGGGTCAGGCTTTTTACACCAAACTGGTTTAGTTTAGGAACAAGGTTGCAGGTGAAAAAAGCAATTCTGGACCAGATTAAAAATAGTCTGTGACAAACAATATCATGTTTTAAAGCAAACAATCGCAAACACAGGATACTGCAAACAAAGGGAAAGTGTAAACGCAGATAGTGTGCCTAAAATATCAGAACGTATCTTCACGTATCTTCGCAACGTATCTTCACAGATCCAGTGGCATCGTCAAATGTTGAATCGTTGGCTTAAGAAGCGAACTCGAATCTTATCATATCGTAGCAGATCCAGCAGTACCATCAAATACTGGATCATTGACTTAAGCGCAACTGAATTGGATCGTATGGTACCGTAGCTGATATAGTGGCATCATCAATTATCGAATCGTTGCCTTAAGGACAATAATTGTATCGTATCATAGCTGATTTAATGGTATAGTCAAATATCAGATCGTTGGCTTAAAGATCGAAATTGTATTGTATCGTAGCAGATTCAGTGGTATCATCAAATATCAAATCATTGGCTTAAGAAGCAAAATAAAATGCCATATCGTAGCAGATTCAGCAGTACCGTCAAATATCGGATCATTGACTTAAGAAGTGAAACTGAACTGAATCTTATTGCATCGTAGCTCATTTACTGTTATAGTGAAATATCGGACTGTTGCCTTAAGGATCGAAAGCGTATCGTATTGTATTGTAGGAGATTCAGTGGTATCATCAAATATCGAACTGTTGACTTAAGAAAAAAATCAAATATTATCATATCGTAGCAGATCCAGCAGTAAAATCAAATATCGGCTCACTGACTTAAGAAGCGAAATTGAACTGAATCTTAACGTATCGTAACACATTCAGTGGTATAGTCAGATATCAATTTGGTGCCTCATGATAAAAATTCGTATTATATAATAGCAGTTTCAGCGGTATTGTCAAATATCGGATTGTTGCCTTAAGGATCAAAATCGTTTTCCATCGTATCATTTGAAAGCCTGAGGCTTACACCCATAGCGGATAATGTTCGTACTAGGAGATGAAAAATGCGTGCGCACCACGGTGAACTTGTTTCCCGGCACAAAGTCTGAAGATTAAAGAAAACTGCACCTCCGTTTTCCAATACCCAAACTTTTTGTGCTAGTTTCAGGGATTTTGGCATGATTTATGAGATGTAGTTGGGCTGAAAATTTTGCACGCACACACACACACACACACACACACACACACACTATTGTCCAGTGGAAAGCATGATATCCAGGCATCTGGTCCCAACCTGGACCCCCTCAAGCCCTCCGCTGGTCAGTGCATCAAGTTACTCACTTGTTAACTGTAATATAGTGATATTGTAGGACAGCCATGTTACATTTTGACATCCTAAATATTCAGTCCAAAGCTGAGGGTTACAGGAAAGCAGAGATGTGGCACATTATACTGGATTTATTCCATTTACAAAGCAAAAACACGACTCCAAGTCAAATGTGATGTCCCTAAAATGGAGCTGCATGACTGAATCTGCACAAGATGGAGAAATGATGCTGTTTAGCAAATAAACTCGACCTTTAAAATAAATAAACAAACAAACAAACAAATAAATAAATAAGACACCATGTCTCCATCTGTCTTAAGCTATACAATTTCATATCACAGCAACTTCCTGCCACATTAAAACACCCTAACAAAGATAAGATTAATATTAAAGAAATGTAGGATTATGTCGAGAAAATAAGGACTTTAGTATTCTGTGGAAATGAACAAAGCTTTCTCTGAGACGACACAACAAATAAATAAATGCTTCTTCATCAAACAGTTCAAGCCAAACCTCTGCTGACTGGCGCTCAGTCCCAAATGGCGCCGAATTCCCTTCACGAGCGCACTACGCACGATTCTAATCAACGTCACCCGCACACTACGTAGTGCACTACTGTGATCAATACGAAGCCGTTTGGGACGCGGCAGTATGGAATATGCGTTAGACATGAGGGCATACAAACCGAAATGTCCGTCAAATAAAAAAAATACATATATTCTTACAAATCCCAAGCATTTCAAACGATAAAAGAGAAAGCACTGAATGCAGTTTTACCTTTTTGCAGACAGAATAAAGACGATATGGTTCATTTTTTTCCTTCGCCGGTACAGCGCACACGAAGACTCCACACGCAGCGCCGCGTTCAATGTGATCTGATAGTAGCGAGCCGCTGACAGCGTCCAAAAAGTCCCCGCCCACCTTCTTTCTGATTGGCTGCCGTTTCTTCGCCACGGCAGAAAGGCATGGAAACCATCAAAAGGCGGGATTCTGAAGGCGAGAAAAGAACCAATAGGATCGCGAGTTTGTTCGCACGCGCAACGCCCACCTGTTACATAACGGCGCTATTGGATAAAATTCATGCCAATCATCGAGTGAGGCAGAAAGAGGCGGAAACTAACGGGTTCGTGTAGTGTAATTTTTTTTCTGGAATATTAATAAGAAATCCTCCTGACTGGAGTGATCTGTGAATACAAATTAAAATATAAATAATTTCAGTTAAATTATATGAAGTCTTCTAGGCTGGTAACAACAATAATGGGAACAAAATGACGTATTAAATGTATTAACATATGTATATACATAAATAAGGGTGCTTACATAACCATAAATAAAGAACACATTTGACATGTTCATATCAATGAATATTAATTTTGGAAAAATAACACATGATTCACACTAAAATTTAAATCTGGGCAAAGTGTGCTGTCATGTGGGGAGGCACGGTGGCTTCGCACCTCTGGGGTTGGGGGTTTGAATCCCGCCTCTGCCCTGTGTGTGTGCGTCCAAAGACATGGGTTGTAGGCTGATTGGCATTTCCAAATTGTCCGTAGTGTGTGAATGTGTGTGTGCGATGTATTGGCACCCTGTCCAGGGTGTCCCCCGGCTTGTGCCCTGAGTTTCCTGGGATAGGCTCCAGGCTCCCAGTGATCCTGTGTAGGATAAGCGGTATGGAAAATGGATGGAAGGATGGATGTTGTTATGTGAATAACACTACGATTTTCTGTATTGTTTTTGCAAACAAAAAAACAGACATCGTAAAATGTACAACCTGCTACAACGTTTGTCTAATATCCGCCATCGGAGACGCGGAACTCACGGGACAGCTACAAGTACGGTAGTGGCGGTGGTGAAAAGTGAACAAAACATGCTCATGGACAGAAAAATATCCTCAGGGTCACTTTCAAGAATGTTTGAATTTATGCTAGTCTGTCTGATGACATCTGCAGAATGTAGTAACCGTCTTTAATCATAGGTCTACCGTAAGAGGATCTTCATCGTATAATCTGATATAGTGTTATCACACAGCTCATAGAATTCTTTTTATTGGAAGATTTTATTGGGATCTCGTACAGCGTGACAAGTAATATACCTAAAAGATTGCTGTAATCTCAGAGTCTAAAACCGGCTATACCTAGTCTTGCCAGAGTCCATGCTTGCACTCTGATCACAATTAAGAGTTAAACCAGTGATGGATATGAGTATACCTAATAATCTCCCTCCCTCTGTCTCTCTTTCTGATCCTGACACGAATCTACTTAGGGAAATCCGCTGGGTCTGGAGCTCTGCCTCAAAAGTTGACCAGCGGACAAATTCAACAATAACAACAACAACAAAAAAAGCTCCTCCTATGTGTATCTGTATTCATAATTCGCTTACATCCCTAATAGCCAAGAGCTGCTGCTGTAATCATAAAGACTGTCTCGTGCTCATCCCAGGAGTCTTATTCTTATTCTTATTCAGTCCTCTCATGCTATTTATAAACACCATACGATCCTTTTGTTTTCATCATTTTTCACTAATGTGGGAATGAATTCGAGTCCAGTTGGCTAGCCAAACATTTTTATTAAGATTGATCCCATTTTTAGGCAAATGTGGTACAAATACCAAACACTGGAAAGACTGTAACCTACAGAATCATTTTTGTCCTTGAATAGCATGATGGATTGGGGGTGTTGTGGAATTTGGAGTATGTGGGGTTATACTATTTCTGTTTACCGAGTGAGAACACTCCGTCCATGGTATGTTGATTGCGTTGGGATGGTGAGTCATCTTTGGGTATCTTTAGGCCAGGAGGTGAAGTCACCCCTCATGTTGCAGTGCTGTGGTGTGGGAGGTCATGTGACACTAATCAGATATACAATATAAATCGCAAATCTGTAATAATCATAGAATTTTACATATGCCTCAGAAAAAAAATTAGAACTCATGATTTTTAATACTGCTATGAAATGAGTTTTGTGGGCTTTAATTTGAGCTGTGCTCCGCCCACTTTCCTTAAAAGGCAACACCGGGAACGGCGTCAGGTCGGAGGAAGAGGAAGGCAACTTTTGTAAACAGTGATATGAGTTAGGTAATAATCATGACGTGAACGTTTAATATTGGCACAAGCTTAATTATAACTCCAGCCTCAAGTAGGTCAAAGGTCGTTGGCTGTAGGCTCTTTAGGAAGGTCAGAGGTCACGTGATCTGGGTGACTTTTACTCTGATGAGCAGTCACATTGTCCCTCTTCTCAAAGCGGCGGCCGCAGGTCTCGCACGCAAACCGGTAGCTGCGCTCGGCGTCATGTTTACGCATGTGCCAGTTGAGAGAGGCCTTCTGACGACAGGTGAAGCCACACACCTCGCACCTGAGGAAAACACGCACACGCACACACACACACACACACATATGAGAATGCGAGAGACACTCACTTCACACCAGAATGAGGCTGAGTGTGAGAGACCAAACACCAAAAACAGATATGTCTAGTGTGTTTAAAGGTGATAAACGTAGAGCTCACGCACAAGACAGAAAACAGTGTATATATGCACACTACTATAATTTCACGCACACACACACACATATATATATATATATATGTATAAAATACACTATGCGATGGAGGAATATTTGGGATGACAGATCCCATTAATGACGTGCCAAACCAGCTTCCATGAGAGCAACCGCTGATTTTAAAACCCAAAAGGTCCACCCTGAGTTTATGGCTTCTGATTTGCATCCGAGGTGAAGCAGAGATTTCACGCCACCCATTTCCATTACACAGAGCAGATTCCTTTCCACGCATCATATGACATCCAATTTAGCAAGCTTGATAAGATTTACAACTGCTTCCATGAGCTACAGTGAGATCCAATGTATGACTTTAATACAAATAAATGTTAACTGATAAGTGAGAGGTCACACCTCCTTCACTGAGACTGACAAACACAGAGGCCACGCCTCCTTCACCAAGACTGAGAGGTACAGAGGCCACACCTCCTTCACTGAGACTGAGAGACACAGAGGCCACACCTCCTTCACTGAGACTGACAAACACAGAGGCCACGCCTCCTTCACCAAGACTGAGAGGTACAGAGGCCACACCTCCTTCACTGAGACTGAGAGACACAGAGGCCACACCTCCTTCACTGAGACTGACAGACACAGAGGCCACGCCTCCTTCACTGAGACTGAGAGACACAGAGGCCACACCTCCTTCACTGAGACTGACAGACACAGAGGCCACACCTCCTTCACTGAGACTGACAAACACAGAGGCCACGCCTCCTTCACTGAGACTGAAACACAGAGGCCACACCTCCTTCATTGGGACTGGTAGGTAAAGAGGCCACACCTCCTTCAGTTAGACTGACACACACACAAAGGCCACGCCTCCTTCACTGTTACTAACAGACCCAAAGGCCACGCCTTCTTCAATGCCACTTAGAGACTCAGAGGCCAGTGTGTGTGTGGTGTGTGTGGTGTGTGTATGAGTGTATGAGTGTGTGTGTATGAGTGTGTGAGGATATTCTCTTACTGCAGTGGTTTCTCTCCTGTGTGGATTCTGCGGTGGATGCTCAGGTTGCTGCTGGTGCGGAAGGCACGAGCACAGAACTCACAGATGTAGTCTCTCTGATCTATCCAACACACACACACACACACACACACACACACACACACACACACACACATCCATAACTTCCACATACAGCACATCTAATTCATCACTACTACAAGCTAGCTTACACCATACATTGATCTTCCGAGCCTGTTCGATAGCTCTGATCTCATTTCACCCTCAGAGGAATTCCACCACAGGGATAAAACATCGATGTGTTTCATTCAGGATATTAATAATCATGATTATTACATACTTAACTGAATATTACTGACTGTTTTTGGCAAGTGTGTTAATTAAAAAGACAAGCAAATAATTAGAGAGGGCTGATGAGTGGGGATTTATTCAGGTGTATAAACGATACGTGGAACTTAAGGCTTTAAATACAGCTGGTAAAAAATAAGAAATGTATTATGCGATGTGAACAAAAAAATGGCTAAAAATAGATTTGGTGACATAGTAGTGTTTCAAAACCTCTGGTGAGATAGAGACACAATGACAGCAGATACAGCTTGCGGTCACTTCAGCGTCCACAAATGCACAAATAATTCATGCAAACATCCATACTTGAGGTTTCACTCCTTTCTCACCAATGTGCTTGTGAGAACGAAATGTCTTTGCACTGGGGTGATGATGATCATTTAAAGCTTTCAAGAGGCAGCGTGTATGCCTGTATTCGGCATTTTAAATAATCGGACTCCTCGAATAGCACTGGCAGCTGGTAAACACCTAAAACGTGGGACTATATCCTCTTGCATTGATTGCAAACTATTTTTGACAAACTCAGAAAAGCCAGCAGTGTGTATAGTGTGTGTATATTGATTGTAGTAAACAAAGTAGCTAGCCAAGTGTGAAAAATGTAGCTAGCTATTTACTGTGTAACTTAATCCGGAATATACTGTTAGTAGACGGTTTTTATTCGCAGTGACTCGTACATTTCATTTCAGTACCTACCTACCTAAGCTATTGCTGCATCTGGATAAAATTCACAACTCAACCTCGGACTGAGAAAGCCCAAAGACAACACGGAATCCCTACGCAGGAACTCGGGACGGTCTCTTCAACCCCGAGTTCGGCAAGTGACGTCAAATCAACATGGCTGCTCACAGCATGAACAGTACACACAGGGGCACTTCTTACCTTTAAACGAGTTATACGGTGTATACAAGCATTTGCTTTAAATCTATAACACTGAATATACAGTGCGCTGATTTGAGGAGGTAAATATACGCACAGCACTCATTACAGTTAGCCAGATTGTCGCTTACAGAAGACGAACGTGGAGGCGTTCACGTGTTTTTTTCTCCACTTTGTAGCTCGAATGCACAGATGACATAATTCCCACTGTCCGAACTGGCGACCGGGAAAGCTACTGTTCATTACCGGATATGACACAGTTATCCTTTAGATTGAATAAAGACAAATAAAAAATATTAATCATTACCCTCAATTTTGAGGGTCGCTAAATGTGAGTCAGCCGTGCCGTGAATGTGCACGTGTGTATGTTGATTACAACATACACACGTGAGTATGAAGACAATTAGTAAGACAAAAAAGGAAAAAAAAGAAAATCTGGCAGGAATCTTTTTGTTCAATTTTTAACGAAAACGTGTACACAGGTGAAGATGCTGAATGAGAACGCACAACGCTCTGGTTACTAGGACAGAACCCTAAACTCTGAACTGCAGAAGTCACGATGACTTCCGGATCTTACCGCTGTGCAGCTTCTCGTGCTCTTTAAGGTGCTTCTTAAAGTTGAACGATTTTCCACAGGAGGGTTCGGAGCAAGCGAAGGTCTTCTGCTGGAGGTGCTGGTACTTCATGTGGTGCTGAACGCAAAGAGATGTGATAAATGCTTCACATTATGATAAACACCTAACCTTTAATAACTGTTTACTATACAACAGTCGCAAAGTTGGACTAAAAGCTATAGACCTTAATTATATGATTACAGCATTACAGCATGACCTATGCCAGTTTATACGTATATTATGTAAGGAATAAAACACTCTGTGTTGCGCTATTACAGGAAACCAATCACTCATGGCATAGTGTGATGAAGTGTAGTTACTGTTTCCACCCTGAGGTTGATTATTTTTCCTATAACAGCACATCCTGAAGGGTTTTATTCCTCTTATACAACAGCAACGTACCAACGACCTTTTTTAATTCATTAAAGAACGGCACATCATAATTTTTTTTAGCTGTTTATAGTTACATTTATGTCCACAAAACAAGTTATTTCCTGTTCTAACGTACGTCACAGCAGCTGTAAACAGTTGTTTCATCTCTTTTTGTCTTTCTTTAAGTTAATAAGACAAAAAAACTGCACATTGTCATGTTACCAAGAAGCTGCAGAAAGTGTCTGGTGGAATCTCACTGACCAATCAGTCAGAAACTAGAATTTCACAGCGCTGTACAATTCTGGATTCTGATTGGCCAGAAAGTGTTGATTGATTTTCCATAACGGCAGCCCTGCCAGTAGTGCAGCTGCAAACCGCAGGTTTATATTAATGCTCTCGCTCTGATGCATCATCGTTTCTATGGTAACGGCTCATTCACAGGGACTTGTATGGCTGACGCTCCACACAAACTAAAGCTAATAATAAACAGATTTTTTAAAAAAAGTGATGTTATTTAACAAAGAAAGATATGTAACCGTCGATATGGTGAAGGTTTCTGTAAGGAGATGTTTATTTAATGTTTACGGAAGGAGTCGCCAGTGTCAGTGCCTTTGAAACACGGGGAAGTCGGTATCACACGGTAACATGACAAGTTGCTTTTTTTTTGTCTTATTAAATTAAAAAAAAAAAAAAAAAGAAGTAAAATTAAAAAAAAAAAAAAAAAACTGTTTATAGTTGCTATAACATAAGTGAGAACAGGAACTGACCTGATGCATGGCTGTTTCACAGCATTAAGCATAACTATAAACGGATAAAAATTGCAAATTGCTGTGGTGTAAGAGGAATAAAACACTTCAGGAAGTACTGTTATGGGTAAATAATCAACTTCAGAGTGGTGACAGTAACTCCAGTTCATTACACCACTCCATCGTTGATTATTTTCCTATAACAGCACGACACGGAGTGTAACAGAATATAATTCCCATCCGCCGCATGCTGGTGGCAAAAATTCCCAGATAACACTCACGTTGAGGTACTGACGGCTTGAAAAGATTTTCCAGCAGCCGTCAAACTCGCAGGGTAAAATGAGCTTCGGAGCTGGTTTTCTACAAAATGCAGGGACAATGATTTTATATTCAATAATGGAAAAATATCAAAAGACTAATATTACCAGTGAATGGTTTAGTGAAATGTAAAGTATTAAACTACGGCAACTACAACGAATTCTTTTTTTCTGCTAATTATTTTCAAGAACGAACCTTTTCCTTCTGCCGCTTATCTGCAAAAGCTCGTCTTTCTGTGAAGGCTGTCTGGAAGGTAAATTTATACGTGTTAAAATGAATCCATGTGTGCTTAATGACTACAAACGCTGTAGTTTGTAGTTTAAGTTTGTAGTTTGTAGTTTGTAGTTTAATACATATGAAAGCCACCTGTTGGTTTTTCTCCTCGCTCTCATCCTCGGCTCCTCGGTTTTGCTCGTCTCAGGAACATCCTCTCTCCTCTCACGCTCTCTCGTGGTTGAGTTTGGTATTGCATCCCATACAACGTCCCTGCTGGAGACAGAAAGCTCTCTGTCATACTGCGTCTGTGACCCTGTGACCCTGCATAAAACCCCTACGGGGACAGTCGTGGCCTAATGGTTAGCGTGTTGGACTTATGAACCTGAAGGTCGTGGGTTCGAGTCTCAGGTTTGGCAGGGATTGTAGGTCTCTTCCACCCTCAATACCACAACTGAGGTGAGCCTTGAGCAAGGCACCGAACCCCCAACTTCTCCCCGGGTGCCGCAGCAAAAAAAAAAAAAAAAAAAAAAAAAAAAAAAAAGGCTGCCCACTGCTGTGTGTGTGTGTGTGTGTGTATTTGGATGGGTTAAATGCAGAGCACAAATTCCGAGTATGGGCCATTAGGTGCTAGAGATGTGAGTAGGATGGCTTCCACTTCAAACTAATTTAAATGTATTGCATTTACTTTGATTTTTATACTGAATATAAATAATAACATATACAGAAATATTTATCGCTTAAAAAGAGATTAAATACTAAAATTTAATGTCACATCAGCTTGTTTGTGATTATTAAAAAAAAAAAACCATATCACATGATCTCAGAAACGCATACTGTGACATGATTTATCACTATATCAATATTATATCGTCATACCACCCGGACCTATATTATATTATATATTAAAATACAGAATGCAAACCCTGACCAGGATAAAGCAGTTAGTGAAAACGAATGAACGCACATGCTCAGCGTGCTCGCGATGTTAACGGACGTGGTCTTTCTCTCGAGCTTCATATCTGACCGCTTGCTCCCGCTCACGTGAAAGTGAAAAGCGCCCACTCCCATGACCTTTCTGCTGGGTCCCACGTGATCCCATCCCTCAATATACACATCTAGTGTGTGTGTGTAAACTCTGTCAGAAGTGGAGAACAAGCCGTTAGATAGACATAAGCAGTTAACTAGGAAGTAGGCGGAGCTTCAGAAGTGGCATTACTCCCAAACTTTTGCACTCGGACTTGATCATACACAATGCTGGATCGATGAATTTAAAGTTAAAGTGAAAATAAGGCTACAAACCTTTCGACAGAGTCCTGAATTTCAGCTCGGATATTCTGACAGTCATCGGCCTCGGCCTCGGCGCTGCCAGAAAGACATGCAGTTAGTGATAAAGACATAAAAATACAATTATGTGCTGTCTGAATATACATATTCTGTACATATAGCCTTATACAGTACATTATATACTTCTTAAATGCATTAATATCTGTATACTACTTTAAGGCATTAAAGTATTTTGTATCTTAATTTTAAAACCTGAATAATGCTGTCAATGTAGAAGAAGGCAGCTGACAGGAAATTATTTTATTATACAGCATAGAGTCACTTTTCGTCTGCCAAGACAAAGTAAGTACAGAGAGAAGAATATATGGGTAAAGGACAGAACAAGTCTTTTTTGGCAGTTTGTTTTGCAGAAAATTATTAATATGCAAGGGAAAAAAGGCAATTATAGGAAGTGTCTTATTCCTCTTTTACTACAACAATTTGGCAACAATTACAATTTATAATTAATTAAAGGAGAGTCATTCCCTCACCAGCTAATAAGGCAAGTTAATAAGGCAAGAAATGCAGCTTGTTATGTTACCGTGAAACCACAAAGCGTAAATTTAGCGCTACCACTGACTGTTACAAAGTGCTGACACTGGAGACTCCTTCCAGTCCTGTTTTCTCTGCCGTACAAGACTCTCTCTCTCTCTCTCTCTCTCTCTCTCTCTCTCTCTCTGCAAGCTCTTACTACAGAAACTGTAACGGAAGAGAAACCTGTGATCTGCAGCTGCACTACTGTCCGAGCTGCCGTTATAGAAAACTAATCAACCCCTTCTGACCAATCAGAATCCAGAATTCAACAGCGCTGTATGATTTAATTCCACTATTACTTCTGTGTGGTAGGACAAAAGAGTTTACGGGAAAAATACTTATTAAGAAGAGATATTAAAATGATCTAAAGTGCAAAACTGGGATTTAAAACAATAACATTAAGCTTCACATAAAATTAACATTAAATACAGTTTTATGTTTTTAGTTCTTTTTTTTTTTTTTTTTTTGAAGCTATTCACATCATTTATATTTCTATAAGTTGACATGCCCTGTGTATTTTGTGCTTATTATTGATCCCAGCAGTAAAGATTTAAACATCTGTACAGCAAATCTGTACCTGAACTTTGGGGGCAAGATGAGAAGAGCAGCATCACTTCCTTCCTGCGAAGCTGCATCCTGTTCATGCTGCGCTGCATCGCTGTGACACAAATATTCTAAGAGAAGTACAGAAAGGTCACAATTCTTAAAAAAAATAAAATAAAATAAAATAAAATAAAATCACAGAGTAAATTTTTAAAAATGATAGATATCTTGCGAGTTACCTGCTTCCTCATTCTCTCCTGAGGAGGATGGGGCGACTTGCTCTGTCTCATTGCTCCGTCTGAATCCAGCAGTGTTTCCATCAGAGGCGGATTTTCCTCTTGCGCTCCTCCTCCTGCTCCTCATCCTGCACACCTCCTCCTCTCGTTTCACTCCTTTCCTCTGTCGTTCTCCGATCTTCCTCTGTCCTGAACGAGCAGCGCTTCCTCGTTCGCTCTTCTCTCCATCGCCGCCCCCCTGGGTGTGTATCGGACGCCAGGTGAACGCGTGTCCACCTTCACAGACGTACGTAAGGCACAGTTCTGCTCCAGCTGCTTCAGAAGACCTTGTGGAAGTTTCGGGATCTTCCTCCAGCGTTCTCTCCTTCACTTCCTGGCTGTGTGGGTCAGACTGCAGACTCGGGGTCAAAGGGCACTGCTGTCCGTGACTGTGGACCAGCAGGATCAGCTGATCCAGAGAAGCCACAGTTACTGGGATTACTTCCTTCCCATCGCCTACACGAGACAAAGATATGTTACGAGAATTCTGACTTCTGAGCTGAAAAACGGTTCCTTAAGGGTTTCTTGGCTGGTTAACGGTTCTTGCTTTATAAAGTAATTTTACTTGGAACCTTTTCTGAAACCATCTGTTAAGAGTTTAAGAGTTTCCCCTTCTTCTGGATGGTAGAAAGAATCTTATTTTCTAAAGCTGTACTTTTTTCTTTGAGTTCAAATACTCAAAAAAGGCAGAATTGTCTTTACAGTACCTGAACACCTGCTGCACACTTTGCAGGAGTAACTGTAAAACAAACAAGGAATAATAATATAAATCTACCTGAAGTGTTCACCCAAATGTCACATTTATGAAAGCACATATTACAAACATTACAATCTTTTCAGCGCTTTGTAGCAGAGGTTTTCTGACACAGGAATGCGTTCGGGACGGAGGACTTGCCGGTTTCTCGGTAACATGACAAGCTGCATGGTTTTTTTTTTGTCTTATTACCTTCAAGAGAGTAAAAAAAAAAAGAGAGGCTAGTGAGGGAACGACTGTTTATAGCTGCTATAAGGTAACTGCTATAACGCTCCACAGCATTAAACGCAACTATAAACGAATAAAAAGTCTGACTGACGTTTAATTAATTAAAATTGTTAATTGTCAGTGTTGACAAAGAGTAAAACACTTCCAGATGTGCAGTTACAGGAAAAATAATCTGCTTCAAGGTAGTAACAGGTGGTAACTTGTCCCAACGCCCAGATGTTTTTTTTTTCTTCCTTTTTTATAACATCGCGACACACGCGGAGTGTTTTATTCCTTACTGAAGACTTTAGTTTCCTGGGACTTTCTATTTCTATTACAGCTCCATCTTTACCTGTCCAGCAGGAAGTGTGCAAGCTCTGAGTGGAGAGCGAAACCCAGCTGGTCCTTCAGCTTACTCCAGCTCTCCGGCCATGAGCCGAGTCGCACACGGAATTTACTCCTTCTAGCGTCCAGCTCCCTACGCCGCTGCCTGCGCTGAGCCTCTTTACTCGACGCCATGATGGAGAGAACAAACAAACGCACTGTAGGAGAAATGTGAATAAAGCAGATAGTTAATAAGGCCTCAATGCTGATTAGAACAAAATCTGTTGCCTTTGATACTGTTGATCACTCTAGATAATAATAATAATAATAATAATAATAATAATAATAATACGTTTTATCTATATAGCACCTTTCCACAGCTCAAGGACACTTTACATTCCAAACTAATAGACATAGGAGAAGAATAAACAAAGAGCAATGATAGAAATAGTTCAACTGTTAGGAAAAGAGCCAAAGTGTTTTAAGTTGTGATTTGAAAGTCGATATAGAGGGAACATTTCGGAGGTTCTGAGGGAGTGAATAAATTTTGGAGTTTTGGAACCAAATGATCTGCCACCCACGGTGGAGAAGCGGAAGAGTGTTACAACGAGTAGGCTTCAATCAGAGGACCTGGGAGTCTGTGCTGGGATGTAGGGATGAAGGAGCTCAGATAGATACGGAGGAGCAAGGCTACGGAGGGCTTTAAAGGTCAGAAGAAGGATTTGGTCATTCTAGGGTTGATATTCTTATTTACTGAGAAGAGAATTCTCATAATAATTACTCTTGGTGATTCCATTTCTTTAAAATATATTTTAAAAAATGGAGTTTCTGTCTGGTGTTCCACAGGGATCCATACTCGGCCCTCTTCTGTTTTCTTTGTAAGCACTGCCATTGGGTCAAATCATTAACAAATATGGCTTCAACTTCCATTATTATGCAGATGACACACAGCTTTACATATCCAGCATTACTAAAACACCCTGACCCTACGTTCACACTAGCAAATGACAGGTTACTCATGTCGCTTGTAGTTTTTCTCTTTTGTGGGTGTGGACTTTCCAGAGTGTTTTAGTTCTGATAAGAAACGCTACTAGCTATATATACAGTATATAACTTCCAATGCTAGCTAGCTAAAAAGAATGAAACAATACGCTAATCAGTGAGAAAACTGGTTGTTTGATTTACGTGCACGCTAACTGTACTAGCTACACACACTCACTACAGCCCCCAATGATCTCTGCTACTCCGTTCCAAGCTTTATTTTTCTTCATAATGTCTCTATACACTCTTATTGAGAGGTTGTATATGACGGTACGAGATAAAACCATGGTTATACATTCTTCTTACATATTCTTTTGTGTAAAACAGGGAATTAATTGCCGGTAGAAACTAAAATTGTCAGTGGGGAACTGAAGAAACGGCGGACCACATCAAACAATCGTTCGAGATAATTCTTTGGATTTGTCTTAATTCTTTGGATTCTTTGGATACTTCGACAAATTTATGTCACTTGCTACACTGTTGCTACGGTAACAGAGTGTATATCAAGGTGTATGAACAAAATTTCCTTAAAACTTAAAAAAATATATATATATATATATATATATATATATATATATATATATATATTTTAATTAATTTAATAGTGACACTGTGATACACATCAGACATATGAGAATTTCTAGCAAAACCTGACCAACACGATTTAGATATAAGCTAAATTAGTCCAAATATTATTTGTTTATTCAATTTATAATGAATTCAAAAGGATTTTAAAACCCAAATTTGGTGGATCAACTGATTCCAATCTGGCAACCCGCTAGTATTACAGTGTTCGGGTTAATTTGCAGGAAATTAGCCGTTGCTAACTGAAGGGATAATATAAGTGCTGTTTATTATATACTGTGGAATACTAACACAGTGTTATTACTACATCCAATATAACTAAGAGTTACTAAGAGATTTAATAGGTTATTTTAGAGTTTCAAATAATACACGAAATTAAACACTTCAAATATATCGTTAGCTTAGAAAAAAATGTCTTCTAGTGGTATGCTAACGTAGTACGGTCACGTGCTCACAGGTCGCCATGGTGACGTTCCAACGTTGCGTACTACTGTACTACATAGTATGTATGTCCCGGTAAATGCGTACTGTTTAGCCATACTATTTAGTACGCCAGTATGATATTTTCAACGTAGCCATTTTCCTTGTTATTTCGCTTAGCCATTTCGCTTAGCCATTTCGCAAAAAATGTCGAATAACAGTTATAAACCACATAAATAATGCTAATAACCGACATAAACAAACATAACATTAAAAGCTGATGCTCATTTAAATAGGTACATGACTGTTTACCTCGTCATACACGCTTTTTTTTTTTTTGAGAGTGGGCCCCACCTGCTCTTCTCCGTTGCCCTTTTAAGCAAGCTAGCCGTCTTTAAGTGAATAATAAAACCACAATAAAGACGAAAAAACGTCCACAATTAATCCAGCATGAAAAAAAAGCATAAAATTTAATTCATGATTTGTTTTAATGCCCGTCATGGAAGCCAAAATAACCATGGCAAGCCCATATTAAAAAAAACAAACAAACCAGGAAGTGTATGTTAACAGCAAGGTTTCATGGGAAATGTAGTCGTATGGAGCAATTCAATTTCACTCCTGCTTTTGTATTCTGATTTTCATATTTGAAGGCATGTACAGTGTTTTGTTGGATGCAAAGTAAAAAAAAAGTGTTTTTTTATTATTAAATAAACAAATTAATTTATTACTTAATGCTATGCTTGTGGCAGTAGAAAACTACAGAAGTACAGTTTAGACCCCAGACATGCAGAATAGAAAGTCAGTTTAAATGTGATTTATTTGTTCTCTAATTGACTTTATATGATCACTAGTGTTTATTTTATCTCTATACAATTATCTTATTTTAATATGCAGGCTATAAAGACATAAAGCTTGCATAAAACATATGCTATATTCAAATACCCAGATTGCCCGCACACACACACACACACACACACACACACACACACACACACACACACACACACCAGCCTAATGTGCACAGACTATGTCTCAACATGCACAAATCACATTAGTTAATTGTGAAGACCTCAGTGCAACTTCGTTTAAGATCACTGTTAATGCATGTTTTTTAATATTCCACTTTTTATAGCTTTAAACAAGTCGGAATATTTGTTCTAGTGTTCGTTACTGGATAAAGAATTCTCCAGAAGAGTAGATTATGTTGATAAATGATGGGAGGAATGTTGATTGAATGGAACTTGAGCTGAATTTGCTTGTTACATGAGACTCATTATGATCATCATCATCATCATCATCATCTTCAGTAAGCGCTTTATTCCGGGTAGGATCTTGGTGGGTCCGGAGTCTATCCCGGGAACACTGGGTGTGAGGAAGGAATACAGCCTGGACAACATACACATGCATTCTCTGCTAGGGGCAATTTAGAGTAGATAATCTAACTATCGGGAGTTATAATCTAACTATCATGTTTTTGGGAGGTGGGAGGAAAGTAGAGAACCTGGAGGAATTCAGAGAACCTGGAGGAAACCAGTGAACCCAGAGGAAACCAGAGAACCCAGAGGAAATCAGAGAACCTGGAGGAAACCAGAGACCCGGGAGGAAACTATGGAAACCAGAGAACCCAGAGGAAATCATAGAACCTGGAGGAAACCAGAGAACCCAGAGGATACCAGAGAACCTGGAGGAAACAAGAGAACCCAGAGGATACCAGAGAACCTGGAGGAAACCAGAGAACCCAGAGAAAACCAGAGAACCTGGAGGAAACTAAGGAAACCAGAGAACCCAGAGGGAATCAGAGAACCTAGAGAAAACCAGAGAACCCAGAGGAAACCAGAAAGCCCAGAGGAGTCCAGAGAACCTGGAGGAAACCAAGGAAACCAGAGAACCCAGAGGAAACCGGAGAACCTGGAGGAAATCAGAGAACCTGAAGGAAACCAGTGAACCCAGAGGAGTCCAGAGAACCTGGAGGAAACCAGAGAACCATGAGGATACCAAAGAACCCGAAGGAAACTAAAGAACCTGCAGGAAACCATAGAACCCAGAGGATACCAGAGAACCTGGAGGAAACCAGAGAACCTAGAGAAAACCAGAGAACCTGGAGGAAACCAGAAAGCCCAGAGGAGTCCAGAGAACCAAGGAAACCAGAGGAAACCAGAGAACCAGGAGGAACCAGAGGATACCAGGAGGAACCAGAGAACCCAGAGGATACCAGAGAACCTGGAGAAAACCAGAGAACCTGGAGGAAACCAGAAAGCCCAGAGGAGTCCAGAGAACCAAGGAAACCAGAGAACCAGGAGAAAACCAGAGAATCCGAAGGAGAACAGGCACAGAAAGTCTGCACAGACAGAAACCCAGTCTAAATGCTGGCTGTAAGGTCTCACGCTTGTTATTTCCTTTATCATGCTGAACGTCACGATGTATTGTATAACCGATTATCAACACATGCCTCGTGGTACAATAGCAGTGAATAAAATCATTACAAATATAAAACACCCTAATATGAATATAAGCACTATAAACTATGGGAACAGGAAGTTGGGTGAAGATGTAAGGTTTGCAGAGTCGTAAAGTTGTAATCTGACAGGAAGAGGAAGTTACAGTTTCAGTGGTTCACGCTGTTCGTACCAAAATCAAATCACACTCGCGCTGCCATGGAGGAGCTCGGTAAGTAACGCATGTCTTTTTCTTCCCATTTTTCCTTTTCTTTTTTCATTTCTTGTTTTAGATGTAGATAATGGAATTTCTTTATGAGCTTGTGTCTGTTTCATCAGAGTCATGATGTGAAGTGTGAGGTGTGAGGTGTGTTGAACAGATTATTGAGAAATTCTGAATAGCAATTTGAATAATATTCGCATCGTGCGTTGATACTTTCGCAGAGCTGACTCTGTAAATGTTAGGACGTTTGTAGAGATGCCATATACACTGTCAGACAAAATGGCTGCTTTAACGCATTTTACCTGTAAGGTAAGTGAGACAGACGAAGCAAAAAAAACCCAACAACAACAACAACAAAAAAACACAATGGCAATTAAATAAGGAAAAATACTACATCAGAAATCGAAATCTTTCGATGCAGCTTTGCCACGATCATTTCATTTATGACACAAAATGACGCATTTGGAGGTCAATTCAGATCAGTTTAAGCCTGTAGATAAAAGAATCGTGAAGCGCTAGTATGAAATCGATGAAACTTGTCCCAGTTCACTTCTCAAACTTCTCTAACACATTCATATTAGCAATGAACCCAATGAATCACTTGACCATTAACCAAAATAGGGTGTGTAAATTTACATACTTTTCTCAGTGGCTTAGTAGTAGAGATGGCATGATACCACTTTTTCCTGTGTGATACAGGTAATGAAACCTTGAGCATCAGCCTATGCTGATATCCATGTGATCTATCTTTGTGTCTGTGTCCACTGCGTACACCCTAAGATGAGATCACTTCTTGTTGCTTGATGTCTTGCTGCGCTGTTTGTGCACTAAAAAAAAATATGGTGTGCAAAACCTTCTCGCAACCTTTCCTGCATTTCCTGTTTGCATCATACATGGAAATATACTTGCAGAAAACCAATGTACGGTAAAAGTCATAATCATAAAATCATATTGCTGTATACTGTGAATATGAGGCTTTATACCGGCTGTAGCTGTCATTATAATGGCCCATTTAATCTGTTTGTAGGTCTTCTTTGTTTTATGTTCTTACTTTGGATTTTAGTACTAGACAGGCGAATACGTTATGCTACATATAAAATTCAGACTGCATTCAATGCCGTCGGCTTGATTTCATCTTTGGAGGAAACATATTGCTCGGGAACGATCAGTATGAAGGATATTTCTTATATTATTTTATTTCTTATATTATATTATATACACACACTTGTCATGTATATGTGTATACTCTGAAAAGTGATTATGGCCTCATGTAGTTTACATATTGGTCCATGTTACTACAATAAATTACGTTTTTTGTTGTTGTTGCTGAACTCAACGTAGTCATTGTACTGTCTTGTGCTGTCTGCACACGTTTGCACTTGTGCACTTTATGTATAAATTATGTCGTCCCTGTAGTTCTGTGTTGTTCTGTGTCGTCTTATGTAGCACCCTGGTCCTGGAGAAACGTTGTTTCGCTTCACTCTGTACTTCTATATGGCTGAAATGACAAACAAACTCCACTCGACTTGATATTTTACTTATGTGGAAATTCTGCTCTTAATTGAAATGAGTTGATTTAAGAATAATTTTTTTCAGTGTAGCTACAAACCTACAAAAGCCTACATTTCTGAGAGCACAATGACTCTAAAAAAGCATTGGGCTGTTCTCGAGCTGTCGCTCACCATAAACATGAAAAGCGATAACACACTGTACCTGCATACAATAATTTCATCTTTAGCCACTCAGTTGAAATATATTTTAAATACAGTATAATTATACACGTAATACATACCTTTATGTGTGTATCAAGCGTGTGAGTGAATACTAATAATTTATTCAGACTGAACAGATAATGCGTCCTAAACAAGTACCGATAGAGAGCCGAAACACACACACACACACACACACACACACACACACACACACACACACATATATATATAAATTATCTCAGAAAATCAGAGTCATTATAACGAAATGCTGCTGAAAGGAGCCCAGTTTTACCTTTCCACCGTTTTAAGGAATGATGTTCAAATACACTTTAGCCACCTTTTAATAACCAAAATTCATCAGTACACATGTAGTGAAGCATGAAAACACGTGAGCTGCATTGGGCTGAAGTGGTTATGTGTTACTAGGTCAGTGGCTGATGGACTTTTGAGCGAGTAAGAAAGTAAATGTGCTTATTTTTGCATCACATGCTTATTTCCATTTTAGACTTCTCTTTTTCTTCCCGCAGCATGAGGAAGTGAGCGCTCACATTGCAAATTCCTCGCAGCTCAATCACATTAAATGTTACACTAAGAAGGGTGAAATTACGGCTGTTTGGTTAGTTTCAAATCTGTTGCTGTGGCAGCAGCATAAAACCCTGAATCACTTCCTCTGGAAACAGCAAAGGTGCAATCAGAACAACCAGATGTGTGTGTGTGTGTGGGTGGGTGTGTGTGCGCGTGTTTGCGTGTAGGTGTTTAGTAATTGCTTAGTTACGGTCAAGTACATAATGTTACACAACATTCAGTTCTAAGATGTTATCGTTTCTATGGTAACAGCTCTTTCACATGGACACGCATGGCAGACGATCTACATAATCTAAACCTACTGATAAATGGATTAAAAAACTGAGAGATGGTGAGTTTTTTTCTAAGGAGACATTTATGTAACATTTATGTAAGGAGTCTCCAGCGTCACAGTCATAAGAGTCAAAGATAAAGCCCTAACTTTAAAGTTTCTCAGTAACATGACAAGATGTGGCTTATTAACTTCGAGAGAGGAAAAAGAGAGTCTTTTAAGGGAATGACTGTTTATAGCTGCTGTAACGAAACCGACGAAAGGAACTGACTTCGTTTCGTGGATGTTTCATGACATTAAATGTAACTATAAATAGATAAAAGTTCTTCTTAAGAGGCATGAAACACTTCATAGTTCTCGTAGTTCTGTTACAGGGTAATAGCATAATCCTGAAGTGTTTTATTCCTCTTACACCAAAGCAATTTGGTGTAACAGTTACATTTTTTTTTTTTTTTAGTAAAGGTGGTAATTGTAAAGTCGGTTTTTGCCCTGAAATGAAAACGGAATTTAATTTGAGTCAGACTTTAGTTTATTTCAGTTGACTTTTTATTTCATTTCACTATTTTACAACATGTACATTTCATTTACATTTTCATTACTGATAATAACCATGTCATAAGTGTGAGTGTGTCTGAGCGTGTGTTTAGTTGTGACTCTTTGACCTTCTTACGTCGATCTCACCCTTGTTTCTGGTCATTTACTGGACTCCTGCAGCACTTCTATCACTCTAGCTTCTTTATGAATGTAAAGGAAAATGTCAGTGATGTATATGTATCTGTACAGATATGCTGTTGGAGGAGTTGGCCACAAACTCCACGAAAAGTGACTCGGATAAAAAACTCACCCTAAACGTGTCTGTGCAGGTGAGGTCAAATACACACTGACAGTCACCAAAATGTCCAGTATGGAAATGAATGAATACAATTTGCATGTGTGTACAATGTTATTATAATGTTCTTACAATGTTATTATAATGATTAGCAACTTTGAGTAACGTATCAGGACATCCATCTCTTCTTAAACACTGTTATTCAGACCTCAGGCACCGGCGTGACATCAGGACAAAGCGCTGCCAAAAATGTGTACAGGTAAGACGTCTTTTTAAAGCCTGTTATCCACGTAAGGAATAAAACACTTCACGATGTGCTGTTAGAGGAAAATAATCAACAACAGGGTGGTGTGATGAAGCGGAGTCGCTGTTACAGCACTATTTCAGTTTTATTCCTCTTACACTACAGCAATTTGTCACCAGTTGCAATTTTTATTCATTAAAGAACAGCACTGTAACTTTTTCATGTCATTATAAACCTTCGCATTGTCACATCACAGGACGCTGAAAAAGCCTCTGATCGAGTGGAATGGCCTAATCTGTTTTTTTGTTTTAGAGAGATTCTTTTTCAGGAAGAACTTTATCGCCTGAGTAAAACTGCTTTACTCTTCACCCACTGTTTCTAAAAGAACTACTAACAATGACAGAAATAATAATAATAGATGCGTTAACACCAGCTCTTCATTTAGTCACATATCTGGGTACAAACGTAACATTTAGGATAAAGAGCCTCTTCTAATTTTCTCTTGAACAGCCTAAAAGTTTGAAATGTGAGGACTTGTTCGAATGTAATTTCGTGCCTTTGATGAACCGGCTGTGAGGCGACCTTGATAGCTGATCACTCCTGCCTTTCTCTCTTGGGGGACGGATTAATGTAGTGAAGTTACTTATCTTTTTCAAAACGCACCCGTTTTTCTACCACAGTCCTATTTTCGCAAAACAGACAATATGGTGACAGACTTTATCTGGAATAAGAAGACCCTCAGACTTGGATAATCATTACTACAATGACTAAGATCACCAGGCGGTCTCGCTCTTACAGATTTTATTTTATTTTTCTTACTCAACCTCAAATCTTAGAGCTATGCAACAATGAGTCATTTTGAAACTTGACTTCCCCCACAACATGGCTTGGTTAGGTTAAGAGGTGTCATCAACCAAACCTGCTTCATTAGCAGCTCTCATCCATGGCCCTCTAAATTTGCCTTAATTACCATACTGTAAAAAATGTATGTATTATTCGATTTGGAAACAATTTAGGCACCATTTTGGCCTACCACATGTTTCCCTCTTGACCCCATCAGTAGTTTCCATCCCTCCTTGATAGACGGTGCATTTCTTTCTCCCAAGATAGCATTTTTTTTTTCTTCCTGCTCTCCCAGGAACTACACCTTTCTTGCCCCCCTGCCTTCTAATAAGGGTATGATATCACATTTATACAATTTGAGTATCTCTCTACATGTAATTTCTCTAAATAAAATTGAATCCGTGTGGGAAGAGGACTTTGGTGAGGAACTCTCAGATGAGGTTTGGCAAGATGCCCTGCGTCGAATCCATTCTCCATCAGTTTGCTCAAGACTAAACGTAAAGAATGACAAGCCATAATTTTTTTAAATCCATTTATAGTTACATTCTTGTAGAACATCCACAACACAAGCTACTTCCTGTTTGCACTTACTTTAGAACAGCAGTTTTTCAACCCTAATATCAACAATTACTCATTAATACTTTAATGAGGTTTACACTCATTAATATAAACCTGTGATTTGCTGTGGTATAAATCCTGTTGTTGTTTTTTTCTGTTAATTTTTTTCTTACCCACTCACATGCAAACTCTTTCACGTTTTGGGCTTCTTGTCAATCAGGGTTTCCCGTTTAGCTAATCATTTCTCTCCATTCTCAGTCAGTTGCCTGCTCCGGTCTCGGCTGAGGTGATGAGTCCAGGAACGGCCACTCGAGAACTGGACTCCATTATGAATGAGCTGCTGGGGCTGAACCTGGAGGTGAGTCTCAGCACTTACACTGAATTTACTGGTAAAAATCACAAGAGGGCAGTGCAGGCTCACTAGCATTGTGCACTAAATGTGGCATTTGATTGAAAGTCGTGTTCCTGAAAGATGTTATTATATATTATATAATATTATATATATAAAAAAAACATCCTGTGTCTAAGATCCCAGATCAACCACCACTCGCTCAGAAGTCTGAAAAAGACAAAAAGCCAGAAGACAAGAAGGAAACCGCAGGAAACAGCGTGCAGAATGATCCAGCAGCGGAGAACGTGTCCAAGAACCTGTCCAAGAACATCGACACCATTGACAACCTGCTGGGAACGCTGAGCTCGGATATGGAGAAGATGGGAGTGCGTACTATGGCCAAAGGACACTGCGCTTCCTGTGGGAAGAGCATCGTTGGGAAGGTCAGTGAGACAGACAGACAGACAGATAGACAGACAGACCGACAGACAGACATTAGGGCTGGGTGGTATAATGATATAATATTGATGTTTTGCTAAATTAGCACTTTTCTGAGATATTGTGTATCTCTACATCTTTTTATAACATTAAAAAAATTAAATAAAAAATGACAAATTCGGAAGCAGCTGTTTTTTGTACTGAATCTTAAAAATTGTTAACATTATTTTCCCTTTTTCAGTGTTAAATTATTTATTTTTGTTGACATTAAGTAAAGTTTGTCACAGTTTTTAAAAAAAAAAAGTTTTATATATTGTGATACATATTGCCCAACTCTAACAGCAGGTAGGCAGAAAAGAAAGAAAGAAAGAGCAAGAGAGAGAGGCAGACAGATAGGCAGGCTCACAGGCAGAAAGATAGTAATGTATGCAGACAGACAGATAGACAGGCAGACAGACAGAAAAGTGCACAGATAGACAGACAGGTTGGTAGGCAGACAGACAAACAGATAGACAGTTGGACAGATGGGCTGACAGACAGACCGAAAGGCAATGATGGAGACAAACAGACCAGAAGTCTTCTATCTATCTATCTATCTATCTATCTATCTATCTATCTATCTATCTAGTAAATTATATTAATGAATACCCTGTGGCTCTTGGTCAGGTGGGACCAGTTTGGCTCTGGGTCAGATGGGTCGGGTGGGATAGTTTTGGCTCTTGTTAAGTTGGGACAGGTGTGATAGATTTGGCTCTGGGTCAGGTGGGGCAAGTGGGTTAGATTTGGCTCTTGTTAAGGTGGGACACGTGGGATTGGTTGGCTCTGGGTCAGGTGGGGCAGGTGGGACAGGTGGGATGGGTCTGGCTCTGGGTCAGGTGGGTCGGGTGGGGCAGGTGGGATAGTTTTGGCTCTTGTTAAGTTGGGACAGGTGGGATAGATTTGGCTCTGGGTCAGGTGGGGCAAGTGGGTTATATCTGGCTCTTGTTAAGGTGGCACAGGTGGGATTGGTTGGCTCTGGGTCAGGTGGGGCAGGTGGGACAGGTGGGATGGGTCTGGCTCTGGGTCGGGTGGGTAAGGTGGGGGAGGTGTGGCATGTGAGACAAGTGTAGTGGGTGGGATAGGTTTGGCCCTTGGTCAGATGGGACAGGTGGGGCAGGTGGGATAGTTTTGGCTCTTGTTAAGTTGGGACAGGTGGGATAGATTTGGCTCTGGGTCAGGTGGGGCAAGTGGGTTAGATTTGGCTCTTGTTAAGGTGAGACAGGTGGGGCAGGTAGGATTGGTTGGCTCTGGGGCAGGTGGGTAAGGTGGGGGAGGTGGAGCATGTGGGACAAGTGTAGTAGGTGGGATAGGTTTTGTGCTTGGTCAGATGGGACTGGTGTGGCAGGTATTGTAGGTGTGGCTCTGGGGCAGGTGGGACAGGTGGAACATGTTTGGCAGATGGGACAGGTTTGGCTCTGGGTCAAGTGGGACAGGTGTGGCAGATGGGACAGGTGTGGCAGGTGGGATAGATGTGGCAGATGGGACAGGTGTGGCAGGTGGGATACATGTGGCTCTGGGGGCAGGGGGGTCAGGTTTGGCAGGTGTAGAAGTTGGGGCAGGTGTGGCACCTTGTGCATGTTGTGTTCTGTGTGTGTTAGTACTTGATTTTCGCCAGAACCCCATGTCCTGTCCTGTGTGTAGATGATCACGGCTCTGGGGCAGGTGTGGCACCCTGAGCACTTTGTGTGTGTGGTGTGTAAAGAGGAACTCGGCACTAAAGGGTTCTTCGAGCGGGATGGGAAGCCATACTGCGAGACCGACTACCACAACCTGCACTCACCACGCTGTGCGTACTGCCAGGGCCCGATTCTACAGGTAACACACACTAGTGTACTCTGTACACTACACTACACCATACAGCCCTACATCTGCCATTAACAGATTCAACTGATTCAGATAATCAGTTATTCATCATCATTTAATTATCAGTTAATTATAATGTTATTATGTGTGTAGTTAAATTGTGTGTGTGTGTTTCTTTAAAGAACATCCTGACGGCGATGGACCGCACGTGGCACCCAGAACATTTCTTCTGTAGTCACTGTGGAGAACGATTCGGAACTGAGGGTGAGGACGATAACAAAACATGACAACACAACACGGCACCTCCTGTCCTGTGTGTTTAGTAATGTTAGTCTCTCTTGTTGCGTAATTAGTAATATTAGTCTCTTGTGTTGTGTGTTTAGTAATATTACTCTGCTGTGTTGTGTGTTTAGTAATGTTATTCTCTCGTGTTGCGTGATTAGTAATGTTACTCTGCTGTGTTGTGTGTTTACTAATGTTATTCTCTTGTGTTGCGTGTTTAGTAATGTTACTCTGCTGTGTTGTGTGTTTAGTAATGTTATTCTCTCGTGTTGCGTGTTTAGTAATATTAGTCTCTCGTGTTGTGTGTTTAGTAATGTTAGTCTCTCGTGTTATGTGTTTAGTAATGTTAGTCTCTCGTGTTGTGTGTTTAGTAATATTACTCTGCTGTGTTGTGTGTTTAGTAATGTTAGTCTCTCGTGTTGTGTGTTTAGTAATGTTAGTCTCTCGTGTTGTGTGTTTAGTAATGTTATTCTCTCGTGTTGTGTGTTTAGTAATGTTATTCTCTCGTGTTGTGTGTTTAGTAATATTATTCTGCTGTGTTGTGTGTTTAGTAATGTTAGTCTCTCGTGTTGTGTGTTTAGTAATGTTATTCTCTCGTGTTGTGTGTTTAGTAATGTTACTCCCCTGTCCTATGTGTTTAGTAATGTTAGTCTCTCGTGTTGTGTGTTTAGTAATGTTAGTCTCTCATGTTGTGTGTTTAGTAATGTTATTCTCTCATGTTGTGTGTTTAGTAATGTTACTCCCCTGTCCTGTGTGTTTAGTAATGTTATTCTCCTATGTGTTTTGTGTGTGTGTGTGTGTGTGTGTGTGTGTGTGTGTGTGTGTGTGTGCAGGTTTTATGGAGCGTGAGGGGAAGCCGTACTGCCCTAAAGATTTTTACTTCCTGTTTGCTCCAAAGTGTTCGGGCTGCGGAGAGCCGGTCAGGGAGAACTACCTCTCAGCGGCGAATGGCACCTGGCACCCTGACTGCTTCGTCTGCGCTGTGAGACACACACACGCACACGCACACACACTCACACCACACACACACACACACACACACACTTTAAC
The DNA here is from genome assembly GCA_022985145.1 of Pangasius djambal. Classification (NCBI taxonomy): domain Eukaryota; kingdom Metazoa; phylum Chordata; class Actinopteri; order Siluriformes; family Pangasiidae; genus Pangasius; species Pangasius djambal. The sequence continues at coordinate 2,584,702 of CM040982.1, read as the reverse complement.
CTCAGAATTTTGAGCAGCGATGCCTTAAGGTTTGGCCATATCATTGGGCCTCGCTCCTTTTTTCTTTCATGCTCTTCATCTCTCTCTACTTGTCTCTTGCTTTCTCTCTGTTCCTGTCTTCATGTCCTTTATCTCTCTATCTCTATCTCTGCTCCCCATTCTTTCACTTTCTCTTTATTTTTCTTTATCGGTGTCCCTCCTCTTTCTACATGAAAGATGCAGCTCTGTGAAGCTCTACATGTCTTGTTTCATTGAATGTCTCTTTGTCTTTCCCTCTCTGTTCTTCATTTCAACTTCTCTTTCTCTCTCTCACTTCTGTCTTCCTTCTTTCTCTCCCTGTCCTTCCATGTCTCCCTTTTTCTCGGTCCTTGTGTTCATATTTCTGTTTGTCCTTCTCTTTTGTTTCTCCCTCCTTCTTTCTCTCAGCTATTTATACTTTCTCGTTTCTCTTTCTCTCACCCTCTCACTCACCATGTTTCTGTCTTCCTTTGCCCTCTCTGCTCTCTCTCTCTCTCTCTCTTTATCTCTCTCTCTCTCTGGGTTGTTCCTTTTTTCTCTTTCAGGCTTTTCACCTATTTCACACTACTTTTCTTTCCTTATTTATCCCTGTCTTATATTCCGCTTTCTGACTCCCTCTTTCTCTTATTCTTCCTTTCAGCTCTGTCTACTTCCTTTCTTTCTCTTCCTTCTTTCTCACAATATATCATCTCCCCATGTCTCACTGTGTCTTTAATCATAATGTTTCTCTCTCTCTCTCTCTCTCTCTCTCTCTCTCTCTCTCTCTCTCTCTTTCAGGACTGTCTGAAGCCGTTCACAGATGGCTGTTTCCTGGAGATGGACGGTCGTCCCCTGTGTTCTCAGCACTACCACTCCAGGATGGGGACGCTGTGTGCCACGTGTAACGCCCCCATCACGGGCCGCTGCATCTCCGCTCTGGGACGCCGTTTTCACCCCGAGCACTTTGTGTGCGCTTTCTGTCTGCGTCAGCTCTCTCAGGGAGTGTTTAAGGAGCAGGCCGGGAAACCTTACTGTAACGCCTGTCACACCAAACTCTTCCTATAAAATCAGCTATCACTTATCAGCCACATTAAAAGAGAAAATAGCAAAAAAAAAAAAAAACAAGCAAAAAAACCCAAAACAAAGCACGATACTGCAGGCTTATTAAAGGGAACATATAACAATCCCTGTTACACATAGCCTAAAAAAACCTCCGTTCATTTATTATTATAAAGAAATAATAAATCATGATCGAAAAAAGTTGCCCTTATGCAATGTTGACTGAAATAATAGTGCGTTAATGCAATTTCTAGACTAAAGCAACGTATATTTACTGATTTATTCTCGAACAGACAGAGATTCTGTTCAGCATCAGATTCCTGGTCTTGGCTGACAGGAGTGGAACCCGATCTGATCTTCTCCTGCTGTAGCTCATCCGCCTCAAGGTTTGACGTGTTGAGATGCTTTTCTGCTCAACACAGTTGTAAATAGTGGTTATTTGAGTTACCATAGCCTTCCTTGTCACCTCCAAAACGTCCAGCCAATCTCCTCTGCTCCTCATCAGCAAGGTGTTTCCGCTCCACAGAATTCACACCAAGAGACTGCTTTGTGTGAGAATTCCAGGAGAGTTCTGAAATACACAAACTAGGACCAACAGCTATGCCACTGAGATCACTGAGATTTCTTCCCCATTCTGTTAACATGTTTGGGTGAGAACTAACTGAAGCTCTTGACCTGTATCTGCATGGTTCTATGTTTTTATAGATTTTTTATAGTTATTTTACCATACAGTATTCACACCTACTGAACTTCACAACTTGGAACTTTATTATATGCCAGATTTTTAGCTTGCTAATAAAGAATTAATTATTGACATATTTGTTTGAGTTTATGGTTCTGAGTTTATTGCTCTGTGTTGCCCCCTAGTGGAATCACAGAGACTAGCTCTTCTTTTCTTCCAGAATCTTTCAGTTCAATTCTGGTCCAAAAGACAATTTTAATTTTAATCGCCGATTCAGAATTCATTTTGTGGCTGGACTACAACATTTATCTTGCTGGTCCAGGGCCATGGATTTATACACTTGCATGTTAAATGGCGGAGAGACTTACTGGAAAATACGGCAGGTTACTTCGCCATAATACATTTCCAGGAAGCTAGAAATAGCTTCGTATTAGCATGGGTGTAAGTGCAAAGTGCTGATAGATCTAAAAAAATAAAGCGTCTTTGTTAACTAGCAGCTTTCTAAATCTCTACGCTTTCAGTACAAGTTATGAATTCATAAAAGTACTCATTCTTGTCAGTTACTGTTTCACAAACAACTTTCCCATGCAAAGAAACGAAGTTTGCCAAATAAAGTCTTGAGATGATGAAATGAAGAAGTGGTTGCACAAGAGATTTAGATGACTCAGGTCACTGTCATGTTTCTCTTCTCTGTCCTAATTTTAACCGACATCTTGCCTGTTAATCTTCAAAGAATCGGACACTGATGTTTCATAAAACTGCCTAGGGAGGAAGGGTGAAGGGTCGAGATGTGTATGACACCATGAAGAGTCATGAGCTACAGAAAAACCTCCCACACTGACTGTACACGCACCTACACACACGTACACACACACACACACACACTCATGCATGCAGGCCCACCACGCATATTCAAGGACATACACTCAGAAATATGCGTGTAATAAACAAATGCAAATGTGCACACAGTTATGTGACCTACAACCAGCCTTCAGTCTTCAGTTTCCCTCTGCGACTAAGCGATGATAATGATGCGAGAGAGAGAAAGAGAGAGAGAGAGAGAGAAGGTGGGAACAGATAGAGAGCTAAAGAGCAAGAGAATGAAGAGAGATATTCAGCTGAGCCCAAAAGTATACATACACACAGCCTAAAGACCCAGTTGCAACCAATTTCTAACTTTCTGGTTGATGTCTTTAGGTGTTGCTTTAGTATTTCCAGATAATCCTCTTCCTATTTTCTGACGTGCGCCATTCCCTTTTCCAGCAAAACACCCCACTACATGATGCTCCCACCCCCGTGCTTCACACTTATACACAGGGATAGTGTGCTTCTGGTGTACAGCCACAGGTACACTCCCAATTATCTCCTAACTATGATAACAGACTGTTTAAAGAGAGAGTCAACCTTTGACCCACTGGCATTCTGATAACTCTGACTTAAAGATGAAATAAGTCTGTCTCTACTCGATTGTATCAATCAGTTACCTCTAATTTGAACAATATAGATGCCTGAATTGACTTACCAAAAGATGTGAACTGAGATCTTTAGCCTAGGTGTATGTAAACTTTTGGCCTCAAGTGTACATGTATTTTGAGAGAGAGAGAGATAGAGAGAGATAGATAGATAGAAAGAGATAGAGAGAGAGCTTGTCGCCTCACAGCTCTAGGGTCTGCAGCTCGATCCTGAGATCAGGTTACCTTCCGTGTGGGTTTCCTCCAGGTTCTCTGGTTTCTTCCCACCTTCCAAAAACATGCTGCTAAGTGGACTGGCTATGCTAAATTGCACCTAGGTATGAATGAGTGTGTGTGTGTGTGTGTGTGTGTGTGTGTGTGTGTGTGAGACCCGGATTTAGTTCAGCACACAGCAGCTTCCACATCCATCACTAAACCCAGCACCGAGTCTGCTGTCAGAATCCGTATCACTTATTCTGCAGTGTGCTGAAACTGAAGAAACGTGCGGACAGGTCATAAAAACATGATCCTGCTGCTAACGCTAGTAAACCCGAGCTTAACAAGTGAAAATATGTTCAACGCAGGTGATAAAAATCGAGTCCTTCTCTCTGCGAGTATCGTTTTCAGTCCTGTGCAGATTATAATTATTTAGCACGTATCTGGAAAAAATTCCAAGGAATCTGATTTCTCATAAAAGAATCTTTTCCCATTAGCAGACTTTTTCCCCTTATTGGTTAGAGCCAAAAGCAGGAAATATAACGTGCATTCTCTTTCTCTACAGTAATAAAGGTTTGCAATTAACGCTGATAATCCTTACTAAAGTGAACACTCTCTCCTATTTCCCACCGTCTGTGTTCGCAAAAAAAAAAAAAAAAAAAAAAGAAGTTGAATAAGTAATTAGTAAAACTATGATAAATAAATTAATTATAAATCTATTATAAATAAAAAATAGAACATATAAAAAAAATAAATTCATGTAAATGGCAATTAACAAACTAATCTGTATTTGATAATAAAATGATTAAAATATTTTAAAATATTACTTTGCTTTTTAAATCAGTTTTCAGTTTCTTTTTATCTTTTTTCTTCGCTCATGTCATCTTATTTGTTTTTAGGTTTTAGTTTTTTGAATTCATGAAGTAAATAAGTTTTTAAAAAATCATGTAAAAAAAAAAATATAGCAAAAGTGACGTAAAGAAAAGAAAAGATTATAAATTACAGTTTTCACTTATTTTTGAATAAATTATTTATCAATTTATTTTATGCTTTTATTTTTGTTGTTGAAAAAAACCCACAAAATATATTATATATTTATTATTGTTTTATAAATTGCTTTCTCTGCATCATGGCACCGTCCTCTCCGTCCTCTATTTTCCTCCTCTATTTTGGAGAAGCATTTTTGCAGTGAATAAACTCAGGTCAGGGGAAAATGGCCGTGAAACACGTAGGAGTCATTTACATAGAGACAGAATGAAGACGGGGCGAGAAGAGGGCGTCTACTGCACTTGGGTAATGAGAGAAAGCAGGGTGAAAGGCGAGGACTCACCCCTGTAAATCTGCCAGAAGGGCTAGAAGGCTTTTCGAAGTTCACTGTGGTGCAAGTCACACATTTATGATGATGATGGGGTTAAAAAGTTTGAGACGTTCATTCCTTGCTCCTGAAACCAGACCCCCGGTCCAAAAAATACGGTCCACGGCCGCTCGGTCACCCCGTTCAAGGGTCAAGCACACCAGAAAGCATCCAATCTGGCAACCCTGGGTTAAACAATAAAAGCAATAAAAGTCACGAGCACCTGGGAATGTGTAGTACGCTGAACCCACCGGAGAGAAAAAAAAGTGGACGCGATAGTCTCGTAAAAGGACGAGTGAAGACGAGGGCTGGCAGGATGATGTAGTAGGCATAATATAGGATTTTAAAAAATGAACGCAAATGAAATCTGAATCTGTTTTTGGGGAAAACGAGACGCCATAGCTGGACGCAATTGATTTATTAGCCACTGGGTTAATCACTGACCTCAGACGTTAATCAAAGCCATTAAAACGCACAAATGTAACGTATATAATGACTGGTGATAAATTTTTTGGGGCGGCAACATAACGCACACACATTTATGAAACAAATCAAATTGAGTGCTGGCCGCTTTATGTCCCAGGGCAACCTCGGGCCTGTGTTTCCTTCTGGCTCTCTCTTTTTCTGCACTCTCTTCACTTTGATGTTACAGAGTTAAAGTTGAAACTCAAATGAAAACAAACATGAGCCTGATACTCGTACTCAAGATTCCTCTCGAGGTTTCTTCCTCATGTTGTCTCAGGGAGTTTTTCCTTGCCACTGTTGTCTCTGGCTTGCTCAATAGGGACAAATCTAAAACTATATTCAGACATCTGTAAAGCTGTTTTGAGGCAATGGCTAATTTTAAAAGCACTATTTAAATAAAATCGAATTGAATTGAACTGAAGACAACAGGGTGGAAATTCAAGAATTATAGTCACAGTCAATGGCGACGGTCTAAACACAGGCAGGCTACGTTAAAGTAGTTAATATCAACGTCAAAACTCAAGCAAGACGAGATCATGGCCAGGAGCTACACTATCCTAAAGAGATAGAGAAATAGAAATGAAAAATATGAGAGACTTGGAAACAAGGCAACAATTACAAGACAAGGCTCAGAATCACAGTAACCCATACTAACCTCTGCAAAAAAACAAACAAACAACAAAAACAACCAAAAAAAAAAAAAACTGAGACAGCATTTACAGTAAGTGCAAAAAATTTAAATGGTGATCGGTGATGGGTTGTGGGAACAGTTATGATCAGCGACTGGTTATTGGAAACAATGGTGATCATTGATTAATCATTGGTTACAGTGGTGATCAGTGACTGTAGTTCGGGAACTATGGTGATTAGTGCCTGGTTGCTGAGAACAGTTATGATCAGTGATTGGTCCTTGGGAACAATAGTGATCAGTGCCATATCGAGTGCAGTACAGCGGCTAACATCTGCTCAGAAAGTCACTAAACTAGCAACACTGGAGCTGGGAATAAACAAGGGCCGTGGTGAGCGCGGAGCTGGAGCAGGAGTGAGACAAAACTGGTTCATGACAGCCGTTATTCTTTCTTTTTTCCTATTTTTATGGCTTAGAAACCCTGAAAATTAGTATGAAAACTAAAATAATAAAAATAAAAATAATTAGTTGAGTAGGAGTAATAAGAGCTCAACGCGTCTATAAGTCACTGAGGTAATTTTCACACATATACAGAAGTTTTCCTGAGCACAGAGCACAGAGCCTTTGCACTCGACTGTGTGTAATGTGTTTTCAGACCTGAGCTCATGGCCGAAACCCTCTGCAAAAAATATTAACACCTCACAAATCTGATGACCTGTGAACACTTCCTGCTGAGGTTTTTCCCCGAGCCAAACCCAGCGTGGACGATCACGGCTTACAGCTAACCAATAATAAATCTTTCTAAAGTTTTTTTTTCCCTCTAGAACTGACCAACACTGCCGCAGGGCTTACATAAACTTTTCTAATATATAGCATGCTTTTTTTAATGTAAAGCCCCTCGTGTATTTCGGAGGTTTAGGTCCGCGACTGAGGCTGGCTCTGTTTTCGGAAGAAGACGAAAAGTGACAACTTCAGTGGGCCTGTAATTGCACCCCGGTGACGCTGGGCTTGGATATTAATTAGACGTGCTCATTCATGGCGGGAAAACTGGGAGTTCGTTGCCGAGTTCTCCCCTCGCTGTGTTTGGTTTGGCCCGTCGCCGGCACGGTGCAGGTATCCCACCTGATTAATGAGTGCCTGCTCTATACTCAGCACTTCCTGTAAGTATTGGCTGAGAGCGCCTGTACCTGTCCGCTGGCATTTACTTCTTTCGCATGATCTGTCATATTTACTTTCTCTCTCCTCTCACTTTCAATTTCTACATTCCTCTCACTTCCTTTTTTTTTTTTTTTGTTTTTTTTTACATTTGTACCTAAAACTAATAATAATAAGTCTGAAAAAGCAATCTGTTACAAGACTTAGCAGCCTAAAAGTCTGTTATTTAAAGTTAAAATTTGAACTTATATATATAAAAGCACCAGAATATGCTTAACCAAGTTGAATACTATATAAGACTCCTACAGGATGTGTAATATTAACACAGTGGAACTGCTAAGTAAGGAATAAAGCACTTGGTGTCAGGCTGTTATAGGAAAACAACCAATGTCAAAGTGGTGTGATGAAGCAGAGTCACTTTCATCACCCCGAAGTTGATTAATTTCCCATAACGCCGCAGCCTGCAGTGTTTTATTCCACATTTCCACATTTCGTGCCACAGCAATTTGCCAGCGATTCGAATTTTTATTTATTAAAGAGCCCAAGAGATTGAAATTGGCCGTGCTTTCAGGAAGGGAGGGGTGCCATACTCTCTCTCCCGTATAAATCACAGCGACACCAGCCAATCATGTGTGTCAGTGAGCTCATGCATGCAGACTGGGGAGGGCATTGGGTTAGCAATTTAATCCAAGTGTGTTACCTTTCATATAACACACTTCACTGGATCGATAGCTGTCATATGATAGGGGAAACCTAACTGGTGGGTGGGAATTAAATTAGGGAGGAAAAACGGGGAAAAGTCCAAAAAAAAAAAGAGAAAGCAGCATACATTGTACTTTTTATCCATTTATATTTATATATTATCTGTTTATATATTTAAACCTGCACTACTGTCAGAGTTGCTGTTATAGAAAATACATCAACACCTTCTGACCAATCAGAGTCGAGACTTCAGCAGTGGCTGTGGCTGAAAATCTGTTGAAATGTGTTGAAAATCTGCCTCGTTTTGACTTGTTCTCTTTTTACAGAATTATTTCAGAACTATGGGTTATGCTTTAATGCCTACGTTTTTTAACACATGCTCTGGATGATGGTGCGTATCGAGTGTGTCCTGCCTCTAATCCTGACGCGTAAAAGTTACGAAGATGCAAATAAATATTATAGAATAGATTCTTTAAAGTCGGGCTTTAATAAATGCTCAAATGTTTGGACATTTCTTTATAACATTTTGTAACATTTTGTCTGATCAAAGCAGAGTGCATTTATATTTACGTAAGCTGCAACGTTGTTCTATAGAGATGGATAGAGAAAGAGAACAAGCCATAATCTACAACATGAATCTGTTTCTGCTCCCAGTTAGAGACTCAAAGCCTGGAAAACAAACCCTTTAATAGAGCCATAAATGTGACACAAGCCACTGATTGATGTCAAAAGCAAAAACAAACCTCCTGCTCTCAAACAAAGCAGTTTCTCCAGACACAGTAGGACTTGGCGGCTGCGTCTGAGGGCAGATCTGCAGCCGATCCGGAGCTCAGATCTTCAGATCCTCCCTACAATAAATCGCTTTTAAAGTTCTCGTGTGATGCCTTCTCCTCCCTCAGAGATCAGTGCGAGACTCTGATTCCAAGGCGAGTCGCTGAGGGTGGTCACTTTCTGGGAATCATGGACGTATAAGGACAGGGACGGTGAAGGCTTGAGGCATGATGAGGGAAAATAACATCGCCGTCCGGGAAACACTGAGACAGAAGTGTTGTAATCATACCAAACTAAAAAACAAGCATGTTACAATCCAGGGTTTTATAAAAGTTTTGAAAAATGCTAATAATAAACAAAAAATGTACTGGCTAAGTCTTTTAGGCTGCACTTTTTACATCATGCCACAAATTTGATTTCTATTACTAGACTAGTAGCTCTTTTCTGATTTCCTTTCATTTAAGGGGAGTAAAATCTGGGAGGTAATTATTTAAACACTAGTAAATGAAGCTGAAGAGTGATAAAACCTTTCTCAGTTTGCAGACATATTGTTTCTCAATGATGGAAACTTGTCAGTGAGCAAAAATCTCTCCTCTAGATGACCGTACTTGGACTCAGACTTATTCAAACTGTACAATCGATCATCTATCATTTATTAGACACATCAACATGATGTTGATGTTCGATAATAACGTCCCGCCCTGAGCACACACACCGTGAGACTCACCATCTACTTTATAAGGGACACCTGTACACCTGCAAGTTCAGCAATTATCCAATCAGCCAGTCATGTGGCAGCAGCCACAAAACACACAAAACCATGCAGATACAGGTCAAGAGCTTTAGTTAAACTTAACAACAAATATCAGAATGGGAAAAATGCCTTGTTAATGAGAGAGGCCAGAGGAGAAAGGCCAGACTGATTTGAGCTGACAGGAAGGCAAATCAAATAACCACTCTTTACAACTGTGGTGAGCAGAAAAGCATCTCAACACGTTGAATCTCGAGGCAGATGAGCTACAACAGCTGAAGACTGCATCGGGTTCCACTCCTGTCTGCCAAGGACAGGAATCTGAGGCTACAGCAGGCACAGGATCACCTAACCTGGTCTTTTTCCAATATTTGCGAAATAAAGTGTGTTCTGATTCTGATAAGCTGTATACCCATTCATACACTGCAGTGCGGGAGTTCTGCTATGCGTGTGTGTGCAAGAGAGTGTGTGTGAGAGTGTGAATTATGCCATGGCCAGATGAGGTGATCGAACCACCGCATGATAAATCTCAGGCTGTGAATGAGGCCTCGGGGGTCCGTATTCAATCTCCTGCTGTGGAAAACTCACAGCACTCCACTTTCCACTCACACCATTAGGCCACAGTTAGTTAATATTATTAACAGACAGCCCCGCCAGTTCGAAGGTGAGACTTATTTTTCCGAACGCAAAAGCACCTGAAGAGGAAACGCTTTTCACGAAACGTAACGGCTTGGACCTTCGTGGTGTTCATCATGCCAATGATTTTAACAAATGCATATTAACAGAAAACAGACGCCTACTGAAGCAGGCTGTTGTCTTCCACGAGGTTTTCTCACCCGCCATTGCCGTCATCCTTCCCAATTCCTGATAGGCCGTGCAGAAGTCGCTCTCGTTTTCTTTCTTCCCAAAGATTCGGCTCTCGCATGGCAGTGACTGTCATCAATCAAACGCCTCATGCTGAAGCGGTCCAAACACGGATGGCCCATTTTCAAAGCGCTCTAATTTCAAACATCTACTCGTGTGTTCAGTCGATGCCAGGAACGGCTCCTGACGCCATTTCCCTTTTCTTTTCAAGAGGCACAGAACGTCGAGCGAGACAGAGCCAACGTTAACAGGAACCCGGGGATTAATGTGGCTCCTCATCCCTGTCTTTCTTCTCCTCTTGGATGGTAAGTGGTCAGGCTGGGAAATTGTTTCCACTTAATAACAATAATAATAATTTAAAAAAAGAGAAAGGCGGCGTGGTGTTGGGCCAGAGGGGGATTATTTCTCAAATTACCGATGTTGTGCCTCATTTAACTTTCGAGTCCAGCATCTTTAAAAAACAAAATTGTACGTCTACACGCTTAATGATATTAGAGTGGATGAAAATAAGAACCACATTACAGTCGGAGTGCCTCATCTGACCGGGCCAGAAGTGGAGAGATGAAAAGCCACGTGCACAGACATCTTTAGGTTATTTCCTTTGACTGACTGCCATGTAAATAAATTGGCAAAAAATCAAATTTACACAAATGTTCCACTTAACTCAAATGTAATCGATCATCCAGGACATGTCTGATGTCGGAAGTTTGCTTTTTTAATTTTGTACTGGAGCTACAAGGCTTAGACATGTAAGGGGGTGTGCTGTTATAGGGAAATAATCCACAACGGGGTAGTGTGATGAAGCAGAGTCACTGTTACCACCATGAAGTTGATTATTTTCCAATAACAACATGCCCCAAATTTTAAATTTTTTAAAAATTTTATACCAGAATATGACAAAAAACGTCATGTATTACCAAGAAACCGCATAAAAAGTCCCCTGTCTTGAAAACCTAAAGTTACAGCTTTACAGCTGATGGCTACAAAGCTCTGACACTGGAGACTCCTTCCATAAACGCTAAATAAATGTCTCCTTACAGAAAACTTCACTCTATCAACTAGTACACATGTTTATGTGGAGCTTCTGCCATACAGGTCCCTGCGTAAGTTGTTACTGTTGAAACGAGAAGGTAATAAAACAAGTACATTAATATAAACGAGTGGTTTGCAGATGCACTTCTGTCTGAGCTGTTGTATTTGAGAACTCAAAGGTGCTGAACAGCATTCATTTGTAGTTCGTATACATTGAAAATTCAACTCTAAATTTCAAATTTAACAATGACTTAACAGTGAAGTTGTACTAAAAACGAGCATATGTGTTATTCGCTATAGTTTAGTATTTAAATTAGGATGTCTTAGTTATAGCTCCTTGCTGTTTACCCCACCCCATCTCCTAGATTGATGGACAGATACGATCATCCCACTGTTCAGAAAAACCATGAACACGTCAAGTCTGAAATCTTCAGTTCAAATCTTGATGCCATAAACATTCAGGTCTGGGAGACCACGAGAGCACGAATGGACCGCTCTCAGGGTAGGATGGATGTCTTTCCTGTGTTTCTTGTCAATAAGAGCGACACTTTCCAATCATAGACGTCTGTATGCTAAATCATACTGTATACACAGGATAATCAGTGCTCTCCTCCAAGCTTTTTTAATCACGTATTGATATTTGACTGGTTGCAGTTCAGAAAATGTGGTGGCTTCACGTGTGGTAAGCAGAGAATAGAACTAGCTAGGGATGAGACATTGGAAATGTTAAAATAGGGGAGAAAAGGGGGTCAAAAGCTTGATTCTGGGAGCCCGGTTAAAGTATTTGGTCTTTTATTTTTTTTCCAGTAGACTAAAAAATAAACATACTTTAAACATATCTCTTACCTGTATATCTTCACACCTGAGCTCAAGTTGCAACTCTACCAGCATGGATCTTAATCGGCTGTGCTCCATTTCATTTTAGTGGACCGAAGATAATTCAGTGAGACTCTGTCTGGACATGGAGTCTGGTGAAATACAGAGGATTATAAAGCATCAGCTGAGCTGAGGAAACAGGGGAGGGTGTAACTAACATCCAGAGATATGAGGTGTTTATGGTAAAGTCACTAAGACTGATTGCATACTGTTTATTTATTTGAATAATTTGCCAAATTATTTTAATTATAGCTATTAATTTTTCCAGTATTACAATGACCTAAGTGTGACATGCTCTTACCATGCTCCTTAGCTTGTTTTCATGTAGAATAAACATTTGCTGCCATCACACCTGACACCATTAAAGTAACTCATCTCACTGACTCAGTACTGAAAGACATACTTCTGTGAGTCAGATCGGACAGTGCATTAATCAGCGCTCTCTAACTCCCTCTCACTCTTTCTCCACTCAGATCTGCCTGGCTCGAAGCCTCGGTCATAAATCAAGTTGTCAGCCTGCTGTGTTTGTTGGGTTTTTAACCCCCTGGTGTGTTAGCATGTGGTTTCCAACCCTCTGTGCTCCTTCAGGTTTGGCCACATTGCTAAAACAAACCGCTCTTACGGATCAGCAGGGGGATCCATCTCTTTCTCGAGCCACCCTGACTGGCATCCTTCGCAGCCAATGGCAAACCCCATGCCATTAAACCATGTCTCTTCTAACGCTGGAAATCAGTTACAGGCCTCTCTGTGTTTGGGACAGCAGTCCGTCTTGTATCTGGCAGAGTGCTGAGAGCTTGTGGCTCATCAAGGCTTCTCATGGTTTGCATGGTAGGCAGTGGTTGGGAGGTGTGACCCGACCGCAACCTAATGTCACGCAAACACAGTGGGATAACACAACACTTGTGCTACACACACACAAGACTACATGAAAACAAGTGTAACTGCCACAAGTGTAAGATTAGAGTTTGGGGGATTTTTTTTTTTTGGAAGAGGCAAGCTGCCAGCTGCACCTGAGGATGCTGAACCCTAAGAAATGAAAGCAATTTGACTGGATTTTCATAAGAAATGATAACCATTCATAACTTTCCATATTTGTTTCCAGATCACATTTGCATTCGTTGTTAAACTAAGCCAATCCAATGCAGAAATATGGAATAATTCTAACAGTACCATTCCAAGGGTCTAGTCCAGGGGTCTTCAGTTTTATCCACAAAGGGCCGGTGTGGCTGCAGGCTTTCATTCCAACCAAGCAGGAGCCTGATTCAACTTGTTTAATCAGTTCATCTTGGTCTCCAATCAGCTATCAAGTGTGCCGCCTATTTGGCTGGAATGAAAGCCTGTAGTCACGCCAGCCCTTTGCGGATAAGATTGAAATCCCCTGGTCTAGTCTATAGTATACCTGCCTATGACTGGAATTGCACCTGAACCATGCCCTTCATCTTGCATGCGGTAAGCACTCAAGAGAGCCCCATGTCACCTGACCATGAAACATTGGCTGCTTGGTCACCAGAGTCTTGTCTGTGGACTGAACCCTCAGGCCTGTCTCTAAGGATGAAACCTGGCAACCCTATTCTGGGCAGGGTACACTTGGTCTTTTTGGTACTTTTCATGGGGTCTTTAGGATCACTCTTTGTCTGACACTTAGATCTGTTCAGCAACGGTGGCCAGACTGGCGACAATAATAAACTGGCGATCTCCCAGTGACATAGCTCCAAAGTTCACCGAAGAACACAAGCCCCTTCACCATGACAAGTGAATCCACGAAGGGGGTAATTCTGACAAGTGGAAGTAATTTTTTTATTTTAAGCAAAATGATCTTACAATTACATGTCTGTAAGAATTTGCACAACCCACTCCACAGTGGTAGAATAAGCCTCTCCTCTCCAAACAGCTCCATCTCTTTATTCCTATCAAAGTTCCTTTTCAGACATCACCTAGGACGTATGGCTTGCCTTTTCTATTGCTTCATTCATTCATCTTCAGTAACTGCTTTATTCTTGTCATGGTCATGGTGGATCTGGAGTCTATCCCAGGAACCCTGGATAGGGTGATGCACCAGTCCATCACAGAGCACAATATCACCAGTACAGCTACGAGCATGTTTTTGGAAGGTAGGAGACAACCTGGAGTAAACTCACACCTACCCGGGAAGAACACCACACAGACAGTAACCCGAGCTCAGGATCAAGCCAGGGATCCTGGAGCTGTGAGGTGGCAACGTTACTGTGTCACAGTGCCGCCCAGCACGTCTATGTAGCACCTCAATTATTCATTCATTCATCTTTAGTAAGCACTTTATCCTGGTCAGGGTGTGGTGGATCTGGTGTCTATTCCAAGAATACTATGCACAAGGTGGGAATACACCCTGGATGGGATGCCAGTCCCAATCGCAGGGCACTATTACATAATAATTTGGCAATTCTGTATAAAAGAAATACTAACATAAGTTCCCAGGTTTTAAGCAGACTACCAACTGTACATGACCATATGAATTGATTTCTTCACACTTTACATATGCTGTACCCAGTTATATGCACTCTCAAAACATTCTCTTTCCCCTGTATGTCTGAACGGCGACACATGCAGAACTACAGCACACATACGGGCCAAAACACAACATGGCTTCTGGCAGAACGGCAAACAAAACGTGGAAAAAGAGAGGAGACCAAAGTATGTTTTCATTTGCAAGGTTGCACGGTGGATTACGGAATGAACTGTGGACACGTGTTCGGAATCAGCATGAAGAGGCAGAAAATTACTCTTGCTTTTTTTCCTGGAAGAGGCTTGTGCTCTTTGTGTGTGTGTGTGTGTGTGTGTGTTCACTTTTCGTAAAAGCCAGGACTGTTTCAGTGTATTCATGCTACTTTCCTTTGGAAGAGAAGAACCCAAAAATGACAGACGTTTTTGATGATCTTACTAGTTAGATAGTGTGAAGTTAGAATGTTTTGGGCATTTTTTTTTTTTTAATATTAGCAAGTGATGAGTATTGAGCATCAAGAATGGTAGAATATGATTTGTGTGCTTTGTCTTTTTAACCCAGAAGTATGACAAGAAACTCCTGTTGATGTAAAAGGACCAGATTGTGACAGAAATTAAAGGAGGCCAAGTAGACAGCTACGAATACCAGTTCTCAAAAACAACCCAGAGCTTGCTCCCATGGTAATGAAAGACTTGTATTGAATTTCTCTGGCTGGGATTAATCTAAGGATCTGGAGGTCTGACTAAGAGAAGAAGAAGGACGCTAATGGAGGTTTAAAAATGATAGCAAACTGACCCAGGCCCTGTTGCAAATACATGATAATATGGCTTATGTGATGATTGGTCATTCTCATTCCAAATGAGTTAATCCGGCTCTTTAACCACATGTGTGAACCTGATTAGAATAACCAGATTAAGTTTTCTGAGATTTCATGGCTAGGATAGATCTCATGGCTAGGATAGAAGCTCAACACCTTGATCCGGCAGTGATACGAAGCCCTGGAGAAGCCAATGAACGTCCACAAAGTGTTTTTGGTCACAGCAGAGCTTTTGAAAGTTGGAAAAATAAAAGTTCAGAAAAACTTTATGAACAAAAAAAAAAATATCAGGTCAGAAGTTGTGGAGCAAGCAAGTAAGGCAAACATGAAGGACAAAAAAAAAAATCTTGTCTTGTTGGTGAGCAAATATGAAAAGCCTCAAGACATTATGAAAATATTTCATTGCCAATATTTCGATGTTGCAACGTAACTTAAAGTAATAATCGTCATGATGTGACGTCCCAGTTTAACTATAGCTTCATACAGTCAATTTGCCCAAGCAGGTCAAATTCTCTTGATGTTCTGCCTCCAAAGCTACAGAGAAGACAACCTGCTCATCACCAGAGATACACCAACCTTTATTTCAACTGCATTACTGATAATAATTAATCTAATCTAGACAGCAAGCTAGGCTAATTAGTTAGCCAACACTAGCTAGAAATGGTTATTATGGTTACAGTGTGTCAAAATCAGTCAGCTTTTTTTGTATATATCAGCACAAAAGGTGCACAGACCAGCACATTTTTTGTAAAAATAAAAGTATGAAAGCAGCCTTAAAGAATAAACTGAGTTTAGGTAGGTGCAGTTCAGGCTTATGTGAAGGAAAACATACAACATGTACAATATCGAGTCCTCTTACAATAACGCCAAGGTAATAACAGTGTGACTCAGTGTGCCTCTGTCTCCATGTTCCCATACCAACGTACACTTATCCATAGCAGAGACTCATACACTCCATCGAATTAAACTGAAGCCTGTTCATTCACGTTCTCCACTAAATGACGTGCATGTTCCCTAAAGATTAGAGCGCACATTTGTGGCCTTGATTTAGTATCTTGTGGGCCCTTCCAAATTCGTGGACTTGAGCAAGTTCATGCTCTTGAGCAAGTTTGTGGTTACCGAATTCTTATCTCTCTGTTACATTAAACTGAACTTTCCCTAGCTGTCTGAACATCTGAGTCACTGCTCGTCTGTAAAAAAGAGCAGTGTAAAGAGCAAGCTCGTCACTAAATTAAACACGGAATTAAAAAGAAATACACATTGACTTGTACTCTGTCTTTTAGCTATACTGACACCCACTTTCCACCCACACCAAGAGCTCCTGTTTTCATCATGTCCTTTTGTTTTTGTTTGCCACGTGCCATGGATCTTGTCTCCACTCCCTGTCCTGTTATTGGTCCATTATATGAATGTGTTCACCTGTTCTGTATTTACCCTTGATTGGTTTGTCATATATAGTTTACCCTGCTGTTTCTTCCCAGCGTCGCGAAGTCTTGCCACACATTTCTGTATAGTGTATCTCTGAGCCTTGTTTTCTTTTTTTTCCTGTATTTCTGTTTTTTTTGTTAGCTGTTTTGACCTCGATTATGGATCATCTGTGTTTAATCCTGGCTGCATGTGATTGATTACTACTGACACCCCAATTACCCCTGATCTGTTTGAGAAGTGTGTACAGATGAGGAGGTGAGAAAGCTGGACAGACGAAAGGACTAAAGCACTACTGCGTCGCTCTTATTAGGCAGAGATGAAGCGAAGGCTGCACCAGGTATCAGCAGGTAATTGAAAGACATTGTGGGTGATGTAGGAAACCTTTAGCGAAAGTAAAACCAGACCAACATGTTGATGAAACATGCTAACCTCTAAAGATAAACACGCAAGTCTTTCAGGGTGGATTTTCCCCTGAACTATCCAATGAACCTTAGGGAAACAGTAATGTTTGTAAGACGGTGCATCTATACTAGCTAATAAACTGGCATTTCTGAGTAAAATGTGTATGCATTTCACACAGCCACGATATAAAGCTGGTGTAACGAAGTCTTAAAAGGTTTTAACACCAAGACACGCCAAGAAGATCATATATTGTGTAGGAAATTCAGTAATACTCTGAATTAATGCTGCGCAAACACGGTTAAGATTTCAGCACTCCGAGAAACACCACACAGCATGCAGGCGGCCAAGAAACAGGCCTGGCTTTGTTTTTCTCCCTCTCCTGCTCTCTACAGGATGCTGAGAGAGAGAGAGAGCGAGAGAAAGATGGAGCGAGATGGAGAGAAAGATATGCAGACAAATGCAAATAAATAACCCGTGCTCTAACAGATGTCGACACATGCTGTATTTTGCCGTGACACGCTACATATTACAGTAAAATAAAATCCGTCTGCAAGAGTTTGTGTGTTGAAGTGCAGTCAGAGTTGGTTACATGTAAACGGAAAGTGTATTTATTAGGGTTTCTTTCAGGAATCATGGTCCTAATCCATAGCAAGGGTCAGAAAAAAGGCAGACCTACGTAGATTTATCATCAGTGTCAACTTCATACTATTTTCCTATAACAGCATGTCTCAAAGTGTTTTATTTCTCTCACAGCACAGCGATTTTCCGACGATTACAATTTTTTATTAATTAAAGAACAGCATACTTTTTTCTTTAGACGTTTGTAGTTACATTTAGTTTCGCAGAACGTCCATGAAACCAATCAGTTAAACCAAATAGCCTTACATAAAACTTCACTATATCAACTATTATAAATTCTTCAAGTTTTCAAGCAAGTCTGTTGTTAGTCTTAGATTCCGTGGATTGTCCACCGTTCAAGCCGCTGCGAATGAACTGTTACTATAGAAACGATAATGCATTAGAAAGAGGGCGTTAATATAAACCTGCGATTTGCAGCTGCGCTACTGTCAGAGCTGCTGTTATAGAAAATTAATCAACACCTTCTGACCAATCAGAATCCAGAATTTTACAGTTTTATGAGCCACGATGTGTAACATAGGCATTTTTGGGTACAGAATGAATTTTGTGACAACAGAAGCGTTCCTTTTGTGGAGAAAAATATGACCACAATTCTTCATTAGCATGTAAAAGAGAAACACATTTTTGGACTTTATTTTTACGTTTAATTTATAGGTCTATAAATCAGCACATTACGCACCATCAAACTGTATACTGTAGTCATTTTGCTGTACTAAAATATTGCATTTTTAATGCGCAGCGTGCACGATTGCACATCCTGACTCTCCTGTTGCTCGCTTTTCTCGTATTCTAATTGAAAGTTTAGTTTTCGGTTTTGATAACCATCGTCACACGCTAAGACAGGACTAAGACGAGATTCCTTACAATCTGCTAAGCAAAAAAATATGTTGCATGCTGAGTGAAAAAGCAATAACATTATGATAATCCACAGCTTCTATTACACACTGCCTGTAGCTTTAAAACCTCTCCACAATAGATGCTGTGTTTTCTGAGAATGACTGTCAGGAGAAACAGTCTGCTTTTGCTGAAATCTGTATGTAGATAGCTGCAGCGATCAGCAGGCGGGGAAAGGATGGCTTTTCAATTCACATCACTAAGAGGATCACGGGAAGGATAAAGCAGAAGACGAGGGAAGCTCCTGAAATGCATAATACTGTTTATTACAGATATAATCTTTAATCTGAGACTGAGAGGATGCACCGCGGCATTATGGGTCGTCATTGTTCACCATGCCTTTGATGTGACAAGAAGTGTGGCCAGGTTAATGTGTTTTTCTGGTTAGCACAGACACACACACACACACACACACACAAATACAATTATGAATCATGAATTATGAATCAGTTCTGTATCATGAATCAATTATGAATCATACAGCGCTAACACAGCATCTGTTTTGTGTCAGTTCTGTTCTGTCCCACATTTGATCTTTACAGTGCTTTTAACAGTAGACATCATCACAAAGCACCGCCAGTGACGCTGCATTAACGTGCAAAATGTTCGAATGTAAGAAAAATAAAAATGTAAGTGGGAAAAAACGGCACATGGATCATATAATTGACGTGATATTTTCATGTAGGTTTTTTAGACACCTCATGTTATGTTCCATACATTTTTCACACGCAATGGACTTTTTATATGTAGCGTCTGTTTTTTATTTTCACACCTGAATTTTTCATTATATTATATTATATTATATTATATTATATTATATAAGGGAAAGAGCAGAAAAGAGCAGAAATGTGTTCTAGTTCTTTTTTTTTCATTTACGCAGTCTGAGTGAAAAGCAAAATAAAACGTAAAAGAGTAAAAAAGAGAGAACTGTGCACTCGCAGTCTTTAAATCTGATATTAGACAGTGTTTGTATCAGCTGTAACAATAATGCATGTTGCTGTTGTTCTACAGGAGCCTACATTTCAGATTTTTATTCCATTACGGAGATTTTCAAAAGGTTCACTGAGAATTTCACATTAAAATGTTTCATCTTTTTTTAAATTAAACATAAAAATAAAAGTAAATTTAAGGTTTCTTAGTGTCCTGATAAGATTACACTATTCTATAGTATGTATATTATTATTATTATTATTATTATTATTATTATTATTATTATTAATAGTAGTAATAGTAGTAGTATTGGTATTATCTGTGTAAATGTTTATTGTTTTCATTTATTATTTATTCATCTGTTCATTCATTTGATTTTAATCTACAATACTGTAATATTCATGTAAATTGTACTGAATACTGTAACCGAAACCAGTTACCTTTATATAATTAATTAATTAATATAAAGTACCTGGTTTTGGTTACTGGGTGTAGGGAGGTAAAACAAAATGGTATTAAAATTTTAAATTAATACTTAAAATTTTTAAATGAATACTTTTTAAATTAAAAAGTAAATTAAATGTAATGAAGGTTGCTTAGCCCCGTACCACACCACCAACTATTATTATTATTATTATTATTATTATTATTATGTTGCTAAATATTTTATTATTTTCCATTATTATTTATTTATCTGTTCATATGTTCATTGTTTACATTCATTTTAGAATACTGTAATATCCATGTAAACTGTACAGAACAGCGTAAAAATGTATGTATTTATTTATTTATTTATGGAATTTATTTATCTATTTATAAATACATGGCAGCTGGTTTTGGTTAGTGGGTTTGTGAAACAAAAGGGTGCTTTTATATTTGCCATTTACAGTTAAAAGTAATAAATGTAATCATTTCCTTTAGAATGATGTGCTGAAGGTATATGACCCTACGGAAACCTTTATCCCAGCTGTCATGTGATGCCTCGGTTTTGTACGTGTTCGTCTCAGAGGCTTCCTGTTCTCACACTCAACGCTGAACTCAACACACAGGCCCCTCTTCAAAAACAGTGACCCCAAAATGACACCATCTCTACCCCCAAACCAACGAGGAACCTTGAACCCCCCGCTATCCCGGGACATCCGGCGAGATGGAAACCACAACGTTGTCCTCCCGCTGACTCTCCGAGCCTGGGATAGACGGAGCTCCGGGGTGAGATCTGTTTCCCTGCTACTGGCTCCTAGCCCTGCTCAAGCCCGAGCTCCACGAGGGCGTCTGGATCCGGTTTCCATTTTACTGTGGAATTTGATAGAGTCTGATTGGTAGCGCTCAGCATGAACACCGGAGAGAAGGGCTTAACAGACAGCTGTAAATTATGCTACAATTTTATTCACCAAGTACACGATGTATAAGGAAGTTGTCATGGTCTAGTGTCTCAGTGTAGATATGCTGATACAAATACATGCAGTAAACCATCAAAAAATGATTCTTAGCAAGTGAAAATATCTTAAATATAGTCAAATATAGCTAGTATTTCCTATTATAAGATTATAATAAAACAAATATATCATTATTCAACCTATTTCTAGCTAATTTCTAGCTAATTATTCAACCTATTTCTAGCTAATTATTGTGTTCTATTGGCAGATAATTTTGATCATTTTAAGCATTGATTTCTAGAAAGAAGCAAAATTATCTGCCAATAGAATAAGATACATTTAACCTTAAAATGAGTAAAAATGTCTAGAAATAACTTTGCATCATCTTTTAATCATTTTCTCTGCTGTTCCTTTTCTTCATCAAAACATACCTTTTGGTGATTCTGGCCTTTACTTCATCAGTCCACAGCCCTTGTTTCTAAAATCCCTCTGGCTTATCTAGATGTTGTTTCTCCATACATCCAATGTTCACTTTTGTAAGGTTTCCTTCTGATGACTCTTCCATGCAGATCTTCCTCCAGGTCCTTTGCAGTCATATGGGGATTTTGCTTTGACTCATTTTCCACAGTTCTATTTAACTGCCATTCGTTAATGACATTTTGGACAGTGAAAATTGTAAGTAAGTGATTTGGTATCTTTTTATAGCCTTCCTCTGCTTTGTGTCAATTAGCTTCATTTTCAGATCGTCAGTCAACTGGTTAGAGGAGCCCATGGTTGTTGACTGTTAGCAAAAGGTTTGGAAAGTCAGAGAATTTATTACACTTTGGAACTGATCTGAGCAGCAAGTCCTAATGAGTCAATTAAGGCCTAACAAGTCAGAGTGTCTAATTTGTTAGAAGAGTGTCCAAACACAATCTGCGCAATTACTTTTTAAATTTTTTCTTTCTTTCTATTTTTCAGGTATGTCAAATATAAAGTAACTGTGCAGTAACTTTTGCAGAAAAATTATATATCAAAATATATTGCTGCAGAGGTTGTGTACCACTTTTCATTTCAAAAATCAATAAACTATGTCATTTGACATATTTGGGATGCCCAAACTTGCATACAACTGTATAAGTCAAGTGCAAATTTGGCTTTGGCTCTGACTTTTGATCCTAGTCTTGATATCATTGGCTATCAGAGTAATCAGTAAGCTGGAACAAGTAAACAACCTGGCTGATGTTTAGAGATGACCTCAGGCATACAAAGATTTCAAACAACACATCTTATAACCGCCTTGTTCTGCAATCTTGGTGTTGTAACAGTGCATTTATCTGATTTTCCAGAGCAGTGATTCACAACCTCCATGTTTTCGTGCTCTAACACACCTAATCCAAACCATGAATGACATGATAGATTAACCCTGTGACACAAATCAGGTGTGTCATGGAAAACGACGACTCACATTCGTCATTAAGCTGCTATATTTAGACTAAGCACTCCGTGTATTTAGTTATCCAGCAATGCCAAGGTAAAAATGATTATGAATTACTACTCGTGACTCAGGACAGTAAAACAGATGATGACAGTGATAAATTAGGGTGCATGATTACAGCACTGTGTGTCAGCAAGGCATGCTGGGTGTTAGACGAGATGTTTGAAGTGCCCACAGAGCCTGGTTTCAAAAAATAAACAAATGGACCAGGAATGTGCATGGTGCACGTCCTAAGTGATTTTTAAACATGTGTTAGTTACGTAACTGTCTGATAAAGAAGTGTGTGTGCTACTCCTTAGGACGGCTCTCACTCTTCAAAGCAATTAGGGGAAGATTGTGGTGTTAAAGCATGAGAAACACTGAAGAGTGAAGTGCAGAGAAACCCCAGGATGAGAACTGGGAACAAAAAGAAAATAAAGCAGAATTAAAACTTCCTAAAATAGAGAAAATACGTAGATAAATGCAAAACATTCGTGAAGGTATATCTGCATCGCTGTTTCAAGATCTTGAACTGAGTATTTAGAAAAAATGACAATGTGTATACAGTAAGTTGAGATAGAATTTAGTCCAATGTCACCGCTAACCCAGCGAGCACATGTCAGGAAAAAAAAAACCCGATGTAAAGGAAATAACAAGTGAATTTTAAGCAGGTTTCTTTTTCTGTGTTTGTTATTTGTGATATTTGGTGTGCAGTACTGCATATAGATGAGATTTTTGGATCATGAGCCCATTTATTTATAATGCTTTTTTTTACGCATTACAGTTGCTTCCATTTAATAAGCCTGCTGGATCACACTGTTTTAATTTGACTTTTTTTTTTCTTTTTCCTTCAGATGGTCCTATAAGGACACATACTGACTACATTTTTGAGAGACTTTTCCAAATCATCCATCATCTCATGACTGCCAGAAGTGTATAAAAATTCTCTTGATGCACGCACAAAGATGAAAAAGTACAGCATTTTGGGGCTGACAAAAACTATTTCCACAAACACAAAAGGCACCATCTGCTTGTAAAGTCACAGGGATCTATCCAGACAAGACTAGAATTACCAGATGACTTATTTCGCTTAGTTTGTGTCAACAAATGTAGCATTACAAATAGGTCAAAAGATATTGATTGTGGAACTGTAATAGCGGAAGAACTCTGATCATGTGTGCTGGAGTTGGTGTGTTGTGCGTTGCGTGAGACAGCCAGACCTCCAAAGGACGCACATAAAAGATAAATTAAGGCATGCTGTATTGCGCAAGTCTTTCCGAGGTCCTGTATCTTGCTCTGGATGTATCTGTAATTTGTCTAGAAGATGCGGTCCTGGTGAATTTGTGATCTGGAAGTCTTTAGAGGAGGTAGCATGGGATTCAATGAAAGACCTTTTTGAGGAAGTTAATCATCGCCAGATACACTCGGAAAGTTAAAGGGTGAAAGCGGAGAGACGGCAGGTTCAAGAGAGATGCAGCTCTGGATTTGAAAGACAGATGAAACTCGATTTTTGAGAGAGATATTTATGAAAGATTGCATTGTCGGTGTAGAGAAAGTGGCAGATGAAGTGATGAGGAGATGGGGAGGAAGAAGGTTTACTTTTTAATGCTTCTGTAAAGAAATAAGATTTGCCTTTACCACCCATGAGCAGCCCTGAGGTGACAGAGGCAAGGAAAAACTCCACTGGAGTCAGACAGAAGCAGAAAACCTTAAGAGGAGCTGAGCTGAGGCTCAGAAGGAGGAGCCAGTCCTCCTCTAACTACACTGAAAACTGTCTAGCATTTACTGGGGCTACATGCTTAGCAAGGATGAACGTTTTAGTTGCAGCTGGGGTCAATATAGATGTATCTTCTGACATAGGTGTGGGTAAAAGATGAAGACTTGTCCCATGCGAAGCTTGTTTCTTTAGGTGGACTTTGAGAGTAGGGCTCACAAGGGATTATAAAGGATTATAAGCCTGTAGACTGTAGCAGGATCAGGGTGAATAGGAGAGAGGGTGAGGATGAAGTAGAAAAGGCTGTGAGAAAAGAAATGAGGCTGTGGTCATTTAGGAAAAGGAGGTGCGATCCTAGGGTGTGACAGAGAGAGGGGCTGAGATCCTTGAGTGAGAGTCTGAGAACAAGAACATCTGCAATCTTTAAGAGAGATAAACTGCATCTGTGATTCCTGAGAGTGAGAGACTGAGTATGATTATCTGCAGCCCACAAGAGACCATGTGGGGGTGTCTGCAAACCTTGAGAGAGAGACCGAGTAAGGTCTTTTTCACAATTTTGAAGCTAGGGAAATGGTTATTATGGTTATTGATACAGTATATAAAACCAGACTTTCATAACATTGGAGCACTGTAATTAGCTCACCTTTAAGGCATGAGCACTTGCACTGAGAGCATCGAGAGACAGGCAGTATTCGGGTCAAGTGTGAAAACGCCCTAAAAGTGCTGTGAGAAAGTGGCATGAGAAATGGAAGGGCTGCAAGGAGCTGGTGTGAGGAAAGGGTTTGGCTGAAGACATGTTTGTGATGATGATGGATGATAAAAGGGAGAAGATGAAGGGAATGGTTTTAAATGTGGACGCTAGAGAAATATAGGCAGAAGAGGAGAAAACGTATGATGAGTAGAAGTACGGGAACTTCGAGCTGTTCACCGAAGTAAATCTTAAAGTAACTGAGCTGAATATGGAAGTCGCCCCTTTCAAAATGGCGACGGCTTTCATATGACTGTGGGCTTATAGGTTGTTATCTAGAAAAAAGGCGGAGCTTAAGAGATGGTATTTCTCTCAAACTTTAATCATTTCATAAAGCCATTTAAAATGCATGGGAAAGCCGCCTTTGCCAGATGCTTAGAGGACATCTAGGATGCAAAACAGATAATGGTTCTACACAAGATGCTGGACTTAATAAAATATTGTGGATCAGAGACAGGCTTTAAGAGGAACAATATAAGTTAGGACTTGCTGGCACAAAACGTATATCCACGAATGTTTCTGATTAGTTAGTGCTCACTAGGAAATCTCTTTTTGTCTATTGACACCATTTATCTTTCAAAGGTGCTATTTTCATGAAAATCTATATTTTTGTACCACAAGACAAACCACAGACGATAGCCTAGTAATAAGGAACAGCGACCGGTGACGTGAAACCTAAGCTGGCTGAACACACTCAAGCACAGGACACATCCTGATTAAGACAAGGCTCTTCATCTCTGCCCCGAAGACTCCACATCTGCAGGCTGAAATCTTATCAAAGCTCACTGGCCATTGTTTCATTTTCCTTCTCTGTTCATCATCACCTGCTGGTCATGTGCTTCCTCTTTTTGTTTGACGTTGTCTAATTTTAGGGTAAATTCAAAATGTCTGGCTTATTTTTTTAGGTACTCATCATTACTGCAAGTGACCAGTAGGAGGCTCTCAGCTCATAAGAGGGAAAAAAAGAGAATTTTGGAGAATAGATTGAGCCTGTGCAAATGCGACATACAAACACATGGCATGATTTAAGCAATGACATAAATACTGAGATAAATAAGGAAAAGATGCAAATGCATGAACAGCCAGCCAGTATTTTGGAACAGAAACTGGTAAATGATACCCAACACGCGAGATTTAAAGAAACAAACTGGGTAATGTTCAAAGGTCCGAATGTCAGTCGTCGGAGGACAGGAATACAAAACAGGACATGAAGGCGGATGAGGCGAAAGACATGACTCATTCAGCCAGACGCACTGTTTGTTTGAATAAAGTCCGATCGAAAGGCTCAGCATGAATGGTATGTAAATGGATATAAATGCAAATGATGACAGGAGTGTGTTTCTTTTTTTTTCTAGAAACGGAATGAGAGCCCAGCCATGTGTTTACACACACAGATGTTCGTCTTACTATCCTTGTGAGGAACTTCCATTGACATAGTTATTATTTCAGCTAATTAATGTTATGCTACACCTAAAAATAACCCAAACTTTAACCTCAGTATTTGCAGAAAAACAGTTTTCCTCATGGGGACCAGCCAAATGTCCCCACAAAGTCTAACATGCCCACACACACACACACACTTCGTCTGACATCCACTCTTGAGCTTTAATGTCCCCAGATGTTGATTCGAAGAGAAAGTGTTTGCTGAACATTTTAACCACTCGCATCCACATCTGCTCTTTATGTATACGCTTTAGCTGGCAGGGTTCTAGGAATATCCTACAGCCACCCCCCACCACACACACACACACACACACACACACACACACACACACTCTTAAAAACGCATACTTCACACTTTTCACACACACTGCTAAGACTGACCAACTCAGACAGCGCTGTTTCGCCAGTTCATCACATCTGCAGGTGATCAGAGCCGCACAGACGATCCAGACACCTGTTTCTCGCCTGAGAGCATCAAACACACATTACAGTCCATTTTACCAGTCTCTCAGTCTAAAATAACTCCCAACACACACACACACACACGCACACACACACACACACACACACACACACACACACACACACACACACAGTGTTAGGATGAGAGAAGAGGCAGATGTGGATTCAATTAACGTTCTCAGGGAGCGTAACAGTCAAACAACCCAATTAATAGAGCCATTCAAGCCAGCGGGACACAAAATAAAGAGACTTCGCTCTCAATCTGTCACTCACGCTCAGTCCTGTACGCTCATTCTCACTGGCTGAGGAACGATATGTGTTACCCATAATGCACTGTAAGCATACTTCAGTTTTAATTCTGAAAAATGGCAGTGAGTTCTGTTAAGGAAACAGTTCATTAGCAGTTAATTCTGCTAAGCTGCTTCCACACCAGCGGCAATGTGAGTGACGTAAGTCACTTTTCAGAGTTTTATATTGATTAGAGATGTAACTGAATGTAATTAATTCTGTTACGTTGCTTTCGGCAATGTGACGTGACAAATTGGCCCGAAGTTCTTGACTTTCTAAAACGAGGTCTAGCGATTCACAGGGACAGGAAATGAGTAATGTTAAAAAAAAAAAAGAAAGTTTAGCCTACCGACGGGACCAAGTAACCGTGGTACAGTTATTTCTCTCCCCACTGTAAAACATTCTAGTTGGGTTTTGGTTTTAAATGTTTGCTCCTGACCCAGCCACACTGCCTAGAGGCTTGAAGTGCTGGATGGACACAGACAGAACAGAGCCAATGTTTTTTTTTTCTGTTGTAAATAAACGGTAGCGATCGTGAAGCTCAAATATTGCTAATCGGCTCATTCTGACACTAGTAGGCAGTATCCAGCTGCTTTCCTTCCAGCTCTTTTATGCAGTTAAAAAGAATAAAAAAAACTTACAAAAGCAGTTCTATTTGATTTGATATAAGGACAAGATGCAAACAGATTTTTTGAATAAATGAAGAAGCAGGGAACATAAGTCACTTTTCAGCGTTATATATAGACAAAAGATGTAACCGAATGTATTCTCTTTATTCAGAAAGAACAGATAATGCATTCTAAAGAGAGATTATTGAGGAGGCAAACTTCATTTTTTTATGAAAAGTGGGACGTTTTTACTTTCATGCAAGCTTTCAAATGTGGAGCACTAAACAGATACAGATAGTGGCATTATAGGAAAATAATTATCTCGGAAAGAGGGTAGGATGAAGGAGTTAGGGTAGGATGAAGGAGTTAGTGTAGGATGAAGGAGTTAGTGTAGGATGAAGGAGTTAGGGTAGGAGGAAGGAGTTAGGGTAGGATGAAGGAGTTAGTGTAGGGTGAAGGAGTTAGTGTAGGGTGAAGGAGTTAGGGTAGGATGAAGGAGTTAGTGTAGGGTGAAGGAGTTAGGGTAGGATGAAGGAGTTAGTGTAGGGTGAAGGAGTTAGTGTAGGATGAAGGAGTTAGTGTAGGATGAAGGAGTTAGGGTAGGATGAAGGAGTTAGGGTAGGATGAAGGAGTTAGTGTAGGGTGAAGGAGTTAGGGTAGGATGAAG
>CM040982.1:2541506-2556248 GCA_022985145.1 Pangasius djambal | reverse complement strand
TGAAGGAGTTAGGGTAGGGTGAAGGAGTTAGTGTAGGGTGAAGGAGTTAGGGTAGGATGAAGGAGTTAGGGTAGGATGAAGGAGTTAGTGTAGGATGAAGGAGTTAGGGTAGGGTGAAGGAGTTAGGGTAGGGTGAAGGAGTTAGGGTAGGATGAAGGAGTTAGTGTAGGGTGAAGGAGTTAGGGTAGGATGAAGGAGTTAGGGTAGGATGAAGGGCCTGTGGAGAGTCTGGAGAATAGGACATGACAGAAACACACAGGGCCTCTCATGCCGAGCCTGTGTGCTGTCACCCTGCTCCCGAGCGCCATGTGGCACTTTGTTTAAAGGATTGAGATGATTAATTGCTGGGTACTTGACTGTGTCAGGACTCTACCACCCCGACAATAACACCACCATCCTGCTGTACACACTCTTATTCTGAAAACACACCATGGCAGTGATGGATTGAGGGACAGCATGTGTGTGTGTGTGTGTGTGTGTTCTTGTGAGCGAGGCATGCTGGGTATTAAATGTTCAAAATGCCTGTCATTCATGTGAGGTGAGTGATTTAAAAAAGAAATAAGTTGTAGAAGGATTTGCATGATCTCAGATACACCTCACGTCTTTAAGTCTAAAATAGAAACACTTCTCCTTTCCCATGTTTTTGACGCGATTCGGCCCACACCTTCCACTTGTGTTTAATTATTTATGTTATCTATTTGATGTCTTTTATTTTTTATTTCTTTTTACAGTTTTTAAATTATTTCCTGCCTTTTTATTTCTGCAAAGCAATCTGAATCACCCTTGTGTACAGCATATATAAACTTGCCTTCCTGGTGATTTTTAAACCACGTTACACACTACACACTACACACACACACACACACACACACACAGATAGTGGAGTGTGTTTGTCTTTTAGAGAGTTCTCACTCGGCAAAGCAATAAATGAGATGATTTCGGGCCGAGAGGCTAATGCATTCCGTTCCCACTGGTGACACACACACACACACACACACACGGGCTCCCCTTCACGAGCTCCCCTCCTCCGCTGAGGGAAACTCTCAAAAACACACTCCACCACAACCTCCACCTTCAGAGCCCTTAAGAGGAACACACACACACACACACACACACACTCATATGCACTCACACACACACACATGCACTGCACACTCTCACGCGCACGCTCTCAGTGAAAGTCAGGGCGCGAGCATGGCGCAGGGGCACACCGCTCCGCGCGCCTTTCCGAAGCGCCGAGTTTAATCGGATCGACCTGTAGTCTAGTGTGTGTGTGTGTGTGTGAGAGAGAGAGAGAGAGTGTGTGTGGGTGTGTGTGTGTATGTGTGTTCTGTCCCGATATGAAGCGGAGCTCAGCGCTCGGATGGCTGCTCTTCTGGACTTTATTTCCAGCGGGATTATTATTAAACCGGGAAAAACCGGAACACTGCAGCAAGGATGAGACGGTAAGACTGACATCATCATCATCATCATCATCATCACCTTCATCACCTTCATCATCATCACCTTCAGCAGACCCTGCAGGAGTCTAATGGTCAGAGTAGTGAACCTGAGACCTGTTACTGTTCCTAAATTCCCATGGAATTTTAATTTTAAATGAAAAGAAAATGTATTTTGAAATAAAGGATTATAAAACGCATTAATCCTAGCTCAGTTTTTTGGAGTCTAAAAATTTAATTCAGATTCGCTTAATTTTTTTTTTTGCACGTGTCTGCAATGACTTTAATTCTGTTTATTTAAATTATTTATTTTACTGCAGTCATTAAGTTTAATGTTCACTGAGGCTTAGGAAGGGCTTTAAAAACCTGGGGAACTGAAAGTGCTATAGACGTAAATCTTCTTCTTTTTTAAATTATTATTATTTTAATAATTATAGGAATTAAATCACATTAACTCATTTATTAATTTAGAACTGCTTTGACTTTATTAATATTAGGCAGCATTTCTAGTGCATAAAAATAAAAAAACAACACATTTAGAATATATTTGACAAAACAAGTGAGATACATTTCGCTTTTGACTTTATTAATTAATTGATTGATTGATTGGTTGATTGATTGATTGATTGGTGTGTTTTAGTGCACGCATTTTTGAACCTGCAAAAGATTTGTGCGAATTTATCACAATAATGCAGTAATGACAGATTAATAACAACAAGTAAATATTGAAAAACATGATTATGATGTAAAACCTGTTCTGTAGAAAAAACCTGTATTAATAATAATAATAATAATAATAATAATAATATTATTATTTCCCATGGAAACATTTGCTAAAACAATTACAACTTTCAGAGGCACGCAGCCAGTTTCCTGTCACATCTCTGCTACAAGAAACAAACTCTCGTGCCAAGTGAAATATTTCTCTCTCTCTCGTTCTCCTCTTTGGTTAATGTGACAGAGCAAAGTGATGATGATGATGATGATGATGATGATGATGGAATGCACATGTCCGAGTCCGGGTCCCGCGTGTGTACTTGTACGAGTCTATGTGGTGTTTTCTTTTTTGTTTTTTGCTTGTTTTTTAAATAAGGAAGTGAAGTGTCAGTAAAAGTGAAGCCCTACACAAAGGTCAGTTTGTAAAAAGCGCATGATAAAGTCGGATGTGTGTGTAATTCCACATCGCATCAGTGTGGGAATTCTGCAGCTTTAGGGTGGTGGAAAAAATGAGCACGATTATAATATCATTAGTGTCGTTTGTCCTAACATATAAATCCCACAGAATAACAAGCGCTTAATGATATCATTTAATAGCTCTGGTGTTAAAATAACTGAACTCGCGTTTTGAACTTAAGCCTCGGTGCTGAATTGATAATAATAATGTTTCAGAAAATGTTTCATGCCAAAACAGAAACACACTTGCACTTACAGTAGGTGAGAATTCAAAACGGTAACACTTAAATCAACACGGTACTCTCTAATAAATAAATAGATAAATAGATAAATAAATAAATAAATAAAGCTCTTCGGCAGGCCGTCTCAGGGAACCCTTAAATATTTCAGGTAAAACTACCCTGTGTCTCTATCAGACATGGAGACCCTCAGTAGAGCTCTTTTAGGAAGAAAGGATTTTTTTGTGCCTCCATGTATGTTGGTAATGTCATCATAAAAAAGAGATTTAGGCTGCTTTCAAACTTGGCGTCTATCTGTCTGTCTGCATGACTTTGTTTCTGTTCGTCTGTCTGCCTATATGTCTATCTATCTATCTATCTATCTGACTATATATCTGTCTATCTATATAGCCATCTATATAGCCACTATCTATCTATATATCTATCTATATATCTATCTATCTATCTATCTATCTATCTATCTATCTATCTGCCTGACTGTATATCTGTCTATCTATATAGCCATCTATATAGCCACTATCTATCTATCTATCTATCTATCTATCTATATATCTGTCTATCTATATAGCCACTATCTATCTATCTATCTGACTATATATCTGTCTATCTATATAGCCACTATCTATGTATCTATCTATCTGCCTGACTGTATATCTGTCTATCTATATAGCCACTATCTATCTATCTATCTATCTGCCTGACTGTATATCTGTCTATCTATATAGCCATCTATATAGCCACTATCTATCTATCTATCTATCTATCTATCTATTTATCTATCTATCTATCTATCTATCAATCTGTCTGTCTATCTATCTATCTATCTGTCTATTTATCTGTCTGACTGTATATCTGTCTATCTATATATCCACTATCTATCTATCTATCTATCTATCTATCTATCTATCTATCTATCTATCTATCTATCTATCTATCTATCTATCTGCCTGACTGTATATCTGTCTATCTATATAGCCATCTATATAGCCACTATCTATCTATCTATATATCTGTCTATCTATATAGCCACTATCTATCTATCTATCTGACTATATATCTGTCTATCTATATAGCCACTATCTATGTATCTATCTATCTGCCTGACTGTATATCTGTCTATCTATATAGCCATCTATATAGCCACTATCTATCTATCTATCTATCTATCTATCTATCTATTTATCTGTCTGACTGTATATCTGTCTGACTGTATATCTGTCTATCTATATAGCCATCTATATAGCCACTATCTATCTATCTATCTGTCTATTTATCTGTCTGACTGTATATCTGTCTATCTATATAGCCACTATCTATCTATCTATCTATCTATCTATCTATCTATCTATCTATCTATCTATCTATCTATCAATCTGTCTGTCTATCTATCTATCTATCTATCTATCTGTCTGTCTATCTATCTATCTGTCTATTTATCTGTCTGACTGTATATCTGTCTATCTATATATCCACTATCTATCTATCTATCTATCTATCTATCTATCTATCTGTCTATTTATCTGTCTGACTGTATATCTGTCTATCTATATATCCGAGACTCTGTTCTCAGAGCTGAACACTGAAGCGTTTTATAAAACACAGATTTTCACATTTCAGTTCGACATAAAAGTCGACGTGTTAGCCGAACTCTTCAGCACTTTACTGTGGGATTCGACCGGACAGCTTGAATTTTAACCACATGTGTGTGCGTGTGCGTGTCTGTGTGTGTGTGTTTCTGCTGAATGCTCAGGTTTTCATGGTGGGATTTCAGTTGAGCAAACTGTGAGCACTTTCTAAGCTCAGTAGGATCATCTGCACTCGCTGACGTGTGAGTCGCTAATGTTCTGACACGGTTCGAATCGATGAAGCTTTATTTGAAGTGGATCAAACTGCAGCGTTTATGACATTACAACATTCCCCTTACACTGTAGCTGATTAGCCGAGCTGTCTGAGAACGGAGAGCCAGTCTTGAATTAAAATAGAATTATTTACACTCCTTTGACAGTTTGATTAATCACAGTGTATATCTCTCTCAGTTGAATCACAGCCATTTTTTTAATCATTTAACTTCATGGTTAAATATAGATTTATCGGCACATGTAAGGCGGTCTGGGAAAACCCATCAGATATCACTGTCATGTCTAAAATCATCGCTGTTCTGGACTAATCCAAGACAGACATTCAGACAACTCACCTGACTTCCAGCAACACATCTTTCCTGTTTAACTCCATCTCATCCAGGGTGTTTAAACCGTTCAGTCACCTCTAAGGTTTTCGCAAAGATGTCCGAGCATTATTTTCTCTGTTCTGGATTAATGACCAAAATTGAATTTTTAAAAAAAATTTTTTTTTTTACTTATAACATACTTTAACGCCTCGACTTTATGGAAACATGAATATATTTCACCAAAATGATGTAGAAATGTTTTTTTTTAAAACTTTCTAACCATCTTGCCTTGATTTCTGTCTGCAAAGATTATGTTGCGTAAGGAACTAGTTTAACAAACCCAGCAATAAAAACAGTCAGTCCGCATAAAGACGTCTAAAGCCTCGCTAGCTAAGAGTGATTTCCTCGCACCGTGAACATGACGCTTTGATCATGTCAAAATGCCTGTGATGTTCGTGCGCCGAAGTCGGAACGAAACCTTTAAATACGATTTTCTCTCTTTTCACTTTAACCAGACTTTCAAATGCTAGACCTTTACTTGTGGTTGAGATACACTGACAGAAACATTGTGTTGTAACTTGTTGCAGGTAATTAAAAATTTTTGTTTTTTTTTTTTGCTCAACTGAAAAAAAATATGTTGCAACATATAGAAACTGATTTTTGTAACTGAGAAACACATTCCAGCTCAGGAGGAAAGTCTGTAGTGTTCATCACTATATACTGTAGAAATGTTGCTGCAAAAAAATACCATTAGCAAGTGAAAATATTTTAAATATCATATATATTCATATAGGTGTATATATAGTTATAGATAATAGAAAATACTTCCTATATAGAATACTAGAAACCACATGCATGGTTATAAAACCTATTTCTAGACATTTTACTAATTTTAATTCTTGTTTATTGGCAAATGTTTTTAATTGACAATCATTTTCAGCATTTATTTCTAGAAAGATTTTGAACTTATACTTAGATTATTTAAAGTTTGAAATGAGTAAAATAATAATATATTAAATAATCCCAGGTTTTATTTACAGTAGCTGCACAATTTTTGTTTATAGCTGCACAAAAGTTGTTTTTTACACCACGTGTTCATCATGGGAAGATCTACCACAGACATCAACAGTTAACAGTTAGTGCGTTTTTTAGTACTTTTTTTTCCTTTTACAAAAAAAAAAAGTCCAGCTGAACGTACAATGATGGTACAAAGGTACAAAGAAACTGAAAAAAAAAAAATAAATCTTCAGAGACTAATGTTGATTTGCCAACTTTGTCCAGAAAAGGCCATTTGAATTATTATTTTATTATTTTAACACCTAAATATATATATATATATTACATTATATATAATATAGTCTTTGGTTATTATGAGCTATAACATAGTTACAATAATAGTAAGAGGATACATTTCTAAACAACAACAACAATAAAAAAAAAATTAATAATAATAATAATAATAATAAACTATTAGAATGTATATTTTATTAGATTTTCATATTTAAAATATGTATTTATTTTTTAATTATATAATAACCCTAACCATTATTATTATATATTATATATCCACAAATATTTATTTATCAGAATAATAAAATAATTTCATAGCAATTTCATATTTATGTTTTAATTACTTATCAACGTGACAGAATTGTACCTGGGACCAGAGCTGAAAGGTTTTGTTCAGGAGTCTTAACAGCTGCTCTGTGACTGTCCTGGGACTTGAACTCACGGCTTTCTGATCATGTTTTTAACTCTACATTCAAATGTTGTACTTCAACCTTCATGAATTCTACTTACCTCTGACACCGTCACTCTCATGTGTCCCCCTCCTCAGAGAGCGCTGAACTCGTTCCTGTGGACGGTAAAACGTCCTGCCCCTCAGCCGCCCTCCTACCTGTTCGGCACCATCCATGTGCCCTACACGCGCGTGTGGGACTTCGTGCCTGAGAGCTCGAAGCGAGCCTTTCAGAGCAGCACGAGCGTGTTCTTCGAGCTCGACCTCACCGACCCTGTGACCGTGTCCAAGCTGGCCAGCTGTCAGCTCTTACCTAAAGGCGAGAGCCTGAGGAGTCTGCTGCCTCAGGACATCTACCTCAGGCTGAAGCGCCACCTGGACTACGTGAGGCACATGATGCCGGCGTGGGTGAGAGCTGAGCAGCGCTTCTACGCTGACTACCTGTTCAAGGCCATCGCGGGAGACTGGGAGCGCAAGCGGCCCGTCTGGGTGATGCTGATGGTGAACTCGCTGACAGAGTGGGACATGAGGTGGCGTGGCGCTCCTGTGCTCGACCTGTTCCTCGCCCGTGAGGCCGAGCGCATGGGCAAGAAGACCGGAGCTGTGGAGGACGTTGAGGAGCAGTGTCACCCGCTGAACAGACTCAGCCTCTCTCAGGTCAGTGTGTGTGTGTGTCTGTGTGTGTGTGTGTGTGTGTGTGTGTGTGGATTTCATGATCCTAGACACCACAGTAGTAGCACTGACTCAGAATTTTTATAGGTAGGCTAAGTGTTATATTCCAGATGTGTGTGTGTGTGTGTCCAGTTAGATCCTTTGTACGTCTTGTGCTGTTCCGTGGCTTTCAGTTACACCCAAATCGTTGCGGTCATGCACTCTTTGGTGAAAAAACGTTCTTCAAAAATCTCTTTCTATATTTTAGAGTTCATAGCTTCTTAAAAGACAGCTGGTTTAGAACATTTTCTGTTAGCGAAACACTTTGTTTTAGGGTTCTGTGTATATCCGGATTTAAATGCCAGATTTGAAAGTCTGATTCTATCCTTGACTGACTGTTTTTGCTAGAATGGTGGGACTTACGTACTACAACTGCCATGTATTTAGGAGTGGTCTATCTCTACTCATACCATCTCTGTCACCAGACAAACCACTTTTGCTGCAAAGCTGTAACACCAAGACGATGGAAGGATGAGACTTTTATTCACGAACAATTTCCAAATACAGTCCAGAGTAAGACGATTAAAAAGACACAATCCAAAGGTCAGAAGGCTAGCATAACTTGAAGTGAGAGGCAGGATGCAAGTGCATAAACTCACTATGAGAATAATCCGTAATCAAAGTAAAACAAAAAGAGAATGTGGAAACAGGAATTAATGATACAAAAAGCATGAAAAGACGCAATGAACAATGGCTAACTGTAACATGGCTATGCATTGACAAACTAATTAAGGACTAACACAGAACAGGTGAACACAATCGGGTAACAAATCAATGACTGGACAAGGACGGAGATAGGACCTGTACAGAAAACCAAACAGAAACTCCAGCAAGAGAAAAAAAACAAAACAAATAACCCATCAACGACGGCTCAGAACTAGCAAAAACGAAGAGCTGAAAGAAATAAGGGCCAAACAGTAAGCAGGTGAGGAAGAGCAGGGCCAGTAAATTTCCTCGGAGAAGCCGACATGGTAGTCTGATGACAGCCATGGACAACCTGGAGCTGATGAATTGAGCCCAGTGATTCTGGGTATTGCCGGAATAATCAAGTGCTGACGGTCTCGTGATGATGACATCACCATCTGCATGTTGAGTAGGACAAATCAGAGGCAGGGTTTTGATTTATTACACTGAGTCATGTGTGTATCTGCTGGAGGAAGTTGGCCGTCAAAGCAGACCCGGTTGTGGATTAAGTGCTATTTATTATATACTGACAAACAGGAGAAGGACAAAATCGAAGGAGACGTCCGATTGTGCTGCATTTCTGGGAGAGTGCTGAACTGCTGAGTAGATTGATAGATCTGGGTTGAGATGAACGATGAAGAGTTTGGAAGAATCGTGTTACGCGGTATCCCGTGACCGCGGACTGAAAGACGGACCCAAGAACCTAATTACGTGATGACATAAGCATGGAGACTATCTGTCTTTAATTTCTCAGCCTATATAAAAAGCATCAACGTGAGGTCAGATATAAAATTGACCTCATTATTTACACTCTGTCACGGCTCCTGGTGAATGACCTCTTGGCTAGGTGACATACACACTCCCCGACGCACTAACACACCAACTTACAGCAACCGAACCTGCAAGCCAGCCAGACTCCGGCGCTAATTTGAGAGATGTCGCATGAGCTGCGCAGATTCTCACTTTTCATTCTCCTAACTATGCTGTCAAAGGAGTGTGGTGAGGAATCGTGGGAAATGTAGGCCATGCACTGGATGATGGCTTTGTCTTCGAGGAGGTCAGAGCGCCTGTCTCGTTCCCAGACCGAATGTGAGAAAGGTTTCTGTTTGTTTTGTTTTTTTTTTAAGCATATTTTATTTGTCTTGCTTATCCGGGTGAACTCAGATGAACTCAAGCATGGATGAAATTCCAGCTTTCAGATGTGTCCCTGCAAATAGGTGAAAGGTAACACTCTATTTATTCATACCGCGGTGTTGGGTGTAGGATTTTAACTCTCAAAAAATGTTAAGAGAGTCATGAGAGTCATGAGAGTCGGTAAGTGATATTTGTCAACACGTCT
Source organism: Pangasius djambal (assembly GCA_022985145.1). Lineage (NCBI taxonomy): Eukaryota > Metazoa > Chordata > Actinopteri > Siluriformes > Pangasiidae > Pangasius > Pangasius djambal. The sequence continues at coordinate 2,546,758 of CM040982.1, read as the reverse complement.
ACGGGCGACACAAGCGGGTGGATGTAAGCTTCTTTATTAATAAATCCAAATCCGCAGACAAACTCATAAACAGTAGGCAGGCGTGGGTTGCCCAATCAGACAAATAAACTCAGAAATCAAGATGCAAAGCTGAGAAAGTGTAAAAAAAAATAAAATAAAAAAAAGGGATAATAAACCAATGAAAGCAAAATGCTCAGAGGAAACAGGTGAAGTTAATAATGAGGTGAGAGTCATAGATGTAACATCTGGACTGGAGTGCTGATGTCACAAAATTGTCTGAATTGCCTGGAACAATCGTAATCACCACAGGCAAAGGTCAAAACTCGAACAAACAGCAGTGTAGAAGGCTGAAATAAAAAAAAAATGGAGAAAACAAACAGAAATATCAGAAATAATGCTCAGAAATGCAATCAAAAGAAAGTCAAAACATTGCATCAGAAAAACGAGCTGCTTAAATCCAGAGGAAACAGGTGTGCTAGTGTTCAGGTTAATAAGCAGATGTAAATCCAGGTCGGATCCGGAGCGGATTGGGGAGCGGATTGGGGAGCGGATTGGGGAGCGATGGCTCATGAAATGGCGGTGAAGTCAGATTCGACAAAAGGAATCCAGAGAGGACGTTATTATTATTATTATTATTATTATTACGAGGGTAAGTCAAAAATAAAACCTTAAAAGTGCAGCATAAATTAGAGAAACAGCTGTAATGGACACAGCTGTAATTTACATAATTTATGATCTCGCTTTCAGTCAGATTAAGAAATGCAACAGATGGTGCATCGGTGGCTGCACGTGCAACCAGAAGAATTTTTTTCTAGAGAAATTTGGATACTAGTTAAACACCTGAACACTTGCATTGAACGAACACCTATTTGCAATAAACAATGCAAAACAAAAACAATATCAAAAAACATATTATTATTATTATTATTATTATTATTATTACCTGTTGTCTTGGGATTATGACTTATCTTACTCTTGATTATCACCAAGGTTAATTATAAAGGTTCTGCTAAACCTGGCCTGTGATTTGAATTTTAATTCATTCGTAGCTATTAAAAAATCTGGCACAACAAAATTTAATAAAATCCAAAAAGCTGAATTTAAAGAATTTACACAGTAGGGGTCACATAGACTGGCTGACTGTGTGAAATGGTGCTTTCAGAGCCACGGGTTGCACATCATTATCCAATCCTTCTTGGCTAGTTTAGTCGTTCTGGCTCCATTGATCCAGACTCGTCTTCAGACACTGCTAATGCCGGAGTTGAACATGGCGGAAAACCTCTTAGGTAGAAATAGGGTCTTAGGAAGGCCAGCCACTGAGCTGTATGGATGGCTCTGCTGACACACACGAGCTTCCCCGCTTCTATGAAAAGTTACTGTGTTTCCATCACTCCGAGCATTGCTTGTTTTCACATGCTTTTGTTGTTGTTTTAATTAAATTTAATTTAATTTTCTTCCCCCCTGTTAGTTCGCTGGTTTTCATTAGCTCAGTCTGTTATTTGGGTCCCATGTCTCTTGTTATTACTTCATCACACTGTGTATTTATTTCCGGTTTGTGCTCTCGGTCATTGCGTGTTCTTGCTTCTCATTTCGTGTTTCGTGTTTCTTGGTTTGCTTTTCTTGCTTCTTCATACCTTTCCTAACAGCTCCTTAAATCCTTCTGTCGGTTCAATTGGTACAAGTTCTTTTTTAATGCATGATGTCCGATTGTTCTCTATCATTCAGCAATCATTTAAACGATGTCAATCCTTTAGAGAGTTATTTTCAGAAAAACGTCAGAAATTGTGATCTTGACGGTTCGTAACGGGACAGAAAATATAAAACTGCATGGCCTCTCTAGCCGTGTCACATTTCCGCACACAGACACGATAAGCAGAATAAACACGTAGCTGGAGCGTGATTGTAGGAATTTTGGAGTTTGTAGAATTGCAGCTTGCCATTTAGGGAATTTCATGCCTCCTACACCTTTTGGGAGTCAATTCCAATTACTTCTAAACTGAGCATAAAGCGTATCATGTGTCATTGTAATGAGAGCCGTGTTGGATGTTCTGCGTCAGCTGTTATGCAGCGCTCGCAGCCAGCAAGGAAGTTTCTGGAAAAGGCTTAACTGGCGAGCTCTCTTTAATCACGGCTCCAATCAGGGGCCTTTTGAACATGTGGACTTCCTGTGGGTCTCCACCTAAACATAGTCCCAGAAGAACTAAAAGAGCATGAAATGGAAAGGACAGTTTTAAAATTAGCGTGACGAGCTTGAACTTGAGGGAAATTTTTTTTTCAGTCGAACGAGGTCCTGGGTGAAGTCTGAAAGGCGTGACTGACGGAAGGAAGGAGAGGAAGACTTAATGGAAGATATAAATGCTTTGAGTCAGGAAGATTTGATTTGGGACGGGTCCAAACACTACCAGCTGGTGTGTTACTGAGTCCTAATAAAACTGAACACTCAGACTTTTCTCAAATCTGCCAAGAACGTCAACCCAAACAAGAAGGAGAGTCTGGGTTAGACGAGGGGACTTCCTCTCCTTCGTCTCTTCTGTTTCCTGTACTGTTTTAATTTTCCCCCTCACTACACGAGCAACATTTTCTACCAACATTTCAAAGAATTAAACACTTCCAGGACATCCCCTGAGCAAGAAATACACAGGTGCTGGACAAGTGACTGGTTTGTGCGTCCACTGAGAACCCTGAAATAACAAACAGCCCGTGCGGGCTATAATCGCAGAAGTACAGCAATGCGACAAACGTCAGTGATGTGTCGTTCGCAAACGAGTCTCCGCTTTGACTCGACCCTTTTACATGACAAGCACTGAGAGCCACACAGACATACAGTGGGGTCCAAAGGTCTGCGAGCACGAGTGAAAACGCTTCTACTTTGCATTCTTTTCTAATTTAATGCAACAATTTTCATCACAAATTATATTATTGAGAATAACTTGAGTGAAAAGTAGAATCTTTGGATATGAATTGCTTAGTATTTGGTATGTCCACTTTTTGCCTTGATGATAGTGTGCACTCGAGCTGGCATGGACTCAGGTTTGTGCAAAAGCTTATGATCCATTTTAGATCAAATGTGTGAATCAAGTGTCGTCAGAAAACGTGCTTCAAAAAGGAAGGGATCAGTCTCACGGAGAATCTGACCTTTTGTACAAAGCAGTTAACTTGGTCAATACCACACATTTGCTTACATTTAAATCGGGACCTAGAAATCGTGCAGAATCTTGAATATTAAATATTTAAGATATGGAGCATTTACTTTTTGTTTTAAATTTACAAAAGATTCTAAAAACCTTTTGTTCATTTCCAATTTTAAATGAAAAACAAAAATCCCAGATTTGCAGTGTGGCCTCACACTTTCGGACCCTGTACTGTACTAGAAATAGTGCTAGTCGTAGCTAGCGGATTCGCAACTTTGGTTTTTATTGTACAAGGCATTTGGGATTTTTTTCCCCCCTTTAGTTTTAGCAGGTGTACACAATGGCATTACTCTTGCAGTGTCAGTTACTCAAAATGCTTCCATGGAAAACTGTTTTCGGCATCTGAGCTCATCGTTAGCATAGTACCAGAGACTGGTATGCAAAACAGACAGTTCGGTGAGTTTGAAAGCGACATGAGAGTTTTCTCTTTTTTTAAAAACTGTGACAGGAAACCCAGTTAGTGATAATATTCAATAAAGTTTAGAATAGTACATAAGTATGCAGTTTGAGACACAGCGCTAGTATATTTAACGGAGGTGGATAGATGGGTAAATTTGTCCATTTTTATTGCTGAGCTAGTGCAACGTTTCAGCATAGTGAATATTTTTTAGATTTGGTTTAGATTTTTGCCTCCTTTCTTTACATCGAGTACGATTTTGACGCATTTTGACCCACTCTTTTACATACGTACAGTCAGTACGTTTTGAGTCTCCACTCAAACTGTCTCTGGCACCAGACAAACCATTTCTCCTTCAAACGTACACAGTTGTAACACCAGGACAACGGAAGGATGAGAGATTTCTTCACAAACACAACATCCAAACGCAGAATGCATTGCCTATTTGCACTTCATGCTGTGTCGTGTCCCGTGTTTGCTCTGTCTGTATAACTGACACGAGTGAAACGAGTGAGGATCCCAAAGCACTCGTTGCACGCGGCCAATAAAGCTATATTGATTCTTCAACCTTGAAAAACAAAACCCCCTAAAAAACACACAGTCAAGAGGTTAGAAAGCTAGAAATTCACAAAATAAACCAGGCTATCTATTACATACCAAACTAACGCCACAGAAATGACAAACACACTCATAATCTTCACGGTGATTTGGTTTACTCATTCGCTAAGCCCATGGCCATAGCTAGCGGATTCGCAACTTTGGTTTTTCTTTTATTAAAGTGATGGACATTACAACATTATCAGAGTTATTGCTCCTATAAATGATGCTGAATGGAATCTAATGATAATTATATCTTATATGTTCAAACTTTCCCAGAATTTTTTTTTTTTTTACCGTCCACTATACCACCTCGAGAAATAAAATACAGCTAAACACTTAGCTAAACACACGTTTTCAAGAATGTCCAGTCTGTGGAAAAGCTCACATTTGACCAATATGCAGTGTTGAGTGTGAGAAGCTCCACCCTCAATAGTTCCTGGTCTGAATAAAATACCTAATCTGGAGCTGGTCATGAACAGGAACTATGGCTCATGAACTATTTGATTTAAAAAGTGCTACTTTGTTTACTGTTGATGTCGTGAGCTGCTGTGTTGATCTGACGTCATGTGCTGAACTCGAGGTTGACGAGACCTTCCTGACTTTCCAAACAGGAATTCTGTGTTCTTTGTTTTTTTCTTAGTCAGAGGTCGGATATTTAGAGTTACAATTTCTAGTTGAACACAGCACTACAAGAAGTCCTTGCTGATGTGATCGGAACTCACCTGAAAAAAAGTTCCTCAGTTCTTGGAAAAAGTTCCTGCAGTGAAAACACACCTCTTATTCCTGGTTCTTTCTCTGTATCTTCCCTGTTTCCTTTCTGGTATCACTTTCACTTCTTTTTCTGCCCTCATCTTGTTTTACCTCCTCTCACTTTTGCCTCTTAAATCCATGCAGCCTTCTCTCTTATCTCTAACGCTCTCTCCTTCTCCTCAAAATCTTCACAATATGGCCGAGAGCTCTAGGAATTTGGAGGAAGAATTGGGTCAGTGTTACCAAAAAACAGAACCCATCTTCAGAGAGCACACTGCCACTCATGGGACATCGGTTTGCCAAATACGATGGTG
>CM040982.1:2518904-2535833 GCA_022985145.1 Pangasius djambal | reverse complement strand
ATGTATAGAGATATATAACTATATTTTTAGACCTTGCACTGTTTACTATCTATTGCCTGGAATTTCATAACATAGACATATCTCAGACTGAACACCACTGCATGGAAATGACAGTGTTCCTCATGCTGGTGAACCTCTATAGGAACCACCACTTGGGATTTTAAAGTACAAAAACGTTGGTTCTTTTTTTTCCTCCAATTTGACCATTTGCCGCTTCCTACCCACTAGTTATCTTTTCTCCAGCCGAAAGCTAGGACATGCTTCCTCCAAGACACATGACGCCACCACATGTTTTCAGCCTGACTCCGTCTCTATACATGATCTTATAGATGCCAATGATTGGGTGGTGTCCCTGATTGATGGGGAGAGAGAGCATGTCATCCCTCCCACCTGGGCCAATGTTCTTCTGTTGTACCACTCTGGAGCCACAAAACTTTTGCTTCTAATTTACATCTACAGTGTAGCAGCATTTTCATTCAGTGCCATCAGTGGCTCTTCTTGTACATAAGACATGCTGCAACGGCAAAGCGCAAAAAAGTGTTCACTCTAAACGGTTCTTTGTTTTGTCCGTCCAGAGGGTTTCCCATTAAGAAAACATTCCTAGACCTGTTAACTGTTCTTTTTTTTTTTTAAGGTTAACATACTACACCTTGTACAACATTTCCTCCATTTTAGCATAGCGTTTGCACTAAAAGAATGTTATGTACTGTATATGCTGTAAGACACAGCTACTCCAACAGAAGTGATCGATCCATAAATTACCTGACTTCCCCGGATACCCTCTTAACCACTTTTTGATATGCTACTGCAACTAAGCTCTCAGATAAATCCAAATCTTCTAAATCTAAAGTACTGTGTCAGTTTGAATGGACCTGACCGTTGAGTTGTGAAGTTACATACTGTACATGGCACCAGTGTTTGTTTCCATTCGGTCATACTCCATCTTTATCTAACGAAGCCCCTCTGAGCTCCGCGTGCTGACATGCTGATGGTTCTTGGACGGCGTCCTCCAGAGTGGATTAGCAGAAATATTCACATACATTCTGAGCCAAGGACCTTCCTGCAAGGACCGAGGCATGTCAGCACAGTGTCCCGCTTCACGTTGTGCTTGTTTGGATGGATCTCTTGTAAATAGTGCATGTTTAAATGAAGAAATTAAAGAGTGCCTGACCTTCCTCTGCATGTAAATATTTACATTCCAGGGCTGCCTCGTAATGGATGGAGCAACAGCGTGATGGAAAAAGCAGCCACCTCACTGTTCTTGGCAAGATAATCACTGTGCTCCTGTTATCCAGCTACCAGCTTCCTCTGATCTATATCACCACAGCCTTGCGTTTATTTTGCCATATAATGCTACAGTTGTAGGATATACAACATACTGAATAACATGCTATGGGAAGTTGGAGTCAGTTCATGTTCATGATTTTTTTATTTATAGAAGCCTAAATCTAAATTTAAGAATACTCCGTCCAAGATGCCTGCCATTTTCATTAGCTACACTACATTGATCTGCTCCTGCAAACAAAACCACCTCTAGCTTACTATTGACTCATACGCTGCTTCTTTTCTGTGAAGTCGCTTGCCCAGAGCACTGGATTGCTATCTAGACATTCCCAAATCAGAAACACTTTATCGCCGAGTAAGCGATATGACAAGCATACAAGGAATTTGCTTCGGTAATCAGGTGTGTGACAGCCACAAAGAGAACAAATAAGGACACAGGCAAATGCAAGATAACAGAACATACAGATGTTTTTTTGCATTTATACTACAGTCCATAAAATATTCCAGATCCTATTGACTGGGGCTTCATCCCCATTATCTTTTATCTCAGCCCCAAATCAGTGCGTAAGTGAAAAATCCACAAAAAAGTTTCCTTTTTTAAAAAAAAAATTAATGAATCTAATCCTACAAAGCGTGCTACAATCCTTTACAATCCTGTCTGAGTCTGAACTAACTTAACAAGGTTGCCATGTTCGTGGCTTTCCTGCCCAAGTGGGAAAGTTTGATGATCTTCAGTATCCTGGTCAGGGTCTCGATGAATCCAAAGCCTATCCTGGGAATGAGGCAGGAATACGCCCTGAATGGGACACCAGTGCATTCCCAAAGCACCATGTACACACTAGGGATGTAACTGTATACAAATACATTATTTGTAATGAACAGATAATGTGCCCTAAACAGATATGAATAAGATCCACACTATTCAGTTTTTTTTCCCCACATGACATCTGGTTGAGACTAGAGTGTGTATTGGGATTAGGATCACACGGGATGCAACAAAAAACTCACCCAAGTGGAAGGTTTTTACTTTCATGCGAGCGCTAGCAAGCGGTTAGATATGAAGCTTGCGGGACAAACAAAGACCGCGTTCATTAACAAGTACATCGTTCATTCATTCATCCTTAGTAACTGCCTGTTCAGGGTAACATTAGGTTTTGGAAAATATTTTTGGAAATATAACCAACTAAATTGGTTAGAAAATACTGTGTGCAGGTACAAACAAAAAATAATAACCCTGAATACAGATACAGACAAAATCTATTTAGAAAATTTTGCATCTCTCACACTGTCATTATGACATTCAGCAACTTTATAACATACTGGATTTCTTTTGTCCACATTTTACAAATAGTCTAAAATGTAACATTAAGAAACTTGAAATCCGTAAATTATCTCCAAACATGCATGAACTTTGCACGATTTATATCCTGGTTGTCAAGAAACTAATTTTTCAAGCCCTTAGATAGAGGCTGGTCGGGACATAAAAAGATTATGAAAGCACGCCCATTTTCCAATTACACTAAATTCCCCCAACGGAAAATCCCACTAAAGCAATCTTGGGGTTAAGGGCCCTGAATTAGCCGTACACTATCAGCCATCGGATTTGTAATTGAACCCATGACCTCCTGAGTCTCTGACCTCCAGTGCTGTACAATGACACTCATACAGCGCAGTCCTTTCACAGTCCTCAGACTACCGGCTTTACACATGAACACTGTAGTGAAAGTCGTCTGTGAGAGTGTGAAGGGGCTTTAGCTAATCCATCACTCGGTGTAACCCGAAGCACTGATGTTATCTTTGGATTCTTTTACGTTGGGAGTGAAGCTGTGAGGGTTTGTTCGGCTTATTTAACAGTAAGTGGAAAATTGCGTACATTTTTTTTTCCTCTGTCAAACTGTTCCTTTTAAATACGATGCCGATTGCTGGACATATTCGGAAACTCGAGGTTTAAATATTTCTCGGAGGAAATCTACATAAACGTGGCAGGAAGTTGTTATCGGCTGATCTGTCGTCATGCACGAGGCGAGCCGAGAGCTGTCTTAATGACTTAATTGGCTCTTAATTGCCGTCTGGTATCCAGAATGAGTTAAACACTCATGGGCAGGACATTACAGGAGACCTGGTGGAAGCTAAAATGGCTGGTTAGGACACATACATGGTTTAATTCCAGCAAACTCTGAGTCTTTACCTACAGTCAGGCAGGTTATGTGATATAAAGGAGCTCCACCGTGTTAGTTACAGAGACGGATGCTAAAAGCAGGGCTAAATGTGTGTGTGTGTGTGTGTGTGTGTGTGTGTGTGTGTGTGTGTGTGTGTGTGTTTGTGAGAAAGAGAGAGAGAGAGAGAGAGAGAGAGACAAAATGTACATATTGCCTAATCTGAATCACAGGGAAAAACCACAGTGATGAAAAAAACAAAAGGTCATAACAGATTAATGCTGATGAGCAACAAAAATAACATTTTAGACATGATAGTACATTTGTGTTGTCTTGCAAGCACTTCCTTTTTAAATTAGCTTGCTTTCCTTGCTGTATTTTCTAAGTACTTGCGAAATCTCTTCTTTCCTTTCTCAATGTTCTCATTTTTCAGTTTTGGGTAATAAAATATTCATTAAACAAAGGCTATGGTGCTAACAACTCAAGCTAATTTGAGCTTATGAAAGCTAGAAGGTGCTAACTAAGAGATCTAAATTAAGCTAAGCTAATGACTATGGTGCTAACCAAACAAGCTGAACTATTGATGACTATTGTGCTACATGAGCTGAGCTAAGGAAGGCTATGGTGCTAATGCTGCGTTCAGCTAAAGCTCGTACCTCTGAACTTCCGAATAGGAAATCGGAAAGTTCTCGGTAAGGTCTCATCAACCCTGAGTACATATATATATAAAACATCAAATCAAATATGGCCGCTCACACCGTGGAACAGTAAATAAAATATCACTTCACTACTTTAAATGAGTTTATAGTATTTACTTTAGCTCAGTCAACATAGACGCATTGGTTGGTTAAATCTATTAACAGTGACCATACAGTTCGCTGTTCTGAGAAAGAAAATACATCATAAACACATGATCACTAATGTTAACTGGCTAATTTGTTGCTAACCGATTACACACTTTCATGGAGGCGTCCATGTTTTTTCCCCATTTGGTGGCTCAGGTTCAGATTTGTTGACAGTTTATCTACATGTATAACAACATTCCCCCATGTTACTTTCCCCTTACTTAATAAATTGTATTTTAAGTGAAACTGTAACAAATGACCTCCTTCATCTTTTTTTTTTGTGTCTTTTTGTTCTGGATTCATGTCATTTTTCACGTCTGGCTTCCCGTCACTGATTTGTTGCCCTATTGTGTTCCCCTGTTCTGTGTTTAGTCCTTGATTAATTTGTCCATTTATCCCCTGCTGCTTCTTTTTCTCATCGTGAAGTCTTATTGTGTATTTATTGCCTCATTATGGTCTTCCTGGTTTCGACTCTTGCCTATTCTCCCCAACTTATGATTATGAATGTCCTACTTTGTTGCCGTCTGCGTGTGTATTGAACCCCGCTATGATTTTTGGATTCACCCTAATTAAGCGCACGTTGAGTCCTGCCTCCACTCACCGCACATTACAGAAACTTCATTGTACATGGAAAAAAAACAGATCAACTTCACTTATGATTCCAATGCTACATTTTTTACATGGATCCAAATGCTTTTGCTGAACTCACGGCTGTCTCTTTTAATAAAACTGAAATCAATAGCTTGAAAGTTTTTTCTTTTAAAACGATGCATGCCGTCCAGATGTTTTTTTCCCCCCAAAAGCCAACAAGTTGATGAATCCATCTTCCTTCATACATCGTCCTGATTAATCATGTCCATCAGCAGGCGAATCCCTCGACCTGACCCGTCTTGTCCCGTCCCGCTGGGCCTGCGCTCCGATGGCAGTAATGAATTCTGCACGTCGAGGCGGATCGTGACTAAGTGCCGGCCGTCTGAGGCAGCTGGTAACGTGAGAGGCAAAGTGCATTTCCATACAGCGGGATTCCCGATGCCAAGGAACGAACCTCGGTTTTCCCCTTTAGCCGGCTCCTGTTTCCTGCATTCTTGTATGGGCTGGAACTGATGCTTCAGCTGAGCTTTAACAGCCTCTTCTCATCCTGTCAGTGCTTCCAAAGAGAACAAAACCCCTCTCTCACATCAAGTATTCAAGAGAATTAGAGACAAAACATGAGTGGTGATGTAGGAAAACAATCGGTGATGCAGCAGAGTTAATGTTAACACCCTGAACTTGAATTCTCCTATTTTTTTTCGGACAACATTAACACCCAAAGTGTCCAAAGCTCACCATACTCTTTATCCGTTTATAGTTACGTTTAATGTTAAGGAACGTCTAAGAAAAAAGTTAGTTCTTACGTACATTATAGCAGCTACATTATGTATATGTATGTATATATATATGATGTATAAGCAACTCTCCAAGTTTGACAAAGATCTGAGATTGATATACATTCCTCACCCACCCACACACACACACACAGCCGATTATATCCAGGTACTTCCTTTGATGTTGTCATATCTGCCTTTACCTGAGATGATGAGATAGGCTTCTGATGTATTCCTTACACTTAGACACTGAAACAGGAGTAAACTGTTTAAAGCCAGACAGATTTAGTGCAGGTTATCAGGAAAGTTGCAGGGTCGTGACCTTTCTCACTTCACAAAGGCTCATCTGGCCTTGTAGGAGAGTTCACCACTGACCTCTGACTGACCTCTGCTTTAATATGATCCATACTGCTTCCTATGGAGTGATGTGGTCATGCCGAGGCATGTACACACACGCACACACACACACAGAATTATGGTTGTGTACTTGACACAGATATATAAGCATATTAAATATATAAAACCCGACTGCTTTAAACCAGCATAGCATGTAAAACTTGTTCAGCCATGGTGACTGAATGGATCCAGACATCTCTCTCTCTCTCTCTCTCTCTCTCTCTTTCTCTCTGTATTGATAAAGTGGAACACCTTTTCCAACTTTTCAGACACAGGAGAGTCTTCGTGACAGACGAGTTTACGCTTTGTGGTTTCTCTGTAACATGACAAGCTGTCTTATTCATGTCAAGAGAGGGACTTTAGGAAATGTTAGGAAAATAATAGACTCGTCTCACCACCATGTAACTGATTATTTTCCTATAGCAGCATGCACCCCTTGTGTTTTACTCCTTACATATTTACAATTGCTGAGAGTGATGTCAGAGAATTGAATGTGTAATACATAAAAATATCAAATTGTATCCAGAATCGAGATGAATTGAGTTTAATGGACTGTACCATCACTCTTCCTGTAAAATCCAGTTTTTAGCACAAAAATTAAAGCTGAAAAAACAATCAAATCAATCATTTGCTGCCAAATCAGGAAACTGATGATGATGAGGTTTTACTATATTCCTTTATAGACAGCGTGCCAACTGTATATATATATATATATATATATATATATATATATATATATATATATATATATATATATATATATATATATATATTGCCTGTATAGATGGAGAAGCTGGCTACATAAAGCACTTTTCATTTCTCCCATCGTCATGTTGTGATTGTAAACCACACCTTTAACTAATAGTGTTTATAGAGAAAGAATGTAGAGCTATAAAAGAGGGCAAAGCTCTAGAAACACGAGTTCTGGGAGTATACTATACAGCCTGGAGGTTATAGGGTTTTACAGGAAGTTCATATGGAGTTTATAGGATTTATAAGAAGTTAGCTAAGAGCAAGGTGGAGTTTCAGGTGTGATTTTTCTCAGACTTGTGGTATTTTATAACTCCTTGTATTAGTAGCTTTACAAGTCATTATTTTCTAGTTTGTGAAGAAAAAACAGACTGAGGCTACGTTTATACGACAACGATGTAGTCAAAAACGGAAAAGTTTTTCTCTTGCGTTTTCAAAAAGTTTCACGTATACACGACAACGTTTTCAAAACAATTCTCGTTTACACATATCTGCGATAACGGCCAAAAACGCTGTATTATGTACGCCAGGCCAGTAGTTGGTGCTGCCACCTTGTTAGTTGGTTGTAATATCCACACTTTGCTGAAGAAGCGTTAGCAAACTCTTGAGCAGCAACACCACTACCATGTACTCCGCCATTGTTGTGTACGTTTGTTCGCTCTTGCCTTTACAATAGACACGTGCTGCGCATGTCTACATACCTAACATGTACTACAAACGCGCATGACGTCACTGTTTTCAAAGATTCCCATTTTGGGTGTTTACATGGAGGCGATAACGGCGGAGTTTTAAAAACTTGTAAAAACCTGTTTTCAAAAATATGCGTTTTCAGTCCCCAAAACGCCGTTGTCGTGTAAACGAACACATAAAAAGTTTCCCGTTTTTGGCTGAAAACGTTGTCGTGTGAACGGCCCCTGAAATTATATTTGGGGAAGTTACTGACACGCTCCTGTTTCCCTCAAATGGCTCATCTAACAAACTTCATTCAAGGTGAAAAATGGACAAGACCATAAGAATCTAACACATTCAGGTTCTTAGTTTCGAACCATTTTGTCAGTTACTCTGAGTTGTCGTCCTGTTGGAAGGTGAAGCTTCGCCCCCATCTCAAGTCTCAGATTGTCCTGTATTTGGCTGCATCCATCTCGCCCTTAATCCTGACCGGTTTCCCAGACCTTGCTGATGAAAAGCATCCTGATCAAGTGATGCTACCACCACCATGTTTTACTCAGAGTGATGAGCAGTGTTGGGTTTCTGCCAGATGTAGCACTTGGGCTAAGGCCAAGAAGCTCAATTTTGGTTTCATTAGACCTTTGCTGAATCTCTTGCTGAAACCTTTTTAATGGTGGACATCTGGACGGAAGTAAAATCACAGCGCGTATAGGAAGGAAGTATTTCTAGTGACCCATGTAAAACCAGCACTGTCCAAATACAGCTTACTGAAATGAGCAATTTAAGGGGTCGTTTACACGACAACGTTTTCAGCCAAAAACGGGAAACTTTTTATGCGTTTTGCCTGTTCGTTTACACGACAACAGCGTTTTGGGGACTGAAAACGCATATTTTTGAAAACAGTTTTCAAAGTGCAAGTTTTTGTACAAGTTATCGTATCCGTGTAAACACCCAAAACGCGAATCTTTGAAAACGGTGACGTCATGCGCATGCGTAGTACGTGTTAGGTATGTAGACATGCACAGTACGTGTCTACTGTAAAGGCAAGCGCATACGTAACACAGCGTTTTTGGCCGTAATCGCGGATATGTGTAAATCGTTTTTTAAACGTTGTCGTGTACACGCGAAACTTTTTGAAAACGCACGGGAAAAACTTTTCCGTTTTTGACTACATCGTTGTCGTGTAAACGTAGCCTTAGTTGTGAATGCACTGTTTGCAGTAAGGAAAGCCATTAGCCACAGGTTACACAACCTTACTGTTTTTTTCTTTCTTTCTTTTAAACTCAAGACAGAAAAGATAGTAACAGATTTTACCAAAGGAAAATAGAGAGAAGACGTCAATAAGGCAATTTTTTTTCTTACAGTGTTGGCACAGGGCCTACATCTCAATCAACTTCACCTCGTTTTTTTCCCTGTCTACCTAATTTTATTAACTTTCTCTCACATTCACATGACTTCCCCTCTCCTTCTGTACCTCACTCTAACTCTTAACACCGCTGAGCTGAAACAGTTTAAACATAACATCAAACACATGGCAGTGTTTAGAGAAGGCAAATGAGTTGAGAAATCAAATTTGTTTAAAGTTTCCAGTCATGGTCCTCCAGTAGCCGGTTACTGAGGGAGACAGTGATGCCTATTACATTATATAACATCCACTGAAAAAAAGAGAGAAGTGATAGATTTCTCCGTAAAGAATAAAGACAGTAAGAAAGGATAAAAGACATAAAAGAAAGCAAAGTGTGTGAGAACTAAATTAAAAAAATCAGGTCGGTAGGGTAAAAGATAGCTAATGTTGCCTCTGGTTTGTCTCTTTTGTTTATATATTTGTTTATTTAAACAGAATTATGCCACAGGATGATTCTATTAAAGTCTCAAATCTGATTGGTCAGAAGGTGTCGATTAACTTTCTATAACAGCAGCTCTGACAGTAATACAGCTTCAAATCATGGGTTTTTATTATATATATTTATTTATATTAATAGGCTATTTTTTATAGTAATGACTCAATCACAGGGACTTGTACGGTCTATGACAGATTGAAAAGCATATAATAATTGATATGGTGAAGTTTTCTCTGAGGAGATGTTTGTTTATCGTTTATGGAAGGAGTCTCCAGTGCCAGCACTTTGTAACAGTCAGTAAAAGGTAAAGCTGTAACTTTAAGTTTTCTGACCGAAGAGGACAGAGGAGTGTACGCTTTGTGGCTTTTCTGAAACAAGCTTCATTTTCACTTCGAGAGCGAGGAAAAAGGCTGGTGAGGGAACGGCTGTTTATGTCTGCTATAACATAACGTATGTTTATAGCTGTGATAACGGGAAATAACTCGAATATCGTGTTTAACTTGATTACCTTTCTGTAACAGCATGACCTACAGTGTTTTTTTCCCCTTACTCATCACACAGCTAGTTAATATTAAGCATTTATAATGGTTTGTTCCACTTAAAAATGAGCAAACTATATAAACACTCAGAGGGAATGCTTCCTTACAAACACAAATCATACTTTGACCGCTGTTTAATTTAGCAGCAAGAAAGCAAGAAAGCTGCTAGACTCCTGGCTATTGTGCTTTTTCTTTGTGCTGCAAACTCAGCCAAAATACCGTTTATAAATTTCTCTTCCAGTTTTCTGAAATCCGAGCTGAACCTTGTTAAAAATGAGGCCCGTAGAAATAAAAAGCACGAGAGACAGAGAGACAGAGAGAGAGAGAGAGACAGAGAGAGGAAACTCGGAGGACATCAGACAACCTGCAGCATGCGAGTAGTGCGAGATATTTGGATTTGAAGCTCCACCATATTAACTACTTTACTCCGAATGGAAAGAATCTTAATTTGATTTTGTCACTTGTGGCCAGAATCACAGCTCCAAGTCACCCAGTGCCAAAATAAAGCTTGTCGCTTTGAGTTAATAAATTCAGAGCACATATTGAGAACTTGCTCCAACTTCAAGAGGATAAAACTTTTTCTATAAATGTAGTAAAGGGATGAAGTTTGATGAGTTGCGTCGCAGCCTAAGGACTGAAGCACTTACATTCCTGAGTGAGTCACAGAAGGTCCACTTACCAGTACCAGAATGACAGAGAACTGATATTAACATCACTGCGTATATGATGGTTTCATTGTTAGTATGAGTTTTGTTAGCATTCTGTTGTTAAATATTGTGACAGGTTTAACGATTGTTGTTCGTTTCTTACTTTGTGGTTGCTTTGGCAGTCCTGTGTAGAAAATCGTCATGCCAATAAAGCAAACTTCTCATCAGAGAGAGAGAGAGAGAGAGAGAGAGAGAGAGAGAGAGAGAGAGAGAGAGAGAAGGGTCCATTCAGATAGACTAGTTTAACTTGGCAGTGAAAAGGCCATGTGTAAGCAGACGGGGTAATTGGTTTCTGATGCCCCTGTCAGCTCGGTGCCAGACCACCTGCCCATGGGAGAGAGAGGGAGAGAAAAAAAAAAATCAACGTTGAGAGAATGAGGAAAAACATTTGCATTAATATTTCACTCTCTCCCACCCACCATGCCATGGGGTGCCTCTTACTGCCACCTCTGCCAACCCAAATGCCCCAAGCCACCCTGGCACATACCCTCACACCTTTTCTCACACTCCTCCTCTGCACCCACATCCACCACTTTCTCTGGACTGAGTGCACCATGGCTGTCTGATTATACACTCTTAGATGAAATGGTTCCTAATCGTTGGGTGGTTGATAGTTCCTGCTTTCTAAAGGAGAACCTTTTGTCCATCTCTCCTAAGAGTAAACATCCCAGAAAAGGTTCTTGATATTCCATAATAGAAGAACTTACAAGAACCATTCCAAATTGAGAACTTTTCAGGCCATGATTTTTTTTATTTTACTCGTTTTGCGACATTCATTCATCTTCAGTAGTGACTTTATCCAGAATCCAGAGCTTATCCTAGTAACACTGGGAGTGAGACAGGAATACACTCCGGATGGGACACCAGTCTATCACAGGACACACACACATTCACACAGTCATTCACACCTAGGGGCAAAGCTTCAGGGTTTTTTTTATGGAGTCTATAGAGTTCACACAGAATGGCCTTGTTGATGAAAGCGGTCAGAGGACAATGGCCTGGCTGGTTCGAGCTGACCGGAAGGTTATGATTATTAAAATAACCACTCTTCAGGGGTACAAGTGTCTCCACTGAATGTACATATTGAATAAGGAGTGCTGTTTTGTAAAAAAAAGCCATTTCTTGCAGCAGAATTTCACAGACACAACATGACTCGTGTTTAGTGGCAATGTTCTCAGCTCCAAGACTTCCTCACCTCTGTCCTTTATAGAGACAGATTTACTGCCCTGAGCACCAGTGCACATAAACAGCATCTGCACTCTTTACTGTATCTTCATGCCTGAAGAGTAAAACAAGCTGTCAGTATCAGCTGGTGCTGTCTGTTCAAACAGCGTCGCTGACCTGCAGTCGACCTAAACGCAAAACCAGAGGAGGGGGGTGTATGGGCGTGAAAGGGAAAGCGAGAGGTGTGAGGTGTGTGCTCATTCGCTACCGTCTCAGTTTTCCAGTTTTCTTCTCTTACATTCTACTGCTTATATAATACTCATTAAAATGCAATGCATCTGTGCAATCAGAGCTAACGAACTAAAACTAAAATGGCTAAACTAAAATATACATTATTATTTTTTATTATTTTTATAGTAAGAGTCAGTCACAGAGACTTGTATTTCAGGTCCTTCACATAAGCAAACTAAAAAAAAAATGTGTGGAATTGTTGATAATGTGAAGTTTTTGGTAAGGAGATATTTATTAAGCGTTTTTGGAAGGAGTCTCCAGTGTCGGCGTGTGTTAGGTTTGGTTTTTTTTCCTCAGTAACATAACTGCATTTTTTGTCTTATTATCTTCAAGTGAGAGAAAAAGAGACTGGCAAGGGAATGACTGTTTAAAGCTGCTGTAATGTAAGTAAGAACAGGAACTTGTTTTGTGGATGTTTTACAACATTAATTATAATTAAAAATGGATAAATAAGTGTCATTCAAGCTGACAAAGAAAACCTAGCGAGGAGCCGTTAGAACGCGTCCAAACACCAAGACCAACAACCCCCTGCTACCTTTCTGCTGTCATTCCTGGTAAAGTATTCCTTTAAGGTCATTCAGTCATGTACTTTCACTGGTTTTCACCCCTCCGGCGATAAGCATGATGTGTTCAGCAAGAGGTCGTGACCCCAACAGCCGCTCCTGAGACAGGCATGAGTGCAGAAAAATCCATCCATCCGAATGTGAGCATTTTTGCCTCCAGTAATGGCTTTACCGGTTGCTCCCTCCTACACACACAGGAAGGGTCGGAGCTCTTTAGAAGTGTGAGGAGGTCAGGAGTGACATTGATCCAAAGATTTCAGGTAGAAAACGGAAAGATACTAGAAAGATACCTAGATAACAGATAGCAGAAGGGTTTGGCAGACAGCTTTATCCAGAGAGACTCCACGCCAGTGCAAAGAGGTCGGCAACTAAGAATACCATCACGCTAAAATCAAGTGAGAGTCTTTAAACAATGTTGTGCTGATTTAAGTGCTTGGAGAAGGAGAACGTCTTTAGTCTTAATCTGATGACAGCCAGAGGGAGTTCAGTCCACCACACTGGTGCGAGTCTTAATGCAAGTCTTCCTTGGGGGTCAAATCAAGACATGCTTGAGAAGGGAGTGTGGTGTAGAACAGGGTGTGTTAAGTGCCTTCAGGTACTGTGGGTGGAGGTCCATTTCTGGATTTAAATCTGAAACAGGCAGCTACAGGAAACCATTGGATGTAGCTTAGCAATGAGGTGATTTGGGAAACTCTGGGAGGTTAAAAGCAAGTCATCCAGCTGCATTCTGGATCAGTTGTAGGGGTCGGATGTTGCGCATGGGAAGACCTGCTGGGAATGAGGTGCAGTAGCCCAATCTTGAGTTGACAAGGGACTGAACAAGCAACTGAGATGGATAGAAATGGCTGGATCCTCCTGATGATGGTGTTGGAGAGGACAAGTTTGACCAGTGGAAACAATACACTTGCTCTTTTATTGGCAGTGAATACTTGCAGTACAACAACAGGCAATAGCGGTTAGCCACAGAACTGCCGAATACAGGAAAAACCAGCAGATGTAACAAATTACAACCTTGAGAAAAAACACAAAACAAACACAAGACAATGTGCCAATGCTATACACGTTGCAAAGCTAAACTAACAACACATTCTTATGCTAACATTCACTCACTTTTAGTAAGCGCTTTATCCTCACTCATGGTGGATCTGAAGCTTATGTTGGGAAACACTGGTCATGAGGCGACACCAGTCCATTATGCTAACAAAGAACACTTAATCTAATGAAACAAATATAATAAAATTTTAAAATAAGAAGAAAACCACCACTGTGGAGGATTACGGTCAATATGCAAAATTAGCCCCCGCTGTACTGCGCAGCGATGCTACACGACATAACCGAATAATGTTAGCGATATGAGGAGAGAATGATAGCTGGTTGCCCAGAGCGACACCAAGGTTACCTGCATTGTTAGTAAAAATGTTTGAAATAAACATCATCATTTAAGTACGTACAAGTTCCTGTCTCTTCCTGACTCTCCATACAGATGTTTCTCAATAGTGGACTTCCTCAAAGGAATGATGGAGTTCTTTTCAAGGAGAATTGCTAACAGGTTGCTAAGCTTCCTTGGATGTTCATGAGAAATGTCCTAGCTAGTGACCAAGGAGTTGTTTGCTGACAGGAAATGCTACAGTTGGTCATTTGCGATGTCAGACAAAATGGCCTCTTCCTATGAACGTTGTCATTCTTTGGCCATGTTTATGAGCTAACTAGCTACTTGTGAGACTACTAGCTAGCTGTCTTAGCTAACCACAGCCTCCTCCTTACCATATGTTTGTTACACTCTGACATTTCTTTTTACTCAATTAGACCTTTTATGTAGAAATTTTAGACAGACAAGTGTCACCGTCAGCCATGTTGGATTGGGAGGAGCAACATGTAAAGGAGTAATAAAAATCAGGATAATAGTGTTTGTAACAGTGGAGTGGTTGGGAGGTAATTTAGATCTTACATTTCTAAAAAACAGCTTTAAATTAATTTCGTGGACACCGTAATGAAAGGGCTAAACTTAAAGTTCTAAAAACGTAGCTATGAGTCACATCTTCTAGCATGGCTGTGTCTTTGCAATGTACATTTACATCTTTTTCATAGGCATATCACCAGCCTCCATAGTTAGATAGAATCAAAAACTTATATATTTGCATTCTTCGGTGTTGGAACTGAATTGAGGGATGCAAAAGCACGTCAAGTGAGTAGACAAGAGATCAAGGACAGATAAGAATGTGTCTGGGAAGCACTCTGTGGGTGGGGAACTGGCGCTTTTTCAAATAAATATTCGACAGAACTGATATATTATAAATATATATATATATATAAAGTCGCATTTTCTTTCTTTTGGAAATTGGCTAAAAAAATGATGGATGAAAATGTATCTAGTGTGAAACCATGTCTCTTCTGCCAGCAGTGGCTGAGAAGAAAGAGCCATCCATCAGTGGAAACAATACAGCACCAAACCAATACTCTTATCCAAATAAGCCATCGGAGAGCGCGAGAGGTGCGCGAGTGGTGTCTTCATGTGAAAAACAGAACGAGAGCGAGGGAGCAAGGGGGTAAGAAGGGAGTCATTGGAAGCACATTAGCCGTGGAGGATAAAGTGGGAGAAACTGGCTTTTTGGAGCGGGTCTTTAACACGTTTCTCTCTGTAGGATTCACCAGCTCGTAACGGAGAGCCATTTCACTTAACGTGCCATTAAAACTCCACTTTTCCTCTCCATGTCTCTCCAACCGTGATCCACCGGGACACAATAGAATCAAACATGAATAGTGTGGTTTCGGTTTAAGAAGACATTTCAGGAATGCCTGCGGATTCGTTTTTTATGCCATGGTTGAATAAGAAGGACCGGATTGTGAGATCTAAGTTATTTAAGCTGCAGTTCTAGTGTTCGAATCTACGAGCCAAAGATATGTCAACGGTTATTGCCTAATTTTTTAGGTTTTGAAACAGCTGTCGATGTGCATCACATCCTTTTTTGTTACTCTGTCTGGTTGTTTCATTGTCACTGTTGTCTACTTTACTGATTGAAATAAAACAAGCTTCCTTTAATCTCTTTTGCCCTCCAGATGTCAAGGGTGGTGCAAAAGTTTTCGACCTGGTTGGTCGTTTGCTATGTCAAACAAAAAAAATGGCCATTTCCTATGAAAGTGGCCATATTTGCGAGACTACTAGCTAGCTGTCTTAGCTAACCACAACCTCCTCCTTACCAGCGTTACCACCGAAATAAGCATCACAACATTCCTTGACTAATTTTGGATTAGCCAAAATAAAATGATAACACAACATTAACACTTTAATGCGTAAATTATTATAAAACATATAAAAATTCGTAGACGGTTTTATTATGCAGAAATGAGATCGTGAGATTGAATCCCGATGATACTACAGAAGTCCAAAGCTGGCCTTCTGACCTTCTTCTACCCTGTGATTCAGAGTGATGACAGCTGTTGGCATCTGTTAGCACCTGAATACAGAATAGAGTAAATAGTGCTCATGAGCAGATGTGCTCGCTAGGTAGTAAGTAGTGGATCACTGTTAGCTAACATCTGGAAAGATGTAAGTGGCGTCAGTATCAGAAGTTCCTACTTAGTCTAGTAGTCTAGTCTGGTAGTTAGTAAGTCAGACTTCGAGAATTCACTATAAAAAAAACTCTCATCAATACACGTAGCCAAGAACCTCTTTCTTTCTGAGAAGTAGATCATTTGACTGACATGACACATGACCATCCAAAAACCTGTTCCAGTATCCTGTTTCATCAGTCTCCTAAATCTTCAGTCTCCTCCAGTTGAAGCCAGAAGCAGCTTCAGGTGGGTCTCCAATTCTCTAAACTCCACTTTCCGTCCTCTCAGTATAACACAATAACAAACGTCCCTTTAATTAGTTCTCAGAGCTTTAATTCAGCTGATTGTAATTGTACAGTAGATCCAGTTATAAGGTGAACCCTGCTTCAGTGGCGCCGTCCGTTCCTCAGTGCTACCTGGATAGTCTAAACATTTCCTAGGTTCTCTCTTTGTAGGCCACCATGAGCGGGAGCCTTAGGAACGATGGATTCGATCAAGAAAATTGAGAACTGCTAGGGCTTTTGAAAAAGAAATTAAAAAAAAATACTATAAAGAGCAGTAAACAGTAATAAATGAAACGAAGTCAATATCTGGTGTGATGATCCTTCACTTTAAATAAATAAACAGTGTCTCAGGTGCAGTGTGTGCAGTTTGATAAGGAAATGAGCTGGAAGTGTTACTGAGCATCTTGCAGAAGCAGCCGCGGTTCTTCTGGAGACTTTGACTGTCGACTCGCTTCTTATTTCTGCAGCGAAACCCAGCAGCCTTCATTCTGTTTTTATCTGAAAAGTGTCTCTTATGTCATCTG
>CM040982.1:2482653-2506162 GCA_022985145.1 Pangasius djambal | reverse complement strand
GATGTTGAGAGGGTTAACGGTTGTGAAGTGAACAGGAGTGAGATGTTGAGAGGGTTAACGGCTGTGAAGTGAACAGGAGTGCGATGTTGAGAGGGTTAACAGCTGTGCGTGTGGAATGAAAGCATGGCGCAATGCCACCTGGGTTAAGCCGTCCACATCTGCACCGACACACTAACACAGCATAACAACACAGTTGGAGAAGAAAGAAGTCAATAAAACAACACACGCGATATTGATGGTGATGCAGCCAGCAGGGGCAGGAGGGGAATGATGTTGGGAAGGGGGTGGTTAGCGGGACGTGAAGAGGGCAAGAAGAGAGAAGGAGGACGAGGAAGGAGAACTTCATCTGATGGTTTGAGCGAGGCTCATTTTGGGATTGTCGGTCTGGCAGAGTTGGGCATGGACATGGAGTCCCTCAGATGTGTGCCATAAAATAAATAATCCCCTCCAACCGCCCACCTCTAACTGCATCCACACACACACACACACACACACTCTTCCACAACCAAGCTTTCTTTCTCATGAAAAATCCAAAACATGACAGTTAGGGCACTAGTACAGAGTTTACTAGTGCACTGACTTCAGCTACTGAGGGTTCTGTGGTTTAGGACATGCACGCACACAAACAAACATAAAACACACAGACGCACACATTTGCCTATTAGAATAGAATAGAATTTAAATTGTATAGTATAGAATAGAATAAAACGTGTATAGAATAAAGTAGATTAGATCTGAATAGAAGAGATTACAGAGAGTATGGCGTAGATTATGGATTAGAGTTGTATAGAATAGAAAATACACACACACACACACATCCACTTTCATTCTCTCAGGTAGATGATTGACAGCTGATCCACTCACATGCGGTGTGGTGGAGTGGGCAGGGCTTTGGACAGACAGCTGCAGTGTGACCACCATCGCCAGTGTGTGTGTGTGTGTGTGTGTGTGTGTGTGTGTGTGTGTGTGTGTGTGTTATTTTGAGTGTGCTAGTGCTAATGCTCCGCCGCCTATAAATCCTCTCTGAAGAGGGTTTACTCTTTATTTTAATGAGGCCCATAAATTCAGGATGAGAGAGAGAGAAAGAAAGAGAGAGAGAGAGAGAGAGAGAGACAGACAGAGAGAGACACTCTTTAAGAGAACAATTAAAGAGTACTTGTTCGGAGAAAAACAAGTAGAACTCAATGTCTCCACCTCCAGCAAGTCGAGTCCTTCTTGTTACCACTGTATGTGTCTGAACTACCCTTCAAATACACTCCAAACAGGAAGGAAGCTGTTAAATGAAAACTACTTCAGACATTTGACCTTGCCGTGACCTTGACCCTGACTGGATTAAATCCAAAATCTGATCAGTTCATCCGCTGGTTATGATGATAATTCCACATTCAACCACCCGTTCTTCAGATATTGCACTAATGAGAATCTCAGACGGACAACTCGAAACATAATGCCTCCACCACTTCCACCTCCACCTCCACCACTAAAGTTTTAGCGCATTAATATGTGTGTGTGTGTGTGTGTGTGTGTGTGTGTGTGTGTGTGTGTGTGTGTGTGTGTGTGTGTGCAGGTTCTGTTTGCGCTGAATCAGACACTGCGACAGCATGAAGGTGTGCGTGAGGGAAGTGTTCAGGGTCCCTTCACCACCGAGGACCTCATCACACACTACAACTGTGGAGACCTCAGCTCCATCATCTTCAACCATGACACCTCACAGGTATACACACACACACACACACACACACACACACACACACAACTTTATATCAACAGTTTGTTTTATAAACATTTGCAAATTACACTTACAGCAGCCTCCAAGCGATTCCAACTGCCTCGGATATGTTTACGTTTGAGATGTCAGTCATGTTCATTCCTGTTTCAGTGATTGGCTGCTGGTTAAAAGACTCCGCCCCTTTGATCATAAGGAGAAGCCGTGCATCCAGGCAGGACAAAACGCACTCGGACCCACCCTCCGTTCACTACCAGTGATATTCTGTACCCAGTGCTGTAGTTTGCACTAGCCAGACACTATCAGGAAAACCACTGCAACTTGCATTAAGCTGTAAATTGGACCACCCAATTTTCAGGGTCACTTATTTCACTACAAAGCCTTGAAAAGCAGGAAACAAAATCTAAAGACGAATCATTTTAGCCAGCTAGTCCTACAGCTCATTCGATATTATTACGCCAAAGAGCCCCTAGACACATTAGCCGCTAAAATGAACCCCAATCCAATTTTTTTTTACAATTACAAAACAGAGAGTTTTATTACATTTCACCCACTAGGACCATTAACTTTTTTTTTTTTACCAGAGGCCAAAAAAATGTAATTTCCTCCTGTTTTGGGGATGCCTGTGTTCAGCATTGAATTTCTTTGTGATGTCACACTCCACAGTAGTGGTTAATGGCTCATATGAAAGTAGACACTCAGGGCTTTAAGAATTTGTTAATAAGTATTTCTTTTTTTTTTACTTAGCCTACTAGGTATAAATGTTATTATGTTATTGTGGCAGCTGTATACGGTGTTTAACTATGAAAGAAAGCTAGAAACCAACAAATAATTCATTTGTTTGTACTGATTGTCGATATTTCTGGCAGAATGGAATGCCAGTATACTGTCAGAAAGGGTTAAACAAGACTAAAGCTACCAGCCAAAACTGTGACTTGCTGCCATAGTCATAGGGACAACCACTGAGGCATATAGACTGGAATACACTGGGGATGGGACTCCAATGAATTCAGGGGAACACACACTCATTTACACCAAGGGGAAAGTTGGTGTAGCTAGTCCACCTGCTGGCATGTTTTTGCGAGGTGGGAGGAAACCAGGGAGAACCCGGAGGAAACCCACACGGAGACAGGTCGAACTTTTGGAACGCCGCACAGACAGTCGGAGGAACGAATCGGGAATTCCCCTTTTCATCTACTATCCTTAGTTATCTTTTGCTCCTCATAACTTTAATTACTAACCTTGTTATATTAAGCTGTTATTAACCTTTAATTTTCATGTCGTATGAACTTTTGAACTGAAATGTGAAAGAGAGAGAGAGAGAGAGAGAGAGAGAGAGAGAAAAGACATCCTGTAAAAGGATGTTTGGATGCTAACAGTATGGCAGCCCATTCATCATTGTCTAGACACACACACACACACACACACACACACACATGAGCAGCGCTCTGCTCCAGTGTGCTCCAGTTTTATTGTGATAATGCACAGCTCAGTTAGGAATCTCTCAGATAAACACACACACGCACACACACACACACACACACATGCACAAGTATGGAACTGCCTCACTGCTTTACCTTTAAGTCTCTTTCTACCTCACGGTCTTCTTTCTTTTAAATTCAATCCAGTATGTGAAGAACAAAACGCGGCATGGCAACACTAAGGTGCGGACTGTTACAATCCTAATTTCCCAACAATTACAAGGTTTCATTAATTAAAGAATGACACATCATACTTTTTATCCTTTTATAGTTATATTTAATGTCGTGGAATGTCAACGAAACAAGTTATGTTGTATGTTATAGCAGCTATAAAGTCATTCTCTCAGTAGTTAATAAGTTAACAAAAGAACACATCTTGTCATGTTACCGAGAAACCACGAAGCATACTCTTCTCCGTCTTGTGTCGGAAAGGTTACAGCTTTACTTCTGACTGCTACGGAGCACTCCTTCCATAAATGTTACAGAAAACTTCACCAGATCGACAATTACACACCTGTTTAATCTGTTTATGTGGAGCGTCTGCTGTACAAGTCCCTGTGAACGAGCTGTTAGTATAGAAACGATAACGTGTTAGATCAAGCTGCACTACTGCCAGAGCTGCTGTTATAGAAGATGAATCAACACCTTCTGACCAATCAGAATCCAGAATTCAATTGTCCTTAAAGTGTCAATTTCACTTCTGTCTCTGTCTCTCAGCTCCCTCACTTCCTGAACAGTTCTCTGCTGGATCACGAGCGCTCCACGGCGCAGCAGATCGACAGCTACCTTCGCCAGGAGCTCATCTACAAGCGCAACGAGCGAATGGCACGCCGCGTCTCCACCCTCCTTCAGAGGAGCCCCTCCCAGAGCTTCTTCTTCGCCTTCGGAGCCGGTGAGTTTCCACCTGCAGTTTCTCAAACGGCTTTCGTTCTCCCCAAACAAAGCCGTACACATCACTCCGTCATGTCTCTGATATTACTCTATTCTCCATGCTTCAGCACAAGGAGACTGCTGGCAGCAGAATAAACAGTTTAAACTTGGCATATGGTGTTAATTTTGTGTTAGAAATGTTCATTGGTTATCTTTTTGAAGAAAACTAAACAATAGTTTTCCCCTCATATTTGTACTTTTTACTTAATGTTATGAAGATTGATACAATACTATGTTTGGAAAAAAAGTTTAGGAAATAATCTCAATTATTTTATACTTTGACATTTCCAGGAAATTGATAAATTTTTTTTTTAGATGATTCATATTTGTGCAGATCTTCATGTTTATCCAATTAAATGCTTTCAAGATCTATATATATCCCGCCCCAGGAGGCGGGTCTTGCTCTACAGTAGCAGCTCGTTAGCACTAAACGTGATTTGTTGGTGTTTTTTGGCTTAGTAAGTCTTAGTATGTCTTCCCGCATACTCTTCCCTTTCCCTTTTCCAACCATCACTTGGCTATGAAAAAAAAAATGGCTGGAGTTTTATTGATTTTGAAGAGACAGGAATTTGTTCAGCGTTGCAGTTGTGTGACCAGTGCTTTTCAGAGGTGTTCTAACAACTTGGGGCTCTTCAACGCAGGAACCTGTCACTTCCTCAGAACGAGAACTTTCTCCATTAGTAAGAGTCAGTAAATGGCTCCTGTTTGCCTTTCTCCATGTTTAGCAGGCTTGCTAAGCTACATTCAGATCTGTGCCTATTCAGTGGGGGTGTGGCTTAGCTATTGGATGTGACTATTGGATGTGACTCTGACTTCCTGTTACAGAAGGAAATACATCCACGTACAGAATCAAATCACACCTAGCAAAGAATCCTGTGAGGGGTTTACTTATTTTTGAATGGATGCATGCTTTTTTCTTGGATTCAATGTTGAAAAATGATTAAAAAATATTTTTGATATTTAGGATATACAAGGGCTAAATTGCACCTTGTTACGAACTAAACATACTGTAGTTTTTCGACTATATACTGTAGATTAAAACTGACAATAACTAAATGACTAAAAGTATCAGGTATTTTCATCAAAAGCCTAAGACTAAAAATGAATCCATTTAAAATTAGCTGTTAAAATTAACACTGGCACACGCTATATAGCAATATTTTTTTAAAAAACGAAAAGGATTTCATACTTAATGTCAGGTTTTATTGCAGAACTTCTTGCCTGCAATAAAAATCCGGTGACAAACACACACAGATTACAAGTTACGTAAAGAAAAACAATCCTAAATGTCAATACTAAATGTCAAGGCAATCAGAGCAATCCTGTTCTCATATGATACAAATAAAAATGGAGTTGGACGAGGAGCTGTGGTTGGAAAAACGCGGATGTGTCCTGGAGTTCTCGTACGGCTCTTTGCCATTTTACTTTCTTTCTTCTAGCTCTGTAATTGTTTGTTTCCCGTATTAGCCTTTAAGACATTTTCAGTCATCGCCGCCACCCGATCTGCACTGATGGTCTGGTTTTGGCGCACGTGCACATCCTATTACAGTTTACACCGCAGCTCTGTTCGAACTGAGCGTGTGCGTCATTTTTTTAGGAAACATATCCTCTATACGGCTTTAGAGCAAGTCGCATAAGATAAAGTACTAGCATATACGGCATCCTGCACATTGAGTTACTGCAGAATAGGGGGGGATCGATACTGAAACTGTATCAGTCTGAAACCATGCAAATGTGCCGTGAATTGCGAACACAAAGCTATTTGCTAGCATGGAGCAGTGACCCAAGAAACTGTCAGTCGTAAGAGCACTTCAGTTCAGCGAGCACTGAGACCCACACGTTCCTGTTATACTTTGATGGCAAGTTAAGTTGCAATTCACGGCACCTTGTGATGCTGTTTGAATGCCATAACGTCTTAAACATAAAACTCAGCATGAGGAGTTTATTGCTTGCAGAAAACAGCAGCAACCAGCATAAACAGTCCTAAATAAATAAAAATGTTCTGTGACGTCCCTGATTTATTAATATGCCATTTTGGTATCAGTATTGGTATCAAAAAATATCAAAAAACATCTTGTAATTTGTACTCAATACAGGTATAAAACCAGATAACTTTATTTATTTATTTATTTATTGTTTGTGTGATATTCCCATAAAAAAAATCTAAAACATCGGGAGGCCTCAGAAGGTTTGTGATGATTGGTTTCTATTGTATATGATCAAACTTATTCTGTAAATTCTCTGTCAGTCACTAAGCTGTGAGCCTGTACTGTTGCACACTTCTGATGATGCTTCCATGCAGAGAAAAATAAAATCGGCACAGACGCAGACATGCATGAGAAAGATTGTCAATTGCTGTCATTGACAAATGATTGCAGTGCAGCTCAGACTGGCGACAGGTACATAACCTCATTGTGGTTTCTTATTTTTTGAAAGCTTAAACAGGAACGAACGTTCTGCCACCCAGATTCAGTCCCAACCACAAATAACGCTAGCTGCGAACTTAGCAAGCCATGTTAATTGCTCAACACCTCTGACATTCACCTGTCAAATCGTGTTAGCATAGCGGTGCTGCTGAGCGTTGCCTCCTAAAGCTAACCAGGCAGGTGCTGAACAGACGCAATCTGTGCGCCTCATGTGGTATTTCGGCTCAAACGGCAGAAGGCTCTGCTCGATATTATATAAATTAGAGGGAACGTAGCTTCCAAATCTGCACTTTTTTTTTCGGAAAGCAGATAATGCGTTACTGTTCTGTAGAGTGTGTTTGGCTTTTGGTCTGAGTCCAGGCAGAACGAAATTGAACAGGACACAAATATCCAGCAGTGCTTCCCAGACTTACACAAACACACAGATAAGAGAGAGCGCTTTGCAAACGCTGTTTCAGTTAGCGTTGCTCGCTAATGGAGCTGATGCTTCCTGTGCAGTGCAGCAGGTTCTACTGATGGTCCGGCTCCAAATCTTCAAATTGATCTGACCATTTGTGGTGTTGGGGGCCAGTGTTCACTCAGTGTGTGTGTGTGTGTGTGTGTATATATATATGAGAGAAAGAGAGAGAGAATGTACTTTATGTGGTTTCTGAAGGGATTAAATGTAGGGGGGTAAAGCTCAGGAGACAAAGACACTGCTCAGGAGGGTGTTTCACAAACACACACACACACACACACACTTTGTCCGTCTGTCTTTCTGTCTTTCTGAGTCTATTTTTCTTCTGTCTTGCTTAAAACAGCACTTCTATTAGTCATTTCTATTAGTTTTAGATTTCCAGGCTGGAAAAATGTTAACAAAAGCCACATATTAGCTATTTTGAGGTATCTGAGATATATTTAAAATTATATTCTTATTACTGATCTAGAAAAAGTGATCAAACTCTGCCCTTAAAAAAGCATTAGCCATTCACAAGGCTAGCTAGCTTCCTCAGGGCCACTAGCATGCTTCCTAGCTAACGTTAGCAAATAAGCTAGTCAGTAAATAAATCAATTTTAGATTTATAGAGCATATACAAAACAACGTCCATTGACCAAAGCGCTGTACAAAGTGCTATATATAAGCTAGTAACCTAATGACCTTCATATAACATACGTCCGCACTACGGTTCCCATGGCAACGATCACCATGTTGTTTTTTTTGTTTTGTTTTTTTTGCGCAGTTTTCCTCAGTGTAACATGGGTATTTTCTCCCAAGTTATATAATGGTATATATTTTAGAGCAGAAACACTGACCAGGTGTGTGTATACGTGTATGTTGACTTACACACACTCTCTCGCTCTCTCTCTCTCTCTCTCTCTCACACACACACACACACACACACACGCTTGTGTTTTAGATCAGTTTCACACAACAGTTGTACATGTAAGTAACAATTAACGACCTATAAGCCCAGTTCATAAAGAATTTTGAAGGAACGTGACTCATGAGAAGACGATGAGAAACATGAGACACTTGAAAGCATCATCGCTGCGTGACATGAGCAGGTTAGGAAGATTAGGAAGTGAGATTTTATCATTTACGGTTGTGCAGATTTGCCTTTGACTTCTGGGGAAAAAAAGTAACATAAAAACACACAGTGCATACGTCAGGCCATTTCTGCAGTTCTTTAGAAGATTTTTAGTCTTTCTGATCAGGAATGCTTGAGTTCGAGCAGGTGTATGACACTCACTAAAGTAAACATAATTTTCACGTCATCATCATTGTTCATTTTTTTTTCGTCTGAAGTTACAAGTCTATTGAGGCTAACGAGAATTAGAAGTCAGAATTGCCCCGAAACCGTTTTTCTAAATATACGCCCAATACCTGCTAAAGTCAGGATGGAGGGATTGTCTGTATACACACCCTCACTATACCCTCGAGGAGGAACTGTATTCAATTCAGTTCAGCTTTAATTGTATATCGCTTTTAACATCGTCGCAAAGCGGCTTTCCAGAAATCCGGACGATTCCTAATGAACAAGCGACAGTGGCGAGGAAAAACTCCCTGAGACGACATGACGAAGAAGCCTCGAGACATTTCATGGAACTAAAGACTTTCGTTACACAGGTCCTGGTTTGCGTTCCCAAAAACAAACAAACAAACAAACAAACAAACAAACATGGATCGTGGTTGTTCGTGGTGATTCCTGGGAACACTGGGTGTGAGGTGGGAATACACCCTCACTGCAAAAACTGACATCTTATGTCATGTCAACTGATTTATCTCGTATTTCCTGTCATAAACCCAATATAAGATTATTAAACATATTTCCTGACATTTTGTCATTTTAAGCTTTACTTTTCTTATTCTATTGCAATCTGCCAATAAAACAAGACTATTTCAAGCTTGAAGTTAATTAAAAGAAAGTCTAGAAATAGGTTTAATACTCTTATTTTTGGTTTACGGTAATCTTATAATAGGAAATGCTAGATAAATTCGACTACATTCAAGATATTTTCATTTGCTAAGCTGTCATTTTTTGCATTGCTGGATTGTTGTACACCAGTTCATCGCAGAGCACACACACACACACACACACACACACACACACCACGAGGCAATTTGGCATAGCCATGTTTTTTTTTGGTTTTTTTGAAAACTCGGATGAAACCCACATTGACCCAGGGAGAACACGTGAAACTCCACACAGACAGAACCCCGAGCTCAGGCTCGAACCTGCACCGCAACCGCCGACATGTTAACAAGTGACAAGATCTATTCCATGTAAATGGATCTAGTGTAGAAAGCTCCAGCTTGCTAGTCCACTGAAATGTATCACTCTGGAGCACTTCCTGAGATGGAAACATACCGAATCATACCACATAGCGCTAAGGAAAAAAGTGAAAATCTGTCCATCGTGGCCACCGCTGCAGCGTTCCATCATTCTGCTCCACGGTGAAGGAAGTGGCACCGTGTCCTAAACCACATCAGCACGATGAGGCAAAGATCAGACACCTAACACGTCGTAGCTAATCCACTGCATATGCATCCTCAGATAAAACACACACACACACACACACACACACACACACACACACACACACACACACACACACACACACACACACACACACACACACACACACACATATGCAATATACAGTCAATATGATGCTATATAATCAATATAGCAACAGAGAAAAAGGTACTAGCATTAGCCTTAATTCATCATTAGCAATATTAGCATTGTTGTTGAATCTTTTGATCCTCTGAACAGTCACACGCTCCCGAAACAGCAGCGCTTCAGCACAGGAGAACCGTTTTCTGACTTGCTAGAGCAATTAGCACGAAACTTCAAAGTCTTTCAAAACGTTTATTTTCGTTCTTGGACTAATAAAATCACAAAGGGGGCACATGAGGGCAGATCGGCTTTTAATTGAAACCATCAGGAAGGTCGTAAAAAAGGAGAGCGACGTTGTGTAAATGCGATCGTGTGTGTGTGTGTGTGTGTGTGTGTGTGTGTGTGTGTGTGTGTGTAGCCGTGCACATGTGTTTTGCACTTGTAGATTGCAGGGGTGTAGCGTGTGCTCACACACTTACATTCCTCAATGCACACACACACACACACACACACATTTTTTTTAACTCATTGCTCTGTAATTTTTGACTATGAATGAACCATGAACCATGAATTTTTGCTTCTGATTGGTCAGAAAGTGTTGATTAATTTTCTATAACAGCAGCACAAACAATAGTGTACATATAAATAATGTGTGGTCGCTTTGTTGCCATGGTGATGACATGACTCCGCCCCTAAACCCCTGCTATCACCGCTTCTTGGTTCCACACTGGCCCACATCAACCCATTTTTACACTCATCCCTCACTGGCCTGTTAAAGGAATGAAAATGATCTGCGGCTCAGTGCATGTTTGTCTCGCTGCGGCGCATTAGCGCTGGTGCTAACAAGGCGCTCGGCGCTAATTACAGCAGCACGGCTCGTTATCTCACTGCTGTTACACATGTTGTTAATGACTGCGGCTACAGGCTCGTTCAGTGCTAATGGAGTCTGACGCGCTGCTGTTTCGGGAGTGTGTGACTGCTGAAGGATTCGAAAGACATCTTAGCATCGCTAATGTTTAAAGAAAGCAAATAGCTGCTGTTTAACATTAATGCTAGTAGTAATGCTAGTAGATTTTCATAAATTCACATCATACTGACAGTAAAATTTGTTTACCCATTAACTCAAGCACACACACACACACACACACCCACACAGTGTGTGGTATATGAATGGATTTCGCAGTCATGTCTGTTGTTAATTATGCGAGCTGATGGGAGACATGTACAGACGAGTGGATTCAATTATCAGAACTATGCAGAGGAAATCTTATTAATAAGCTTATTAAAGATCTGATTAGAGGAATAAGAATCCTGAGCTCAGGTTACTGTGTGTGTGGAGTGTCACGTGTGGTCCCTGTGTCACTGGGGGTTTCTTCCGGGTTCTCCAGTTTCCTCCCGAATTCCAAAAACATGCTGGCAGGTGGATTTCTCACTGTCACTCTCACACACCCTTTTTTGCTTTGTTCTACTATTTTATTTCTTTCAAGTTGTTCCCTTTTACTTTCTCACCATCACTCTCTCTTTCCTTTTTCATCGCTTTTCTCTTCTGTCCTGCATCACCTTCCTCCACACTCCCCCTCTTCGCTTCCGTTTATCAGCCTCCAGGGAACCATGAGGACAAAGTCAATATTTAGAGTCCAAAGAGAAAATGTTTCAATATTCTCCTGTCTAAGCGTCTTAAACAGGGCCTGACACACACACACACACACACACACACACACACACACACACACACACACACACACACATACACAAACAAAGCCGAAACCACATTCACAAGCTTACAAGCTCACATGCACTCTGTGGTTTCATATTGGCTCTCATGAACAAAGGTACGAGTGTAAAGTGTATGAGTGTACATGAGTGTACATGTTTACAAGTATATGAGTCTAAAAGTGTACAAGTATATGAGTGTGCAACTATATAAGTGTACGACTGTACGAGTATATGAGTGTACAAGTGTATGAGTGTACAAGTGTACAAATGTAAGAGTATATGAGTGTACAAATATATGAGTGTACAAATATGAGTGTACAAGTGTACGAGTATATGAGTGTACAAGTGTACAAGTGTATATGATTGTACAAATGTACAAGTATATGAGTGTACAAGTGTACAAGTGTATATGATTGTACAAATGTACAAGTATATGAGTGTACAAGTGTACAAGTATATGAGTGTACAAGTGTAGAAGTGTAAAATTCCATGGCCATTTCCACAAGTACAGGAAGAAGATCAGACCCTCTGCAAAGTGCTCACAGAATAAACTATAGCGAGCAGCTGGAAACATAAACAAATGGAGGAGCATCATTGTAATTATTAGAATCATTACAAACAAGAGGACATACAGTACATACAGTACCTACAGTACATACATGCAGTACATACAATACATACAGTACCTACAGTACCTACAGTACATACATGCAGTACATACAATACATACAGTACCTACAGTACCTACAGTACATACATGCAGTACATACATACAGTACATACAGTACCTACAGTACCTACAGTACATACATGCAGTACATACATACAGTACATACAATACATACAGTACCTACAGTACATACATGCAGTACATACAGTAACCTACAGTACCTACAGTACATACAATACATACAGTAACCTACAGTACCTACAGTACATATAATACATACAGTAACCTACAGTACATACACACAGTACATACAATACATATAGTACATACAGTACATACATGCAGTACATACATACAGTACATACAATACATATAGTAACCTACAGTACATACAGTACATACAATACATACAGTAACCTACAGTACCTACAGTACATACAATACATACAGTAACCTACAGTACCTACAGTACATACAATACATACAGTACCTACAGTACATACATGCAGTACATACATACAGTATGTACAATACATACAGTATGTACAATACATACAGTACCTACAGTACCTACAGTACATACATGCAGTACATACATACAGTACATACAGTACCTACAGTACATACATGCAGTACATAC
This sequence comes from Pangasius djambal, assembly GCA_022985145.1. Classification (NCBI taxonomy): domain Eukaryota; kingdom Metazoa; phylum Chordata; class Actinopteri; order Siluriformes; family Pangasiidae; genus Pangasius; species Pangasius djambal. The sequence continues at coordinate 2,493,472 of CM040982.1, read as the reverse complement.
ATACAGTACATACAATACATACAGTACCTACAGTACATACATGCAGTACATACAGTAACCTACAGTACCTACAGTACATACAATACATACAGTAACCTACAGTACCTACAGTACATACAATACATACAGTAACCTACAGTACATACATACAGTACATACACACAGTACATACAATACATATAGTACATACAGTACATACATGCAGTACATACATACAGTACATACAATACATATAGTAACCTACAGTACATACAGTACATACAATACATACAGTAACCTACAGTACCTACAGTACATACAATACATACAGTAACCTACAGTACATACATACAGTACATACAGTACATACATGCAGTACATACACAGTACATACAATACATATAGTACATACAGTACATACATGCAGTACATACATACAGTACCTACAGTACATACATGCAGTACATACATACAGTACATACAATACATACATTAACCTACTGTAACTCTACACATATCACAGAGATAACACATCAACAAGACCAATGTCCAGTGCCAGGGCAAGAAAAACCTTTAAACAAATTAAATCAAGATACATTTGTTTCAGGTTTTTACAATTTACCCCCCCCCCCCCACACACACACACACGCACACACACTCACACACACACACAGGCCCAAGAGGAAGCAACCTGTCTGAAGGAGCATTTCTTTAATTCCCCTGATCTGAGCTGTAGCAGAAGGCGGCCACGGCCTGGGGATGGAATTTCCGGATCTTGTGGTGGGATTTGCAGTGTGTGTGTCTGAGAGAGAGAGAGAGAGAGAGAGAGAGAGAGAGAGAGAGAGGGTTTAAGATGTCACACACTTTCTGATACACTTGGGTCAGTGTGAAGAGTTTATTGACTCAGAGACTAAGATGCGATTTATGGATTTTGTGCTGCTGTATGACCCATAACACACACGCGCGCATGCACACGCACGTACACACACACACACACACACACACGTACATACACACACACACAGGTATAAGCATGTAATGAACCTGCACATGGTGAGTGACAGAGAGAACAGAAGGCAGCTGTGCTGATCACAGACACTCTCTCCACTGTTCAGCAGTGATGTACGTTACGCTTCATGAATTTCTCCGTCTTCCTTTTTTCCATCTTTCTTTTTTCTGTCTCTCACTCGTAGACTCACTTTTTTCCCCCTGCATTTGTTTCTATAACTCTTTTCTTTCTTTTATTTATCAGTCTTTCTCTCTTTCCACTTTCTTTCTTCCTTTCTTTCTTTCTTTTTCTCCATTTCTGCTTTTTCCTTCCTTCCTTCCTTCCTTTTTTTTCATTTTCTCTCTTTCTGTTTTTCTCACATTTCCTTCGTTAGTTACGCTCCTTTTCCCATTTTGTCTTTTCTCCTTTTTTCTTTTTTCTCTTCCTTTTTTCTTATTCTGTTTTTCTTGCTTTCTCCATTTTTAAAAATTTTATCTTTTCACATTTTTCACACCTTCATTCCCATTTCTCCTTTGTCTCTTTCTGCTTTTCTCACCTTCCTAACCTCCTTCTTCCTTCCTTTCTATTTCTCTTTTTTTTCTGTCTAATTTTCTCACATCTTTCCTTCCTTCATTCCTTGCTTACTTCCCTTTTTTTCCCTAGTTTTTCTCCTCTTTCTTCATTTTCTCTTTCTGTTTTTCTCCCCACATTTTCCTTCCTTTCTTTTTTTTCTGCATTTTGCACTCTTTTCTCTATTTCTTCACAGTTTCCTTCCTTCCTCACACCCAGCGTTCCCAGGATCCAGTGTGTCCAGGATAAAGCACTTACTGCAAATGAATGACTGAAATGCAAATCTTCTTCTTCTTATTATTATTATTATTCATTTATTCATTAATGGCTTCTCACCATGAGCAGATACACATTAAGGGTGGCTTCAGAACGTGTGTGTGTGTGTGTGTTAAGCTCATCTGTACTGCATTACAGCTTGGATAGTGCTCGTGGAGTTTATGGCTTTGTTTCTGGGTGTGGATGTTTATTCGGGAGGAGGGTGAGGTGACGGAGCAGGAGAGAAATCCTCAGTCTTTTATTGACACAGTTTGTTGTTTCGAAAACTCACTAAACTGTCAGCTAACAATTTCCCGTTAGCTGAACGTTTTCTCTGAGCAGGAGTCCAGGAATGTTGGCTTAGTGAAGCGTTCGGGCTGTTTGGGGACGTTTATTACGTTACGTTTGTACAAATCAAATCACTGTGAAGCAAATCGTTATTACATTACCGTTATTACATCACTGTTATTACATCACTGTTATTACATCACGTTTCTGTAATCAGCACACGACCTGTTCAATACACTACACACTCTACTCTTTCTTTCTTTCTTTCACATTTTTCAGTTTCCTTTTTTCCTTTTTCGTTCATTCTGAGTTTCTCACATTTTCTTTCTTCTTTCATTTTTTTCTCTCTTTCTGTTTTTTTTTGACATTTCCTTCCTTCCTTCCTTCCTTCCTTCTCTCCTTCCTCCCTACCTTCCTTCCTACATTCATTCCCTATTTCATGTTTCCATTTTGTTGCTTTCTGCAGCTGATCCTCTTGAATACAAAGAGTATTGAATCCTCTTGAATACTTGAATCCGCGATCCACAGCTATGATGTTACACTAGTCAGATAACCTCCTGGATATTAAACGTCCTACTTCGGATAAAATCGGAATCTGACATGTGTTAGCTGGGAATTATTACTCTCCTGGATATAGAGTAGAGGTTATACAGGATGTCCAAAAAGTCAGGAACCAATGAGAATACGTTGAGCAAATATGTCGATCTGAATATGTTGACCATGATACAGCGGTTGGGAAAATGTGCAGAGTGTACAGTATGTTGTAAATAATAAATGCAAAATTAAGAATATGTAGTTTTACGCTCATTGTTTCCTGACTTGTTGGACACTGGGTAGAAATCAGAGTCGTAACCCAGCAGGTAAGTTTCAGTGGAAAGGTGTGATTTTTAAATCCCAGGATTGCACAACAGCCACTGAGGAATCCTTAAACAAGATATTTGCTTCAGTTTTTACTTTGCGTACTATGTAATGATAATATGCCAAGACGGTGGCTCCTGAAACCGTGTAAATAAACACCGAACTGTAACAGAAGTGTCCGCTCTGACCTCCCACACCAAGTACAGCGGCGGACATTTTTACCCTCTGAGCTGCAGTGAAGTGCTCACTGACCCTGCTTTAATACCAAAGTGTGTTCTGGTGTTGAGGGAATTTGCTTTTTCGCCGTGCTGCTGTGTGAGGAACGCTGACGCTGCCAGCCTCTGCATTACCCGAGGTGAAGATTGGATCGGGACGGGTTTCAATGGGCCGCCTGTTTCTGTCCGGCCTTCGGGCCTGAGCGGTGTGATCTGTCCGTCAGATCTGAGCGACACCCGACGGGAGCCTCTTCACACTCAGTGCCAGTGCACCGCTGGAGTCTTTGAACTCGAAGGAGCAGAGAGGCCGAAAAATAATGACACCGAGGAGGCATGAAAAGAGACAGGCTGCAGGATTTTCAGCATGCTGTTAATAAGCTCATGAAGTATGCTGCTGTGGCCTGTATTAGCAGTTATTGCTGGGTTGAGTGACGCGCTGGATTATCTGGGAGCGTCGGGAAAATAAAACGGCTTTCATCATGCGTGGTGCAGAGGTGTGTGTGTGTATGTGTGTGTGTGTGTGTTTGATGTCTCAAGAGCAAAGGAATTAAGCGTGAGAGAGACAGAGCTTGGTGATGCGGCCATATTTTTATCGAAAACATACTTGAATGTCAGAAATATAAATAACACAGATTGTGTGAGGATATTTTGGTTTGTGTCAGTAAAAAAGAGCTGGCAAAATGGTGTTTTTTATTTAATGTCTACAGAAATCATCTGTTTAATAAGTAAAGGTCACAAATGGAAAACAACTAGAGTGTAAAAATGGACTCGAGTATTCGCCCAAGAGTGAAAATGCCAAAAACCTCCTCCCTGCTGTCCTGTAGTTAGACTAAATATTACGAAATCAACTGAATTTTTGTTGTTAATAAATCTAGATAGATGCCTAAGTGAATTAGCTGGAACTAATGGAACGTAGAAGCGATAATATCCCTGTTATGGATACAGTGTGACACAATTTACTATTTTTTCCTGCTAATTTTAGTCATTTGCTTATTCCCAGCCGCTAGCTAGCTCTCCTCTGTCTCATGATCTCATCTACCAGCCTCTGAGACACGTGAAGCCAGGCATCTCTTTCAAACTTTTACGTTGCGACAGTGCAGCTGAACCGACTCAGAAAAAGCGCGAACTACCCTCTTCTGCATTCATACGATGCCACGAGCCATCCAGGAGTGGCCATTTACTCTCTGTCCTGTCAATCAGAGCAACACTGACCAATCATGGGTATCCGTGAGCTCATATATGCAGAAGAGGGCAGTTAGAGTCTGCGCTGTGATGTAGCATGAGCAGCTGTTCGAAAAGATCGAGGAAGCACGTGCTAGTCTTCACCCTCCCCGGTTGGTAGCTGCTGTGACAGAGAGGAGAGCTATCTAACTGGGTGGGAAGTGACCCACTCTGTATGTTAACATGGCTGGTGTTGCTTCCTCATGCCATCCCTTTGTCAGTGATATGACCTCTCAGAATTTTATTGCTGTTTCAGGTCACTTCCTGGGCAACCACAGTGTCCTGGACATCCTGCGGCAGGAGGGCTATGAGGTGGAGCACACATCGGCCCAGGAGCCTGCTACACCGTGAGTCGTTCTCACACACACACACACACACACACACACACACACACACACACACACACACACACACACACAGCTAGATCATCTTTAGTATCCGTATGCACGTCCCTATGCATCTGTCAGAAATGTAACTTTTTAACAGGCGATGATCTGCAATTCTTTATGAATCTACCTTCATTGGTATGCGCTTTCCATTCATTGAAATTAATGGTGAGCTTTTTTTTGAAGGACACCAGAACGCAGCCATACACTGCCACTCGTTCTCACCCGGCTCTTAACTCTACACTTTTCTTCCCACTCGATTTCTCCATCCGCGTCCTTTCTTACACTCTCTCTACTTTTTTCCCCCCAATTATCTCGGGCACACACATAATAACTCTGACCGTTGTTCAATAACACATTGGACTGAGCATCATATTAAATCGACTACGCCAGAGAAAACTGCACACACAGTCTGATCATCATGTCACGGCCCACCACATAGATGTGCCTGGCACGCTGTAACTCACCACGCAGACACCGCGCATACAGTGTGCGAATTACAAACAGAGCTACAGTCTGCCTTTGATCCCCCCCGCTAACCATGACGAGATGGGCCGGCCCGCCGCTCTGCCAACTCTAATGGCACACGGGACTCACCCATTTGTCTTGTGGGTGGGTTTGGTGTAGGAGCAAAGACGAAAGGCAAGAAGGGCAGAGAGGTGGGAAGGTCCCAGAGAAGAACAGGTTAAATTCATTAAAACAGCTGCAATTTAGCACATGGAAAAATAAGCACAACTACATGAAGCTGGAGTGAGAGAGAGAGAGCGAGAGAGCGAGAGAGAGAGAGAGAACTCTTGTGTGTCATTCCAGAACTGAAAATAAAGTTATTGTTTATGTAGTGTGTATACAATGACTTGTGTTTAAACCAACACAACTACATTCTTACATTAAAACACATTCACATTAGGAGTTAAGTGACTATGTTTATTTGGGCTGTAGGACTGGACACGAGTCCACTCTCGAGACATTTTCTGTTTTGGACTTGTCTTGGGCATTAGTCTCACTAAGTATAGTCTCGGGCTTGACTGAGCATTTGTCAAAATAATATTTGTGTTGTTTTTCTTTTCACATGCACTAAGTTTGCCAGGAAGTAAATCCTTCATGTAGGAAACAGCCTAATCATTGGTGCAACGCACAAATAAAGCCAACTAGGTGAAGTAAAGGCTTGGCGTTGATAATTAAAAAGCAAAAAATGTATGAAAATTCAATACTAACATATAAAGTTCAACTTATAAACAACAGCAAAGAACATGCCAAACTGCAGTCCAATTAACAATCATACACAGGCTACAAATTACATTTCCAGCTTATTTTAACAATAACAACAACAACAACAACAACAACAAGAATCACTGCAATAAATTCATAAAAAGAATAGTGTACCATATTACACTATTTATGGACTTACCTGTTCTTAAAGAGCACTTTTGTGGACGATGCGGCGGCTCAGCTGCAATCTGGAACTGAGAGCGCGCAGCATGGAAGCTCATGTCCCTCAACAGAGCCCACTTTATAGCAATATCTGGGAAGTTTTTTCCACCATGTTCAACTCTGGATTCAGTAGCATCCGAAAACTCTAAACTAGCTGAGTGGGATTGGATAGTGACGTGCAACCTGTGGATCTGAAAGCGCGCTTTCACACTGCGGCGTAATCTGCACTCTGCCAAAGTGTGAGGATTTTATTTACATTTTATTTAGCTTTACAGAACTACAATAACAGCTGGAGCAATTCCTTTAGGAGCAAGCGGAATAAAAAACGAAGACTTTTCCCAGCTTTCAGAATGTGTGGTTGACTGTAGAATTGGCTTCATCGAATCTGAAAGATTTTCAAACTAACAAAGTGCATTTAACATGCTTTGTTTACTGTCTACCTCGTTGTTTTTACGCTGCCACGACTAGTCTGTGCAACCCCGAATATGTATTTAGGCTGTTTCCCGAAAAAATATTCACAACATTTATTCCTCATGCTGGCGGAGCAGCATTCGAACGTTCTTCTCGCTCTGTTGAAAAAATGACTATTCAGATAACAAGCTTTATTTTAGATTATTGTTAACGCATTTAACATTGTAAAAGGAGGCGGAAGGACGGTCGTTTTTTGCCCAAAAACAAACAAAAAACCTTGACGATGGTAGAAAAACATCAATGTTAATAAGGTTTAATGATGAAGGGGAAAATGAGGCTTTAACTGCATCTGTATCATGAACATGATGAATAACTGCCTCTTTAGAGAGATGAGGGCGTGCCTGATTTTATGGCGCCCACTTTTCTGGTGGTTAGCGGCTCGTTTTGGCACTTCGTAAATTCTTTATGTGCTTAAGGAATGTGTGTGTGTGTGTGTGTGTGTGTGTGTGTGTGTGTGTGTGTGTTGGTTGAAAGTTCATAGTGAGTCATATCGGAGGATGAAGTGAGGAATAAGAGAAGGAGCGTGAATGAGCAGGAGAGTGTGTGTAGCGATACTGGACTGTGGAGGAATTCAGCACCTCACACACACACACACACACACACACACACACCACACACACACACACACACACAAAGACAGAGTGTACCCTTGTCTTTAAAGTGACACCTGATATTGTCCAGCCACCATTAACTATTTTACCTCCCTGTCTCTCCGTCCTCATGGTGCTGTCCCAGGAGCTGGCCAGAGATGGAAGGTACCACTGTGACGCAGAGCGGGGGAGGTCCTGAGCCGGTGACTGAGGGGACATCAGAGCCTCCTGAGGCAGAAGAGGAGCTGCCCCACCTGCTGGAGCCGGACAGTCTGAGTCAGCTGGAGGAGTTTGGGAGACACCAGCGCCCTCGGAAGACCCAGAGGCCTCACAGCAGGCAGCGTCTCTTCAGCGACCTGTGGGTGCGGATCGGATACAGGTAACACACTCGGCTTCTCGCAGCCTGCGTAGTGATATCTGACTTCCTCAGCGAGCAAACACGAGGAGGAGGGCTCGATTTCCGTGCTAATAATCAGTTAAACAATATAATCATGATATTCGGCGCAATATTGCCAGCATTGATCTTCCAAATATTATCAGTAAATGTGTTTTATTCAGGAATAATTTGAAAATGTTAGCTTTAGTGACAAGAACAGATCTATAGTTATTAATAAAAATGCAATAGCAGCACTGACTAACCAAATATCCCAAGCTGACCCATCAATAACGTGATCAATTTAACCCCTTAAAGTCCAAGCTTTTTATGTAGTTAATCATCTTAACTCAGATTTCAAGTGACTACTATAAAACCAAATACTTCGAGAGTAAGGACTGTAAGTTCTAGGAGTGTAGGGGTTAAAATCCATACACGGTAGAATAAATACATTATTATAAGTATCTAAAGTCTAGGATATAAGTTTGCTTATCTTAAGTTTTTCAGATTTGTTAGAACGTAACTGATGTGTAATTTTTAAAAAAATAAAAAATACATATTTCCAAGATTATAAGTTAAAAAGCTCATTTGTGGCTATTGTTAAAGTGCCTAAAAGTACTAACTAACTAACTAACTAACTAAACCAACTACTATTCAGTGAATGCATTTGCAAAGACAACACATGAGATATGCAAACAGACATGATATCACTGTCCACTATGTCAAAATAGTGTACCATCTTTACTATATATATATATATAAATATCTTAGCAAGTGAAAATATTTTGAATATAAACAGATATTTTAATATTTCTCAGATCAGATTACTACAAACAAATCTAAAATTATTAAGCGAATATTAAGCTTGAAATTCCTAATACAGCCTGCAATTTTTTTTTGTAAGGATAATATTTAGTGTATGTGGTTTTGCTTTTAATGAAAGTTGGTACTTGAAGGAAACTGCAGCTTTACAGGAGAAGCTGAAGAAGATGTGGACATCACACACACACACACACACACACAAAAAAAAAAGTTGCCTCAATTAAGAGCGTCAGATTATTGTACAAGGTTAGTAGCTTGCGTAAAAGCGGGTCAGGTCAGGAATCTGCGGAAAGTACACAACTAATTTTTCGTCCCTGAGACCATTAAAATTTTACATTACATGTATTAGATTTTTATTACGCAGAGATTCAATCATTTAGAAATGTTACATAGTTCCTGGTTGGTGAATAATATAATTTTGCAATTTAGCAATTTAGCATCTGACATTCTTGAGTGACTTGAAATTTCTGAAAGAACTTTTCATTAAGAAAATGATTAGGAGCGTCTGGCTATGAGATGTAAATTTTACGAAATGATCCACTGTGGAATTAAATCTCAGCCAAGTTAACCATAACGATGCTAAAACTATCGCTTCCTGTTTCCTCACTGCCTGTAGCACGACTTCACCTCCGAACGTACAGAGAACCAACGACTACGTGACGACGAGAACGTCACTAAAGCTGCAGGAAGATCAGCAGAGGAGAAGATCGTCACTCAGTGATCCACAGGAGACTCCGCCCCCCAGTGCTAGGGGATTAGCCACACCCACTCCTGGCTACACGCTGCCTTTTATGCTCACGTGCCTTCTCGCACAAGTGCTGCTGCGCTTCACGTCTTGACCACAAGAGGGAGACAAAAAACACACACAATTCACACACGAAAACATTACGAACAATGTAGACAATTGTTTTTGCAATAATATTGGGTGCAGTTATATATATATAAACAGCAAGAGGCTGGACATACAGAAAACCCTTATTCGAAATGAAATACACGTAGAGGTCACATGGCACACATTTGAAGTGATCTGATTGGCCGATTCTCACATGGACTAAGAAACACCAGTCGCCACAAACTACCACAAACCAAAGCTGAGTCTACTCATGCTTTATACTCTTTTATACAATTCACAAACCTTAATAAGATAACGGTTTATTTCCCATTAATCAAACTGATCGAAAGCTAAGAATTTATTAATTGTAGTTCGTAGTGCCTCCGATGAAACAAATCCAGTAAGTGCCTCTTCTAGTGCCTTAAAGTTTAGTTTTGGTGAATTTTTATTATTACATAAAGAAAAAAAATATCATCTTCCTTTTGGAAAAAAAAACCCCCCAATATGACTAAGACTATTTATGACTAAGAAGATTAAATCATGAATAAAACACTGCTGTTGTGCTGTTATAAGAAAGTAATCGCTGACAGGATGGGGTGATGAAGCGTCTTTACTGTTACCACACAAAAGCTGATTCATTTGCTTTAACAGCACATCCTGAGGTGTTTTATTCCTCTGACACCACAGCAATTTGCCAACAATTACAATTTTTAATGAATTTAAAACGTCATACTTTTTAAAATCCGTTTATAGTTATGTTTAATGTTGTAGAATGGCCACGAAACAAGTGTTCACTTATGTTATAGCAGCTATAACCAGCCGTTCCATCGCCAGCCTCTCTCGAAATGAATACAACAACAACAACAACAACAACAACAACAACAACAACAACAAAACCGCAGCTTGTCATGTTACAGAGAAACCGCAAACTGTAAGCTCCTCTGTCCTAAAGTTGTCAATCAACACTACAGCTTTACCTCTGACTGTCACAAAGCGCTGACACTCGAGACTCCTTCCATGAATCTTAAATAAATGTCTCCTTAGAGAAAACGCCACCGTATCAACAACTGGACACGTTTTTAAAACTCTGTTTAACGTGGAATGCTTTCTGTACAAGACCATGTAAAGGAGCCGTTACTATAGAAACGATAACGTATTAGAACGAGCACATTAATTTAAACCTTGAGATTTGCAGCTGCCCTGCTGTCAGAGCTGCTGTTATAGAAAACCTCCTGACCAATCACAATCCAGGATTTTACAGCGCCGCGTTACATTACTAAATGCTGTAATATGGAGGAACAACTACGCAATAGATGCACCATCTTACAAATAAAATGATGCAATGCAAAAAAACAACGAATCTTTTAACACCTAAAACAAAGGGAAAGAAACATAATAATAATAATAATAATAATAATAATAATAATAATAATAATGTGATAACTGACAGAATTCACACATTTATGTTTTGTACAATTTGTTCATAAAGAAATATTGTATATTTATTATTTCTTGGAGAGTATATTTTCATGCATTTGTC
>CM040982.1:2459612-2480053 GCA_022985145.1 Pangasius djambal | reverse complement strand
AATAATAATAATAATAATAATAATAATAATAATAATAATAATAATAATAATAATAATAATAATATCCTGGTCAGAGGTCATTTAATCTGTTTTTCTGTTTTTCCCCCCCATTTTTGCAACAAGTAAAAAAACACATGATATGGGTCAGAAAACAAAGCAAAGCTAAACAAAAGGCTTGTGAAGGTGAAGGTTTAATGAGCTTTAACCACGTGACTGAATTGAGCTATTCCTCAGCAGCATTATAACACCTCCTCACAGTACACAGCACACAAGCTGCACCGTCCTGTGGGCTGATATCTGTTTTATACTACTCTCTAATCTCATCTCTTATCTAGAGCAGTTTAGGATTGTGTTTTAGTCTCCTGAGGGTTGTGAGTTTAAACTTCAGCTCAGATGCTAATCTCTCAGCTTGGCTCGGGGTTTGCCTCGACAGCAGTGCGGTATTGGTGAGTTCCTTAAAAAAAAGCCAATATCTGGTGCATTAAATGAAGAGCTTCATGCATATTAGGGGAAAAGTCACATGCATGTGTGTGAAAAATGTGTGAACGTGCATTACACCATGTCATGGCCTGCAACCGCACAGAATACGAAACACGCTACATCATGGGAGTAACAATGTAAACGCACGTGAAAAGAAATTGTTAGAAATTCACACAGCATATGACGTGAAATTTGATATCAAGATTTATATGAAATAGATCTAATAGTTTTATATGATAATATGAAATCATATGTTGCACATATGAAAGGTTCTACTAGTACATTAAAATAAATACACGTAAAAAAATTTTTTACACGCAAATAAAAAATGTGGGGGAAAAAATGTGACAAATTTACACGTGGAAAAAAACAAATTAATAAATGAACAAGTGAAAACAAGTGAATGGACACGTGCGGAAAAATGAAAATGCGTAAAACATAACAAGTAAAATGTCTAAATTTCACACGTGACTTTTCTCCAAGGGTTTGGCGGCGTGCAGTGTCGGCGCGTGCTTTCATTTAATTAACTATTTAAAGTAATTGCGTGTAGGTTTCGCATTCGAAGCATTAACACGCAAATAATGTGACTAACCGGCGGTTTTAATGGAAAGATTTAAGTTAGATCACGGTGTGTATGAGCTGCAACAGCCTCGCGTGATTCACACACACAGCTGTAACGCACAGAGTCAGATCATTTGTGTTTCTTTTTCTTTCTTTTTTTTTTTATTGAAATGCAAATTTACGACGTGAGAACAAACTCACGAGTTTCACACTTCCACAGTTCCTCACTAAACAGCGTGCAGAGATTCATCACACACACACAGCTCACTAGAAATAATAATAATAATAATAATAATAATAATAATAATAATAATAATAATAATAATAAGAGGCGGTTGCTGTGGGAACGGATTATGGGCTGGCACAGACGTGCATCATCAGATTCTAAACATAATTATAAAATGAAACAACTCCCACTTCATCACCCCCAAACCCCCCGCTGTTGATTATTTTCCTATAGCAGCACGCCCCTAAAATGATTTATTCCTTAATTGAACTAATTAACATTTTTAAATATATATATATAATTGAGGTTAGTAATGTTAGTAGAGAACATTTAATTATATTTATATTTATATCAGATTCAGAAGCAATGCGAAATGTAATGTTTGAGGGCTTTTTTTTCGCCATTAATATCTCAAAATACACTATTTGTCCATTTTTTGTTACTTTTAATAGCTGCTGCTTTATTCAAACAGCATTATTCATCCGTCTTTCCTCAAACATGCAGCTTAGAGGCTCACTAGAAATAACACACGCACACACACACACACACACACACACACAAGCTTGTAACTCAATCAGGGACGGTTGCTATGGGAACGGATTATGGGCTGGCACAAAGAAGAGGAACAACTTTTTAAAGCAAACAGCTATTTCGGCTGTTAAGTCGAGACAGGACAATGTTTGCCTTCGCTAAAATACCATTTTGCCTGGGCTTTGGGGGCCGCGCGCGCGGGATCAGACCTCCGTGACCCCCTTCCGGCGTGCGCAGGAAGGAGCGCGCGCTGCATATAAATAAAAGATTATTGCGGGTGGGGGGGAAAAAAAAAAAAATCAATTTCTGAGCAAACTCATTTCCAATGCCCCGTCCACTCCCATTCATCCTCTCTCTCTCTCTCTCTCTCTCCCTCTCTCTCTCTCTCCCTCTGTCTCTCTCTCCCTCCCCGCGTGCAGGCGGTAATTACTTGCGCAAGTCGTTTTGCGCCCTTTGAGTCGCGCCGTTTCACAAATGAAGGTTAAGTTTGTTTAACCGCGCTGGATTTGCTGGCCATGTTAAAGCATATAATGTGGCAGAGCCGAGACTTTGGCCACACACCTTCAAGACCCCTCAATACTCCCATTCCCCTTCCCCTGTCCCCTAATACCCCACCATGAGTGTGTGTGTGTGTGTGTGTGTTTATATCTTGATAAGACCCGAATGTCTCCACAAGGATAGAAATATCTGACAGTTTTGACTTTGCGTGGACTTGAACCTCACGAGGAAAACTTTGAGAGAGCACTTTATCCTGGTCACGGTCACAGTGGATCCGGAGAATATCCCGGGAACACGGGGTGCGAGGTGGGAATACAGCCTGAACGGGACACGAGTCCTTCCCCGAGCATCATGCACATGCTTATTCACATCTAGGGGAAGCTTAGTATAGCCATGCCACCTACTGGCATGATTGTGGGAGGTTGGAGAAAACCTGAGAACCCAGAGGAAACCCACACGGGGCACAGGGAGAACAGGAGAAACTCCACACTGACAGTCATCCAAGTTCAGGATCGGACCAGGGACCCTGGAGCTGTGAGGCAACCCAGCAAAAAACTTGATTAATTTAAAAAAGAAAGAAAAGTAAAAGTACCAAAATGTTTCCTTTTCCTTTACAGCGGTTAAGGTTAGGATGAGGATTTGGTGTCGCATTTATTAGCTGCATTAATAATAACGTCCTCACAATGATGGTTAGACAAACGTGTGTGTGTATGTGTGTGTGTGTGTGTGTGTGTGTATATGTGGGCACTGAGAGCAGAAAGGGATCTGGATTTAAAAACAGTGCCTCCGAAGGAAAAAGCAAATCTGAACAATTTAGAAACAAAAAAACAAAAGTTTTAACACTCTGTTAGTGATTTATTTGTATGTTCATAATAAAATAATACATAATTGTGTGGTTATGTGTAATGTCTATTAGGAAATTAAAATGAATTAATTTCATAAAAATAATTCCAGTGCTCTAATTACACGTCCCGAACTTGCTACCACTAAATTACTGTAAATCTTTATATATATACACATACATACAGTATAGATAATACAATCCATTCATTAAAACCTGTTATTTAAAAGTGCAAAATGTACTACAGATTTCCGCTTTTTCCTCTTTTCTTGCTGTAAGAGGTTGCGTAGGGCCTCCCAACCACCAGGGGGCCACATGAAGCACACTTTGGTGAAAAGGTTTATGTATCGGAGCAGTCTCAGGTAGCCCACAGGTAGTGGTGCAAAAAGTACAGAAACAATTTCCGTAACGTCAGAAGATCATGAAGAAGCTACAACCGCGAAGCATTCATATCAATCTGGGTTGAAAAACACAAAAAGAAAAAAGCAGAAGACCCAAAACCGCTGTAAGGCATGACTGCAAATGAATCGTATTTAGTCATTTTATCCGCTTTCTTGCTTCTGCCTGTTGATGTAAAGTTGGTGAAATGGAAAAAGTTAGTGACTCACTAGCTAGTATTTAAAGTAAGACGTGTTAGGCTAACAGACGTTATGCTGCTAGCTCATTACTATTAGCACATGGAGAAAGAAAAGGAAGGGTGTACAAAGTTTTGCACTCAATATATCTAATAGAATAATAGGACTCATTGGACAATATGTTAAAAAAAGATTAAAATTAGCAGCAGGGATTGATCAGGTTTTGCATTATGTAAATCTGAAACACACACACACACACACACACACACACACACACACACACACACACACGTCTAAACTGTGCAGCTATCAAAGGCTCCATATATGCAAATTACAATATGGGACAAATATTTTGCCAGAGAGAGAGAGAGAGAGTGTGTGTGTGTGTGTGTGTGTGTGTGTAGGTGAAGACGTGGTTCACAGGTTTTCTCGACGTTTCACCGCTTCATTCTCTCCTGACGAGGGGCACTTCAGAGTGCGCACTCCGCTCCCTCTCTTTGATACCGCCAGCAGCTTGAGAGAGAGTGCACTCCAAAACAGACGCGGGCAAATTTTATGCCTCAAAAAAAAAAAAAAAAGAGGGAAAAATGGCCTACTCTGGCAGATGAGAGAGAGAGAGACAGAGAGAGAGGGAACACACACACACACACACACACACACACACACACACACACACACACGTGGTGGTGAGCTTTGATAATCCTGCCATGACAATCCCAGCTATAATGATGCATGATAATTACACACACATGAAAGCTGCTCTACAGAGAGAGCTGGGGAAAAAAGGAGAGAAAATAACAAATATGACTTTATCCAAAAGATACTCAGCGTAATGAATTCTGCCTTTAATAAACATGTATTTGATTCTATTCGAGACTACAAAGAGGCCCGAGCCATCATTTGACCCAGAAATGGTATGGGGCTAAAAAGGTTTACAGATTAGCAGGGACATTTTGTTCACACTGAATAATGGGGATGGATGGAGAGGCTGTGGATCAGGTGCTGGTTGCCAGGTCGACACATTTCCTGTTCAATTTTTAATCACAGTGAGGATACTTTTCACATATGCAGTGTTGAGTCTCGTTTGGACAGAACCCTGGTGTGCTCTCCGCCTCAGTGCGGCTCTTTAGGCACACTCGGGTCCGAGAGTGGCGTAGCGATTTGACCTCGACATGCAAGCGAGGGAGCGATTTGACTCTGAGTAGACTCGAATGCAGAAAGTGAGTCATACATGGCGGGTGTTTTGGGTTTGTAGATGTGAACTGCTAAACTGAGCCAAAGGACAGAGCTGTAGCGCTGCAGAAATGCCATGTATTCGGGAGAAAAAATAAACTCTGGATGTGACAAAAAATGTTTTGAACTATTTATATAATTATCTAATCATTCAGTTTGTGCCGGCTCTGCTGTCGAGTGATCTTTGTGATTTCAGTACACTGGCTTTTTTTTTTTTTGCTTTTTGATTTGTTTAATTATCTACATGGTGAAAACAAAACAACCTTTGATTGGACTGGAAACAGTCAAGCCAATCTGGCAACCCTGAAGCCTGATTGAAGATTGTGCGAGTCAAAGAACACTGGAGTAAAGATGCTCAAAATCTCAGTGCCGTAAGGATTAAGCTAGGTACATATATTTAGATATATGTCATACTGTTATGGCAAAAATAATCAACAGTGTGATAGAGCGGCATTACTATGACCACACTGAAGTTGATTCATTTCTTATAACGGCACATCCTGAAGTGTTTTATTTCTCTTAAACCACAGCAATTTTGCAACAGTTTTTAATGATTTAAATTTATTAATGAATGACACATCATGCTTTTTCAAGGGGCAGACGGAGAGGTCGAGGTGAGACGGGCTGGACGAGTGACACAGACGGACAGGGAAAAGAAGAAAGTGGGACGTGTGTTTGACCATCGGGGTGTTTGCTCTGAGTCAGACATCAACGCTCGCAAACACACACACACACACACTACACACACTACACACATACACACACGGCGTAGCCTTCATCTCTCCAGAGACTGACATGGAGGTCAGGGAGAAGGTGGAGGTCAAACGGGCCTGGCTTGCAACCCTCTAATAGGACCGCTTACGTGCAAGTGTGTATGTGTGTGTGAAGGAGGATGCTAACAGAGGCTAAATACTTGCAGTACAAACACACACACCCCGCCTCCGCACACACACTTTAAGGTCAGGGTGTAGGATGAGATCTTGAAGTGCACATGGTTTCAGAAATTAAATATTTTCCCATCAGTCAGGCTTTGGACACCAGCTCAAAGGATCATGGGAAATGATGATGTAAGCTACCTGCAATGACTTGAGAGGAAAGAGGAGGAGGAGGAGAAGGAGGAGGAGGTTTATTCAGAGACTCATGAGAGTTGAACTAAGGACACAGCAAGGGCGTTAGAGACACACAGACGCAAACACAAACACGCAAACACAGACAGAACACAGTGTGATGAGTGGCAGGTTTAATTTGACTCCATTAGGTAAAGTCCTTTATCACTTCGTCCAGGTGTATTCAGGTGTATCCAGGAAACCCCAAGGCCGGGTCGCTGTTAAAACCGCGACAGTCAAGGTAACGGGTAATTACGACGCGCGCTCGTAAAGAAGCCATGTTTGTCCAGCACTGAAGATGACCCTCTGTTTAAAGTGAGATGAGGAACACTTGCCGTGCTCTTTAGCTCACTTCTCTCGATCTCTAATCTTTATCATTTTTTTTTGCCTTTTTAATCCAAAATGTCAAAGTTTCTGCAAAATGTTTTACATAGAAAAGATTCAAGTACACCTGAATGTCATTTTAAACGACTACAAAATAATCCACGGTGAATTTTTAGCTTGTGTAATTTTGACCTTTTTTATACCACAGTGCCGTAGGATTCTCAAATCTGAAGTAGTTTCGGCTGTAATTCAAACCACAGGTTTATGTTAACACACTCCTTCTAGTGTCCTTACCGTTTCTATAGCAACAGCTCATTCACACGGACGTCATCCAAGACTAATGATAAACAGATAAAAAAAAAAAACGTACTATTTAACAATGAAACACTGTTGATGTGGTGAAGTTTTCTGTAAGGAGACGTTTATTTAACATTCACGGAAGGAGTCTCCAGTGTCAGTTTTCTGTAACAGTCAGAGGTAAAGCTGCAACGTTTCCGACATCTTCAGGGCCGACGAATTTGCGTTTTGTGTTTCGCTGTAACATGACAAGCGGAGTTTGTTGTTTTGTCTTATTAAGAGAAAGGCTGGAGCGGGAACGACTGTTTACAGCTGCTATAACGTAAGTGAGAACAGGAAATAACCCGTCTCGTGGATGTTCCACGGCATTACATGTAACTATAAACGGTTAAAAAGCGCAGCGACTCATTTGTTAATGTCCAGGGATCAGGGGGCGTACGGAGTTTGTCCATGGTGGTTGGCCGTGTTTTACTTCTTTTTCTTTCTCCCAGTGTTCTCGTTCTGTCTTGTTCAGCCTTCTCCTTCACCTCCCTCTTTCCTTCGTTCTTTCTTTCTCTCTCTCTCTCTCTCCCTCCCTTCCATGTTTTAAGTGTTTCTGGCTTGGATCGGCTGCAGCTCTTTGGATGTTTGATTGGGGGATGATAAGGGCGGCATCACGGGAGAAGCAATAAAAATAAAGAAGTTAATGTGGCCAAAGGGCAGAGAGAGCTGAATGAGCAAACAGCTCCCCCTCACACACACACACACACACACACACACACACACACATACAGAGATAGAGAGAGAAAAGAGAGAGGATTAGGGTCATGCATATGCCAAAGGTAAATCACATGACATCTACTTCAATCTTAAATCTCTCAAAAACCCACAAGTAGAAGAAGTCTGAGTTTGTCTCGGCTGGAGAAGCAAACCTGATTTGAGCAAGCAAGACCGGCGTGGTTCGACTCCATTCGGTTTCATACGAATGAAGTTGTACCACATGATGGCTCCATCCCCACAACCAGTTTCACACTGCCTGATTTCAGCATCACACTGCACGACATAACCCCAATAAAATCTTGGCCAAATTCTACAACAGACGCTGTGATTTCTCCGTGACAACAGCGAGCGCGTGTTTTCCGTGTCTTATCGTATGATGAAGATCCTCTGACGATAGATCTGTGATTAAAGAAAACGACGACGTCCTCATTACATCATCGCTCAGTGTGAGCCGGAAGATTCTTGTGTAGAAAACAGACTCAAATGTTCTTCCAAGTGGGCTTGAGTTTTCTGTGCATTAGCGTGGTTCATTTATGGCCATGGCTACGTGTTTTTAGCCGTCCCGTGAATCTGCCGTCCTCCTATTGGTGGATTTTAGAAGAGTCGTAGCAACGCTCACACTCTGAGATTTTAATAAAAAAAAAAAGTCTGACACTGCCAGAACTTTGTCCATGACTGTTTTTGCACGTCACATTATGCGTTCTAACAATTCACAACGAATCTTTTTCACAATGTGCGATTTTTTTCCCCGGACAGTCTAAAGCCAGATTTATGCTAGCTTTCACCTTTGTAACTTTACAATTTTTTTTTTTTTTTTACATTTTTGTCCATTCTGTAAGTGCAAACATTTAATCCATATTTTGGCTTCGTTAAGCTACAATAATGTACAACACACAAATGTGCGAGAACAAACTCCTAGCGATTTTATTTTGTATAATTGTTCATTCCTTTCTTATTTATTTCAGTTACTCACTGATATAGTGTTTTTCACCTTGTATGAACTACAAATGCATGTTCTGTTCTCTTTATGAAGTGTTTATATGATCACCCTTTTATTAACTTCCTACCTTTTTTATTTTGGTCGCAAATTACTGACGTTAAACATTTTTACGAACTGTTTTCTAATGTGAGAAAGGCGTACTGAGGTGTATAAAGTGCTTATGGGCGATATGACAAAAATGTTTTATGATGCACAATATAGCAAAACTACATTAGAGCCAAAATGTAATAAACTATAAAGTATTTCATTAAAAAAAAAATGAAACAAACAAATGTAAACATTTAATGCAGTGTTGTAGGAGCACCAATAGTCACAGAAAAGTGTACTTTCACATTATTACAGTAACAATATCATATTGTCTTATTGCTAAATCTATTATTAGTATTATCTGGTGAATTTGTGCATGTTTATTTCTTGTAAATTATTACCTGCTGTTAGCTAGCTCCATAATTCCAATGATCTTCAAGATCCAAGATTGAATGTTTTACAATATCACTTGTTTTTTTTCTTCTTCACAGTTACACAATTGCTGTAGCTCATGTTGTAGCTTTTGCACTTTTTTTCTCATGGACTTTTATTGCCTCAGATCATCCGACTGCCTGAATTATGTCAGACTTTTCATTTAGGGAGGGTATTTTTCATACCTTGTAGTCACCAGGGCACTGGATCCACCTTAGAACCTCCAGTGGGTTCTTGACAATAAATACATTTTGTGTAAAGCTGCTTTGAGACAATGACCTTTGTAAAAAAAAAAAAAAAAGCGCTATACAAATAAAAATGAATTGAATTGAATTGAACTGAAATAGCAAAACAGCTTATTCGTGCACTGCTGGTAAACGCGCGCGCGCACGCACACACACACACACACACACACACACACGTACTGATCTGCCTTTGCGCGCACTCCATTTCCTCACCTTAGACAATCACTTGTTTATTTCCATTTGCAAACAAACAAGCGCGCGAGCAAAATAGCGGCCACTGACACCAATAACTTAACACTCTCTCTTTCTCTCTCTATCTCTCTCTCTCTTCTATCCATCTCTCTCTTCATCTCTACATCCCCAACACCCCACCCCTTTAGCTCTAACCCCCGCCGGTCTCGCGCTCTTGGTGTGATTTCACTCTTCCGCACGCGGCGTTATAAATTCAGCTCTTGCGCGCGAGCCTGATTGAAGTGACGGCCCTGATTTCGCTGCCTTTCCACATGGAGGGTGCTATAGCAAATGGCCCAATGGCTGTGTTTGGATAACACTGACCTTCTCCCGCCGCCGCTCGGCCCTAAGTGAGCGCGGCTTTATGGCACTCCTAAGTGGAAGGGCAAAAAAAAAGCAAATTGATCAATTCAGACGCTGCGAGAGAGAGAGAAAAGAAGAGAGATGGTGGCGGCGCGAATTGTAATTTCCTCCTCTCTCTCTCTCTCTCTCTCTTTCTCTCTCGTTTTTTGGACAAAAGTGACAGCCATCAGATTGAATTGCAGGAGAACGGATGAAGAATTGCACGCACGCGGATGGAGAGCGACGGTGAGCATGAGCAGGGCAGGAAGCACTTTCTGTGCGCGAGCCACCTGCTTAGAAATGCATACTGCACTAACACTGATTCATAATTACAATTAATGAAGCGCGTGTTTGCCTAAGCTCGTGCAGCCCGGTGTGTCAGTACGGGCTTAAATTTTGGCCCAAGTGTGTGAGACAGTGAAGGGTTCACATGGTGAAGGATGGAGATGTTCGATAGCTGTCATTCACTGCATCAGCATCATCCACGGTTCTGATAAGCAGCAGGTCATGGACTTGCAGTGTGGGCCACTTTCCTCCCTAAATGTAAGACTAATTTTGTACAGGTTTGTACATATTGTGGCTCGTGTTTGGTCTGATTCCAAACATGAGCTAAACCTTACCGTATTTGACCCAAACTATTATCTAACTCGGCTATCTAGATTATCACTTAACTAGCTAATGATACGAATCCAGAAATATCGGCTTTCTACAACATTAGCTAGCTAGCCAGCATGTTACGGATAAAAATGGCGGTATCAAGATGGCGGCGCGTGTGAATGAAGCAGCTACTCAGTAGACTGACAGTAAAGCTCTCTAATCTACTCTAAAAAATATGCAGCTACTCAAGACTAACTTTGTTTTTTTTTTTTGTTTTTTCCTCCTCAGGACCATTTATGGCCAAAAGCCCCAGATCACGATAATGTTCAATGATCAATTTTACAATCTGGAAATTGCCATATTATGAAGATCTCACAAGTGGAAGTTGGACCAATTTAGTCTATAAAAAGGTGGTGTGAAGGATCTATTTCAAATCAGTTCTCCCAGCTGGAAAGAAAAAAAAAAACCATTGCAACCTCTCAGGTGCATCTCTAATGGTTTCCATCAGATTCATATTGGTTTCCATTAGGGCCTTCTTTCAGTCTATTAAACATCTGAATAAAATAGACACACAACCAGGAACCATCAGAATCACCACATTCCATTAAAGTACCATTACAGACCATCAAAAGCCCATTAACCTGGAAGTAACCACTAGAAATGACGAATGGTTTCTGGTGATAGATAGATAGATAGATAGATAGATAGATAGATAGATAGAGGTGTGAGGTCTCAGTGTTTTGGTGTGTTTGTCACTAAAGCTCTGTCTCTGTGGAACATTGTTTAAGGTCGTTAAAAAGTTATGAGCAGCGCAATGATAACTAGAAGTGTTGAGCTGTAAAACATCCCTCCATCATGTGACGTGATTAAAAATGTACTTGAGGAGGAGGAGGAGGAAGAGGAAGGTGGGACGGACCAAAAAAAAAAAGAGCTGGTTGTAGCTCTTCTCCTCCTGATGGTGTTGTTTTTTAATTAACACAGCGGAGCGGGAGAGACATAAACACACACCGGGGTTAACGACATGCTGGAGTC
Organism: Pangasius djambal; assembly: GCA_022985145.1. Classification (NCBI taxonomy): domain Eukaryota; kingdom Metazoa; phylum Chordata; class Actinopteri; order Siluriformes; family Pangasiidae; genus Pangasius; species Pangasius djambal. The sequence goes on along the minus strand of CM040982.1, from coordinate 2,468,716 downwards.
AGCTGAAACACACACACACACACACACACACACACACACACACACACACACACACACACACACATCTCAGCGTGATTCAAGTGTCTTTTTTTTTTAAATCGGAGATTCGGTGATTTTTTTTTTTGCTTTATTTATACCATAAGATTCTTGTTTTGTTTTATATCAAGATGTAAAAATTATTGACATTCACGAATAAATAAATTAAAAGCTACACAAAATCAAATGCTTCTTTCTTTCCTTTCACATATGATTTCTTTTTTCCTTTTATTTTATAAACTGTAAATTTCGGCAAAACACCGCAGGAAACAAAAACAAACAAACAAACAAACAGTAGATTATATTTAGATGTGAAGATTAGTTGTATTAATCGTATTTTACATGCCCGGGGAATTTCACTGTTTACATATGACTAAAATTACACTGTTATGTTAAAGATCATGTTATTTAAACGAGTATTTAATATTAGCACAAACGTTTTGCAGACCGAATTATAAAGTTTACGCTTTACCCGACCCTATTTATTTATTTATTTATTTATTTATTTATTTATTTGCGGATATTAAAGGGGACAGGATAAAAAAGAGGACAAAATAAGCCTAAGGAAAAAAGGGCAGAGAAAAGTGGAGTAGAAATTATTATTATTATTATTATTATTATTATTATTATTATTATTATTATTATGAGATGTGAAGTTGGGGTTAATCGGTTCTGTTGCTCAGCTGCATTGCGTTATTGAGTCGCTAGGAGGGAGTATTGAATATAACTCCTTGGGTTTCTTGTCTCTCTCTCTCTCTCTCTCTCTCTCACACACACACACGCACACACACACACACTGTCTGTGTGTCAAAAAAGGTATATAGCATTTCCATAACCCTGACAAAACTGAACACGTGATCAGACAGTCAGCGTGAAACCCTTTTTTTCCCGTCATTTTTTCAAACACGTCCTTTAGCAGCAATCTTTTGTGCAGCTATAAACTAACAGGCTTCTTAACACTAATTTTGCTAGTACACTATTAGCAGGCTATTATTAGCACCATGCATGCTAATTTTATTTTTGCACTCCAGTTCTAGTAGATAAAACATTCATAGTAACCTTGTGTCAGCTTTTAATACAGTAAAAATCGCGTTCGTGTCACGTCAGAATCGCGTTATTTACAAGTTCCCGGATTTGTAAACAAACAAACAAACAAACAAACAATAAATAAATAAATAAATAAACAGATAAATAAATACATACATACTACATAAACACAATAAACAAACAAAAAACAAACAATAAATACATACTAAATAAACACACAACAAACAAACAAACAAAAAACAAACAATAAATACATACATACTTCATAAACACACAACAAGCAAAAAACAAACAAATATATAAATAAATACTTTATCGTTTTTGTTGAGTTCTAAACAAAAAACAGAAATATTGGCTTTTGTAGCCTTTACATTTAAAGGCAATTAAGAAATTAATGTAATTTTACGATTTAATTTGATTGATTGAATAATTATTTTCATTTTAATCATGACCTTCTACTCATGTTTAGCTTGTTGAATATTTTTACTATAGTATAGTAAAATATATAGCTATAGCTATAGCCAGTGGGAGGAGTTAGGCCTACAGTTAGTCATTTTTTTTTTTTTTTTTTGAGTAAAAAAAAAGACTAATAAATCCGAAGTCCTGCTGTTTATTGGTTTCTCTGGATTCTGTTTGCTGAGCCAAAGTCAACAGCCATTGTTCTCGGAGTCCACATTTATTGGATGAATAAAATAAATAAATAAATAAATAAATAAATAAATAAATAAATAAATAAATAAAAAACATTTAAAACACAACACCAAATTGTGCAAAGTCTAAAAGTTTCCTGGAAAATGTTTTAAGGGGTTCTCTGGGTCGTCGCAATGACTGAACCGTGGATTTGTTGCGCATCTTCCTGAATGTTCCTACAAGAGCCATGAAAGGAAATCGTATGCATTTCACATGCAATCATAATCCCACTGGAAGAACACGGGAAGGTGAACTTCAGCACGAAAGCACGCAATCACATGTGAAAATGAATAAATTGCGCGGGTCAGAGAATCATGTGGAAGTAAACGGATCGTGTGCGACAGGAAATGACGTGAAATCAAAATACACGCGTGTAGGAAGAACTGCGTGGAACACGTAGCGTGTGAGCTTCGTGCCATTCTCCTGTCAGTGGTGTTAGCTGATGACTTGACTGAGATGCGTGTGGAGCTCAGAAGCCCCCAGACTGAAGCTCGGGATTGGGAAACGGTGCATTAGGCGTTAATAGGTTTGGAATGAGCTGAACGATTTGTTGACTGGGATAATAAAAGTGTTGTGTGTATCTTGGCATGCTGAGAGGGAGAAGCGGATTACAAGTTGTCCTATAAAGGAATGCAAATTGCCAGCCAAAGCCGTCGAAGGGTTGCGCAGCATTTCTTCACATCCCTGCTTCTTGCTTTTGCTTTACATTTCCATTAATCCTAATAAGCGTGAAGGGTCTCCGAGTGCTCACTATATTCATTGGGAAATCAATGGATTAGCCGCAGCAAGCCGTGCGCATTTGCATTTTATTGAAATCCTATCTGCGCTGAGAGGTGACCGCAAGGGCAACGTCCTTCACAGCCTTACAGCTTCTCTACAGGGAGCAAAAGCAAAGTCCTGCATCACTTGACCTACACCCTTCTTCCCTCGTTCCCTAGATCCCTACGTCCCTGACCCCCTCTCCGCCATCTCATAATCAGTGTCACAAAATGTTTTTTTGTCCACTAACCCTATTTCTGTGACATGTCATGCCTTGGTTGAGGAGAAGAAATAATAGTTAATAGGCAGAATGGATGAATGAATGAATGAATGAATAAATGTGTTATGGTGTTTTGTTTGTGTTTGTCTGTTTGTTTGTTTGTTTGTTCGGGGTTTATAGCTGCTGCCCATTAACTATTATTTCTTTTTCTTTGTAATATTAGTGAAGGAAAGGTTCCACTAGAGGCCCTCACGAGTTCTTGCTGCAAACTCAACATGTGATTTATCAAGGTTCAAGGTTCAAGCTTCTTCACCTGTCACATACATTTTACATACATGTCCTGTAATGTTATGAAATTACAATTAGTGCCTCGTCCTACAGCGCAACAACGATGCATAATAAAAACAGAATATAATGAAATAAAATCTGGTAGACTATGTGTAAGAACGCTTAGCAGCCTTTAGAGGACTGAAATGTAGAATATGAATATGCATAAATAGAATATGCTTAAAGGAAACAGATATACAGAGCCGTAGTGTGCGGAAAATTTTTTTTTTATCTGAGTAATGAGTCTGTGTGATCACGTGAATAACACGTGAAGGTGCATTTCACCACGTTATGCCCTGAAACCTCAGGCAAGCACACATGGCAGCATGTGAGCAATGTTATCACGTGTAAGAACAACTGAATTCATGTGGAAAATGTGCAAAATAAGCTACATGTGAAGTGCTTAAAAACACATGCAAATTTCACATATGAAGTTCATTTGACTTTTCTGTGAGCCATTAGCCTACATTAGCATTAGCCTACATTGGTTTTCATTAAATTTAATTAAATTGTGTCTGTGATGTGCTCATTTCAGACTCCAGACTTAATAACCAGCCTACTAGATTCTGTATTCAGAATTATTTTATTTTATTTATGGCTAGAATGCTTGTGTTTTTATATGTTAATATTGATATATGAAATATGAATAACCTAGCCTACAACTGATTTCCTCTCATTTATTTTGTTAAATATTTAACATTTCATGCTAAATAAAAGAGCAATAAACTGCACCTTTCCTTGTTATGCCTAAGGGCACACCTTTTGTACATTTAGTCTGGCCCTTTTACCTGCTCAGGTGCATGTGAGTGTACGCTCCTGGACAAACAATAGGCCAAGCCTAAAATGGCAAAATATGAAGCTTTGAATGATGTTAAGAACAAACGATTGGTCAGGAAATGAGCAGGAATGAAACAGACGCACTCCTGAGCGCTCCTGTGCCTCCATTCGCTGGTTTCTTCTCGCTGTTTGGGGGAAAAGCTAGAAACAGGGAAATTCACATCTGTAGTCTCCTTGTACACAAAGATAAAACCAGCGTGATAATGATTAAAGTGTTTGGTGTAAAATTCAGACTAACACATGTCTGGGTGTACAAACTTTTGGGATTTTTTTTTTGTTGCTTAAAAGAGGAGTGATTATGTGGTTATCTGCTGCACCTGATGCAGCTCATCAACAGCCACAAGGTTTAAACATTTACAGAAATCAAAGGGAAAAGCTCACACACTAACTTCCTTTATCTGTTTGTTTCATTCTTGCTCACTTCCTGACCAATGATCTGTTATTAAGATCTTTAAACACTTCATATTTTGCCATTTGGGGCTTGGATCCTTCTTTTCTTTCGGCCAGGAGTGTAGTTTGAACTGTGTAGTCTTGTCGTTATTGTGTTTTGTCCCTGTATAACCTCATCTCCTTCCTCTCCTCTTTTCCAACACATCATTTTTCCATTCATTAATGAGTTGCTTTAACAAAATGGCGGCTTCCCGCCCCAGAATGCAATGTGGCGTAACGGAACGTCACACTCCCTCTTCCACAGTTTGCACTGAAGACGCAATAATATTTTTATGGCTCCCTGAGACGTGAAAGCTATGAGTTCAGCTGTCTGTGTGTGGTGTGTGTGTGTGTGTGTGTGTGTGTGTGTGGGAAGAGATCACATTGTTGAGAGCAGAAATGTCTAATTGACCCCGTGTCTGTCTGAGACGCTAATCGTCCTCAGGACGCCGCCTTAGTGGGTCTGTGGAGGAGAGAAGGAGAGAAAAGATGAGCTCCAAAAGCCCATCTGCTCGCTTTTTGTGCTTCCACAATCAACTCAGACCCAGAGGAGAGGTCTAGAGAGAGAGAGAGAGAGAGAGAGAGAGAGAGATCACCCACAGAGAGAGAGAGAGAGAGAGAGAGAGAGAGAGAGATCACCCACAGAGAGAGAGAGAGAGCCACAACAAAACCCAAACATTGCCTTTGATTCGGTTCGTTTTGTTTGCACACATGAAGCCCTCTTTATTTCATTCACCCTGTTTTTTTCTTCTTCTTCTTCTTCTTCATGAGCCGTTTTGCTGGTGAAAAAGGCTGTTTAGATCATCCACTGAACAATCCACCTCCAAGAATGCATAGAATAAAAAAAACAAATAGAGATTAGCCAAACCTGTATAAAAATCTAAAAACAAAACAAAAATCAAAACCAAACCAAAACAAACAACAAAAAACAAAACAAAACAACCCTTTTTTTTAGGTTAATGCTTCACCTACAGAAGAGTCACGTGAACTTCATATGTGAAATTTACACGTGTGGTTTTTAGACATTTCACATGTTATGCAGTGAACGTGTTTTTATTTCCACATGTGATTGTTTCACATCTGGTTCATTTATTTTCACGTGACCCCCCCCCCCCCCCCCCCCACACACACACAATTAATTTATTTCCACATGTGATTTTTTCCCCACACAATTTATTTTCTCGTGATTTTTTCCCGCACATTATTAATTCATATCCACATGTGATTCTTTCCCCTACATGATTACTTTATTTTCACACGTGATCCCTTATTAATCACGTGATGCCATGCGTTTCCTTGAATTCACACGCGCAGTTTGGTGAAATGCCTTTTCACCTTTTTCACCATAATGCTGTGAAAAGAACTCATTTAGAAAAGATGAATAATTATAAGAGAATGTACAGAACATGATAGACAGTTATTTCTGTAGATGAAGGATTTTGCCTCAGAGAGACTGATATGTATTTCTACTCAGGTGGTGCTGGTGTTAGAAGAGTCTTACAGACTAGTGAAGTCAGATTTGTCCGTTTGTTTGTTTGTTTGTTTGTTTGTTTGTTTGTTTGTGTTTGCAGAATGGGGTGGGATGATCGCTAATACAGTCATTATTTATCGAAATACATCTAAGTCTCTCTCTCTCTCTCTCTGTCTCGCTCTCCCCCCCGCCTTCCTAGATGACGTCATGACCTGTCAGCTGTCATGATTATCACGTCATTATGACAATAAAGAGCGCGTGGCTGTACAGGAGGAGATCCCATTCCGTTTATTTATTTATGTATTTATTTATTTATGTATTTATTTATTTATTTATTTAAATCCAAACCCGTACACTGCCACCGCGACCCGGTTTATTAGCTCTGCCTCTAACTCACACTGATGTGATTTCAGGTCTAACATCTATGTTGGGGGGTGCCAAAACTTATTTCAGGGTGCCACCCACCTGACCACCTGACCATCTGACCACGCCTCTATTAGTCAAGAGTAGTGAAAGAGTAATAAGTTCAGTTCTGTGAAATCAGATGAAAACAAAGCAAAACAAAGCGAGCAGTCGAGATGGTGAAATGTTAGTACCACAGATCAAGAAGCAAGATGGCTTCCTTTCCTGTCATTCATAGCGATAAGCCACACACACACACACACACACACACACAAACACACTTGTGTCACATTTAGTAAGGATAATAATTTAGTGATATAATGACTATGATAATGCAACACAATAATTATGATGATGATGATAATAATAATAATAATAATAATAATAATAATAATAATAATAATAATAATAATAAGCAGTAGTAGTAGAAGAAGAGAATTGGAATGCAAAATACTAAAACAGTAAAATTATAACAAATTAAAGTTTATATTATAGAAATTGAACAACCCACACCTGTCTTCTTCTTCTTCTTATTATTATTATTAGTAGTAGTAGTAGTAGTAGTAGTGTTATTATTATTATTATTATTATTATTATTATTAGTGGTGGTGGTGGTAATAACAGTAAAAACACAGCTAATAAACATGGCGCTGCTGTAACTGGAGGCTTTTTTTCTCCAGAAATGTGCAGCAGTGAAATAAATCCCGCACAAGCCCCGCACCTTTCTGTTCCTCATTTCTGTTTAATCAAATTTAATTTTCCGTCGCTTGTGGCTTTTATTCCGGAGTGTGTGTGTGTGTAAAAGAGTGTGTAAGTTGGCAGTGGTCTGTAAAGGGCCTTTTGAAGATTTTTCGACCTTCTCGCATTTCAAAGTGCTCATTTATTAATTTATTTTAGCTCGCGTAATTACATTTCGTTTTTCACACCGACTGTGAAATCCGGAGCTGCCACAAAGCCGGGTCATGCACGGCGAAGATATTAAAAATAAATCAGGTTTACACACACACACACACACACACACACACACACACACCTCTCAACCCAAGTACGCAGTGTGGTCTGAATTAGGTGGTTAAACTGTGCTGGAAAGAAAAGAGTTAAACGCTTTTAATGGTTTAAAAACGACAAAATTCTTGAATATCTTATTTATTAATATTTATTTTCTACTTCTACGACTGTTCACTTAGCATGCCACGGGCTAATAAACACAGTCTATGCACTCACTTCTCACTAAAATATGTTTGTAATAATAATAATTCTTAGAATTGTATAAAATATAATAATTATAGATATAAATTATTGAATATCTTAACGAGTATAATTATAATTATATAATTATAAGTATAATAATTATAAACCATTATATAACTTTTGAAAACATTTCTTGTTTTGTAATAGCCTTATTATTTAAATAATTTGAATGACAGTATGGTAGTATTTTAAAAATAACATTTTTTGTTTGCATCACAGCCTCCTGCTTTGAATTTCCTCTGTATAAAACACACACACACACAGACACACACACACACACACACACACACACACACACACTCTCTCTCTCTCTCTCTCTCTTCATTATGACTTAATTATGACTTAATTAACATAAGCAGGCCCTAGGCTAAGAAATAAATAATGTATAATAAAATGAAAATGCAAAATCCTTTGTGCAAAACATTTATACGCCGCAAAATTATGAATGATGTATAAAGAGAGGTTTGGAGATTTTAATGATGTCCGATATTTTCTGAGAAATATGCAGAACTTTCTGGTTCCCTTAGGAACATTTTGACTGATGGTTCTCGCTCCCATAAAGAACTGACGTATGGCTTTCCACCACGTTCCGATGTTTATATTATGTGGAAAGGTCTTTATGGTGGGAAATAATTCTGCAGTTCAACATAACATGAGCGAAAAGTTGGTTAAAAACACTGATAGTGTAATTTTACTCTCGTGAGAAAATAAAACATATTTTCCATACGTGAGTAATACGTGATCACATGTCGTAAGCATGGGACGGTTAGGCCCTGGAATTGCACGAGAACGCAAGTAAGCACACGTAACGCCATGAGAATAACGTGAATAAATGAATCATATGAAAATAATATTTATGCACTATACATGCCAAGGTCCATTACATGGGAAAGATGTAACACGTGACTTCTCTGTTACGATTAACCTTTAAAATCATTTCTGGGTCGAATTTATTCACGTTTGTCGCAGATCCACGTCACGTGTAAACATGATTTAGATTTAGGTTTTTATTTGAATGGACATACTCTCAGTGATTTCGCCGAATTTGGTAAACTAGCATTATGCGATTTATACCATTTATAACCCAGAGACGCTATATTTATCATTATTCCTTGCTAGCTGGCTAGATTAGCTTTCAAGATATAAAACTCTCTCTCAAATAATTAGCATTTTGTGTGACGGCATAAAAAGATTCTCAGATCAGCTTTACACTGAAACTCTCTGGTTTTAAATGAAACTAAACTTTAGGCTAGTGTTAGTGTTAATACATTTGACAAAAAATGCTAACCTATATAGCCAGAATCAGCAAGGAATTAACCATCTCACACACACACACACACACACACACACACACATCTCATTTTTGTGTTGCATTAAAGAGTCATCATCTCAGTGCAGTGGTGTTTTTCAGTCTGCTTGTGTTGCTGAATCTCCCAGTACAAAGTTGGTTGAAAATGGTGTGTGTGTGTGTGTGTGTGTGTGCGTGTGTGTGTGAGATGGGGTGAAGGGGTGTATGTGGTAAGCAGGTGTGTGTTCTTTGCAATGTGTGTGTCTCTGCACGAATCCCCCCCCACCCTGTTTCCTCAATGACCCTCCTCTTCCTCAATGATCACAGCCTGCCTGCATTCTGGAGGC
>CM040982.1:2364782-2459512 GCA_022985145.1 Pangasius djambal | reverse complement strand
GTGCTAAGAGTCACCAAAACCATGGGTCGCGGTCTACAATAAATAATGCTTTTTCTGACAACAGCACTGAAACATCTGCACGTTTACCCTAAACCCCACCCAAGAAATCTAGATCGTATGCAATCATTGACAAATTGCTGTTGTGGAAGAGGAATAAAACACTCCCGGGTGTGCTGTTGTAGGAAAATAAGCAACCTTGGGGTGGTAACAGTAACTCCACTTCATCACACCACCCTGTCACTGATTACTTTCATATAACAGCACGACACGGAGTGTGTTTTATTCCTTACTTCACAGAGTAGTTTGCTAGCTTTTGTTTTGATCACAGATATAACACGTTGCTTTAAACTCGCTCGAGACAGCAACACACTCCGCAACTCGCTGAATTATGTTTAATGGTGTCGTATACGACGGAACCAGCACACCAGAGATTGCTGTTGTGGGCTTCTACTTTTATTCTTTTCTTTTCTTTTTTTTTTTTTTGCTTGACCTTTGTTGGCAAACGAAGCCTTGTGTCTAATGCCACATTCAGCTAAACTTCGACCTCTGACTAGGAAAAAACAAACAAAAAAAGCCTCGACTTGGATTTCCTACTCAGAAAGTTGGGAAGGTTTCCTCAACCCGGAGTTCAGCAAGTGACGTCAAATCAGCATGGCTCCTCACGGCTCAATGAAAACAAAGTAGCACATTTTACTTTTACTATATACTTTTACTATATTTTATCTACCTATCTATCTATCTATCTATCTATCTATCTATCTATCTATCTATCTACTTTACTTTTACTATATACTAGTATTTGCTTTAGATCAAACAACATACAGACATATTTGCTTTTTAAATCTATAACACTGATTATATAGTTATAGTCAGTTACTATCTATCTATCTATCTATCTATCTATCTATCCATCTATCTACTTTACTTTTACTATATACTAGTATTTGCTTTAGATCAAACAACATACAGACATATTCGCTTTTTAAATCTATAACACTGATTATATACAGTTATAGTCAGTTACTATTTATCTATCTATCTATCCATCTATCCATCTATATCAATATCATAAAAATCATACAGTCATACATACAAAAATACATATATACATATATAGATGGCTAGCTTGTTGCTAGCAGATGAAAATGGATGCGTCTGTGTTTTTTTTTCCCTACTTTGTTCCTCAAAAGCATGGAGGTCCAAAATGACGTAATTCCGACTTCCAGCAGCATAACGTCGTAGCCAACTTTTTTATTCTCTCCACATTCTCTGTTTTGCAGTTTCACAGTATAAAGTCTTCATTGTTTGGACGTTAACGTATTATCAGGGTCATTGTCCTCATAAAAAAACATGCCAGATTTTTATGTTCAGTTTTCAAAATTATATTTAAAGGTCATTAACTGCGAAACGAAAATGGAACAACACGAAATGTGATCTGCATTAGCGGGTCTGGGTTAGTGCGCGGAATAAGAAAACATCTAAAGATGACAGATTTAAAACCTTAGTGTCTCGAGTCGTACTCTGACAAAAGAACATCCATAATTCATAAACTTTTTTTTTGAATCATCATAGTTTTACCGGGTTGCCTTCAAATTCCAGACCTGTGAAAGAACCCCGAGATTGTGCAGTGCATTCTGGGATTGAGCTGGATGTTCTCCAGAATGCTTTCAGTTACATGATGATAAAGTGGGGAAACTCCTTAACCCTCGTGTTCTGTTCGCTAATTAGCAATGGACGTACTGTTCAAGGGTCATACCTGAGGCAGATAATAATATTTGAATTATTATACATGAAACAAATGGGCTTGAGTAGCCTTGAGCACAGAGCCATGGTTTTGGGGAAGACACACTAAAGCAAATCAGGTAAAATAAAAGCATGGAGGTAACGTAGCGTAGAGTGAATTCACCTATTTGTTTTATTTTTGTAAAAATGTTTTATTCTTGGGTTGCGAACATTACAAGTGTAATATACCAGTGTGAGCACTGAGCACATTATTCTTAAATTAAAGTAGAGATCATGTGTTAAATTGTTTCTCAGTTAAAAAGTGGAAGTATCTAGCCAAAAATGTACTCAAGTACATTTTAAAAGTTGCTACTTTTAAAAGTCCTCAAGCATTAAAAGGTATAAAGTAAATGCTTTAAACAATGAAAAGTTAATGTCATGTTTTCATGTGAAAAGTAACTTTTATTGCTTATCTAAAGTTACACCATTTTGCCTGAAATCATCATCCATTCTCTGTACGTCTGCTGCGTAGAATAAAACAGAAGGAAAATATTCGTTAAATAGCCAATATTTATCAATATTTATCAATAATTATCAATAATTAGCTCGAATTTAACTTGTTGTCTAGCCAGTTTATTCTAGCTACTTCAATCCATGCTAGTCTAACCTGGCATTAGCAAAGAAAACAGGCTAACTTGGTTAAATATAGACAGTTAAGGCAAAACTCAGGGAGACATCGAGTCTTACACGAGTCTTTGCTTAGTCCAGTTTATTAAAACATTGTACTGAGGTAGGGCCAGGGCGCTCATCCTCAAGTTCCACACTGCAGTCCAGTGACTTATCTATCTTCAAGCGCACGCGGATAGCTCTAGCGCTAACTAGCTTGTGTATAATGAGAAAGGCACACCTGATAAGGAGTTGTCACGATTCTTGATTATGATTCCTGGATGCTAGACTGAGCGCATTCGGTTGATGGACAGCGTCCAGTCCCCGGCAGGATGAGAGAAGACGAGACCTTTGAGATTTGTAACAAGCATGTAGAAAGTCATTAATACAAAAATGTCAGTGAAGTAAATATACTACAAGATAATACTTAAATATAGTAACATTTGCAGTACGATTACTCAAGAATTTTCCGTCTCGGTTTATATTAATATGATGATGGTGGTAAAGAGAAGCAACAAAAAATAAAATTTCTCATGTTGAAAAAAAAAACAACAACAAAAAAAACATTGACCATGACATCTCAGCAAGTGAAAATATCTTGAATATAGACAAATTTATTTAATATTTCATATTATTTCAATAAGATTACAATAAACCAAATAGAATTACTAAACCCATTCATATCCTAGAAATAGTCTTAGAAGATAGTGTGATTAATTTTTCTAGAAAGAAGCAAAATTATCTTACAATAGAACACAAAGTTTAAACCTTGAAATGAGTAAAAAAACATCTAAATGTTTCGCATATTCAGCATATTTTCACTCAATAAGATTTTTGTTTGCCGTAGGTTCCCGCTTTAAGTAAAAATTTTGCCCTGAACAGAGCTCAGGGGTTAAATGGTAGAGCGAGCATCACACTGAACACTTTCTCGCCCAGTGGAGATCTTAACTTTACGATGTTCTTGGGAAACTGGGACCAGGAACCTGAGCATCTGCAGTGGAACCACATTCATACTCATAGGTAAATAAACGTTGCAGATTTCCTATTATTCAGGAAGGATGTGTACAATAGTTGACTATTAACTCACATCCTTCCTGAGTAATAAAACCTCCATTATAGAACAACAGTGTTTATTGCTCTGTGCTTGACTATAAATACCACCAAAGGAGGACAAAAATACATGCAAATCATGCCTTTTCGCTCTCTTTTTTCCATTCTTTTCTTTAGTTCTCTCTCTGTAGCTCTGCGATGGTGGTGTTTTTGCAGGCTGCTCCCAGTGCACTTAAACAAACCATTACTTTCAGCTCAACCTGAGAAGAGACGCCAAAGCCAACATGAGTCTGAGGAAAGAGAGAGAGAGTGAGAGAGAGAGAGAGAGAGAGAGAGAGAGAGAGTAAAGGGCACGGGAGTGATAAACGCAGGCTGGAGTTTCAGGGCGCACACAAAGCAGGAAAAATCCCCCTAAATAGCTTATAGATGTTATTGGAACCTCAACCTGACTGTTTGCTTCATGTGTTTTTACAGCATTACGAACTTCACAAGCAGCAGCCTGTGGCCAGGATTTGTAGAAAAGCCACTTTAGGAATGATTCACAACATGAGTTATGGCAAGAAAAGAAAAACAGTGACTGATTTGTTATGAAGCTCTTAAGCCTACTGTAACCTACAAAAAACCTCAGTGACCGTTTAACTAATCAACTAATTACCTTAACAGTTATATTGTTTCTTAATCATTGTATTATCACGATACTGTTTTTACAGAAGACTTCTAAATATAAATGAGCACTTTGATATGATACGATATGATTATATCATGTCACACAGTGTCATATATTATGTCATACAATATGAAATGATATAATATGAAATGATAAAATATGAGATACAGTACAATATATGACATGATATGATACGATACGAGACTTATGATATGATACAATACGATATATGATATGGTGTGATATTTTACGATATGATATGACACGATACTATACAATATATGATACGATATGATATTATATGATACAATAATTTGGTACTGTGTGATACGATCTGATATATGATACGATACATCTGCCCTGTCCACATAGCTTGTATAAAATTGATGCGTTTCCACTTGAAAGATTTATTTGAGTCTGAGCTACCTAGCTAACTAGCAAGCAAAAGCTAACTAGTGAGCGAAAATTAACTAGTGAGCAAAAGTGTTTGTTGCCTCCTGCGCTAACTCGATGAGCGGGTGATTGTACGTGAAATGTTAAACAATCCTGATTCATCGCTGCTCGCGTTGTGCTTACTTCAGCCAACGATGGAGTGTCCTACAGATGGCTGTCAATCAAAATATGCTTATTAGAATATAAGACCACACCCACTCAGACTTAGATTAGTCTTAGATTATACAGGTCAGTGAGTTCAGTAGCATTTTGCATTTAGCATCACAATCTCTACTGAATCATCTAGATAAGGAGAAGTAGTGAAATTGAGTCTGATGAAGAGAGTTGTGAAAGAGAGAGAGAGAGAGAGAGAGAGAGAGACAGGGACATATCCTAAGAATGCGAGCCTGCCTTCACCACAGGAAATCGCAACAACTCCTATAAATCAGCCCAACGTTTCTCATGGTGAGAGATATCCATTTACAGAACTCACACACTCTCACTCTCTCACAAACAAAACACTACTGTGAAAGTTAGACAGGAGACAAATGGCAGTGGCTCCACATGCTACTGTAGGCGACCAATAAAACGAAAGAAATGTTTGGAATGGGACAGACTGTGTTTTCACCAGCAAGGGAGAAGAAAAAAAAAATGGCTGAACAAATGTCATCCACCGACGGAGCCATAAGCGTGTGCTGGAACTCATCCGTCCCTGTAACGACTTCGTCACTGGGACTTTTCCTGCTGGGTAAAAATCCTGGCGATTTGTCATGTGTTACTGGTTAAAAAAAAAAAAAAAACATTCCACAATTTTTCAAAAAGCAATAACTCGACAGAGCCTTGACAAGTCGCAGCTGTTGCGCTGGAGAGATTTCAGGAGGGACGCGCTGACTTGCTGCTCACCCCACCCACGATGGAGCCCGGCAGTAAATCCCACCTCGTCACATCAGCAAAATGACAAGCTTACAGATAGTTATCAACACTCGACCATCTCCCTCTCGTTCTCTGATTGTTTCATCTGGCGCTCGGCCTCTCTTGTCCGTGCATCAACAAACACTCAGCTAAGATCAAGCCACTGTATTAACAGATGTCTAGAGTCAATAAAACACACAGAATCCAGCATCTGTTCCTTGGCGTTAGAATAGTCGGAGTGCTAGAGAGGGGAGATTGTTCTTCTCTGTCAGCGAGAGTCAGTAACATCCCTAACGCCTCGTAGCCTTTCACCATCAAACACTCATTATTGTTGAAGACCCGCTGCGAGGAACAAAGACACTTTTATTTTTAACTTTACTTATTTAACACTGCATCTTATTGACCCAGGGTGTGTAGCTCTCTCTTTTTCCCAGATAACATCATGTGCGCCTTGGGACATGACAAATAAAAAATATACAACTTAATATGATACAAATAAAACTGTTTCAAACTGATACAATAGGCCAACCTTATCTCACCAGCACCTAGGCCACACCTCCTTTACTGACTGACAGGTAGAGAGGCCACGCCTCCATTACTGGGACTAACAGACAAAGAGGCCACGCCTCCTTCAATAGGATTAACAGACACAGAGGCCACGCCTCCTTTAGTGGGACTAATAGGTACAGAGGCCACACCTCCTTCACTGGGACTGAAAAGACACCGAGGCCACGCCTCCTTCACTGGGACTGACAGACACAGAGGCCATGCCTCCTTCACTGGGACTGACAGACACAGAGGCCACGCCTCCTTCAATAGGATTAACAGACACAGAGGCCAAGCCTCCATCACTGGGACTGACAGACAAAGAGGCCACGCCTCCTTCAATAGGATTAACAGACACAGAGGCCACGCCTCCTTCAGTGGGACTAATAGGTACAGGGGCCACACCTCCTTCACTGGGACTGACAGACACAGAGGCCACGCCTCCTTCACTGGGACTGACACACACAGAGGCCACGCCTCCTTCACTAGGATTAACAGACACAGAGGCCACGCCTCCTTTGGTGGGACTAATAGGTACAGAGGCCACACCTCCTTCACTGGGACTGACAGACACAGAGGCCACGCCTCCTTCACTGGGACTGACACACACAGAGGCCACGCCTCCTTCACTAGGATTAACAGACACAGAGGCCACGCCTCCTTTGGTGGGACTAATAGGTACAGAGGCCACACCTCCTTCACTGGGACTGACAGACACAGAGGCCACGCCTCCTTCAGTGGGATAGAGGTTTATCAACCAACTAGTGACACTAATATATAAAGATATATTCAAATTTTGCTTAAAGCACACACAATATTCACTGACTGTCCACTTTATTAGGAACACCTTTACAACTGCTAATCTATGCAGTTATCCAATCATGTGGCAGCAGCACAATGCACAGACTCACCCAAACTGCAAGGTTCGATGCTTTGTGTATACTGAGATGCTTTTCTGCTCACCACGGTTGTGAAGAGTGATTTCCAACCACAGAACTCTCACTCAATGTTTTTTGTTTTTCACACAATTCTGTGTAAACTCTAGAGACTGTTGTGTGTGAAATTCCCAAGAGATTAGCAGTTTCTGAAATACTCGAACCAGCCCATCTGGAACCAGCAACCATGCCACAGTTAAAGTCATAGAGATCACACTTTTTCTTCATTCTGATGTTTGATGTGAACTTTAACTGAAACGCTTGACCTGTATCTGCAGGATTTTTTGCACTGCGCTGCTGCCACATGATTGGCTGATAACTGCATGTATGGGCAGGCATCCTAATAAAGTGGACAGTGAGTGTGTATTGCAAATCACAAGTCTACATTAATATGTCGATTCTAATGCATTTTTGTTTCTATAGTAACCGTTCATTCAAAGGGACTTGTACGGTGGGCACTCAACATAATAAACGGATCTAAACAGATTGCTGGAGAACACCGTGCTTTGCGGTTTCTCTGTAACATGACAAACTGCATTTTTGCCTCATTAACTTCAAGAGAGAGGAAAAAGGAGAGGCTGTTGAGGAAACGACTGTTTATAGCTTGTTTGACAAACGTTCCACAACGCTAACTATTTACATTACATGAAGAGTTAGCGTTAACTATAAGCGGATAAAAAGTGCAACGTGTCATTATTTTTAATAAATAAAAATTGTATTTGGCAGCAAATTGGTGTGGAAATATACCACTTTAGGATGTGCTGTTATGGGAAAATCATCAACTTCAGGGTGGTAAGAATAACTTCATTTCATCACACCACTCAGTCGTTGATTATTTTCCTATAACAGCACGACAACTGGTGCTTTATTCCTTAATATATGTAATTCATAAAGTTGTGTAGCTACTTCCCGACTGTCGTTTGGAAAGACAAATGACTCGAGGAGGTTGATGAGACCCCAAAACTGACAAGAACAAATTGTTTGTCAGGCAGCTTTGTTAGATTAGCAATTATTTGTAATTAGGAGACGAGCTGACATCAATCACGTTGCTAGTAATGTAGTGTAGCGTTGATAACGTAGCTTGCCTGAAATTAGCGAGGGTAGTCATATGTACGTCGTGCTTGCTCAAGACTTTAATTTACGTGATGAAAACAAGGCAACGTTCCATCGTGGTGTCTCCACATTATTCATCTTTCAAAGAACCCAGACTCCTCTGACACACACAGCTAACGTTCTGGCAGACTCCACTCTCTCAGAATGTGTTTATTAGTTAGCACACAGGACTGTTTGAATTCCACAGCACATGGGAACGGTCCAAGGGAAACAAACAAACATGTAAACAAATAAGCAAACAGAAACACTTATCAGCTTTGTGAGTGGTGCCTTTTTTTTTTTTTTTACGTGTTTTGCCAGGACTTGAGGCCTGCTGGACCTCTGCTGTAGGCAAAACGCCACCAATCAGTTTGTTTTTTAAACGAACCACTACAGATCAAAAGCAGGAAACTAATTATAAAATGTAGGTACACTGTGTGTGTGTGTGTGTGTGTGTGTGTGTGTGGGATAGCTGCCGTCCACTGCGACCTTCATCTGTTATGCAAATCTCACAGTGACACGCTGACAGGGGGGTAAAAATCGTTATGAAACACAAAGCAGAAACATCAAACAGATTTAATCAGACAGGGCTCGATAAGCATCCAGCGGCGGTTAATTCCAGACAAATTATCTAATCCAGATGTTGCACGTCGAGTGTAAACACGGCGTCCCGCGGAATCATAAAACAAATAAGGCTGAAAAAGGGTTTCCAGTTTCAAACAGCACCTAACCCCGGCCCGAGACCTTTCCGCTCTCGGGCCCCTCCCTCCACTTGCCAAAACAGGAAAATGCGAATACGCTAATATTTAGCACGTGTTTTAAAACAGATGGGCTTTCTTTCTTCAGGCCCACACATGATCCGATCCAAATCCCTCCCTGCGTTCCATGTGTGTTCCTGGTTGCACGGCGCTGACGTCCTCCGTCCACGCAGAAACCCCATCTGACGTAGAGAAAGTGTCTCGAACCACACAACATCTTCACAACAGGAAAAGCACGGCACGCAGGTCGGCTAATCATGCAATGGGTAATGTTTCAAATGAGTGAGGGGGAGAAAGGAGGGAGGGAAGGAGGGAAGGGGAGACAGAGGATGGCAAAAGAGAGAGGGAGAGGAGTGAGAAGAGAAACACAGGACATATGGATGTGTTTTAGGACCACCAGGGAAGAGAATCGTGTGCGTTTTCGCAAAAAACCCCAGATAAACTCCAAATATGCAATTACACAGGGTTTACGGCCTGTCTGCTGCCGATTCGTTCTGGAATTTCTGTCGTGTTTCTGCGTCGACTTGATAAGATCGTAGAGAAAATGCGCTGCAAGTCCACGTCACGGACTGGATGGTTTACTGCAGACAGAGAGTGAGAAACGAGAGAAAATGCTTTTTTACTGCACTGGTAGTAGAAGAAGAAAAGAGAGAGAGAACCAGAGAGAGAGAGAGAGAGAGAGAGAGAGAGAGGACTTGCTCGAAGTACATAAAAAGAAAAAGAGGGGAAACCTGGACTCTCGTAAACTAGCTGCGGCACATTTTAAAACTTTCATCGCGTCCAATATTTATAGTTCTTCGATCCCATGTCAGTGTTTGTAGCCAATTTGTTGTGCTCCAATAAATAGACTGGTCTATTTATCAGCGCACCACATGGCAGTCATTTATGCAGCCTAACGAGGGGCAGATGTGGTCTGGCCATGGTTTCCCGTACAGGTTTAACGCGCTGACAGGCCAGGACAGATAGCCGCAACTTCGGCTTCAAACTTCCGGATCAGCGGCAGAGATTCTGCTGGACGTGGAACACGAAAGGGGTCAGACACTCTGGTCCTGTGGTCCTACTGATGATATTAATCTTTTCCAGCTTACCTATTTCCCCCAAAACAGATTATGTTTAATCTGACCTGGATACTGTAGATTTGTGGCTAAGAGCTGCTGCTGTAATCATAAAGCTTGTCCTGTGCTCATCCCAGGACTCATTCCCAATCATTCCCAGTTCCATCCTCAGAAGAGGACAGGTTGCGTTCGTCGTGAGTCGTGTCATGGAGTTTTTCCTTGGCACTTGTTCATTAGGGATTCAAATTTCATCCCGATTTCTGTAAAGCTTCGACCGCTATACATAAACTAGAACTGGACTGAATTCAGTAAGGACGCATGAGGACATTTCGAATGTGGTGGCCAGAGTGTGAACGGCCACCACTTCGAACTTCAAAGCCGCCCGAGGGAGTAGAGCAAAACCGCATATCGAATATGAATTATAATTCGGAAAAGGTTTGATCTGCTTGAGAAAAGTACTGGCACTACAAACATGTGTTTGTGCGTGTATGTGTGTGTTGCCAATTACCTCGGCTATAAATACACGAGCCCCATCCGTCACCGAGTCCATGGGTGGCTGCAGCCGCGCTCTAATTGATTGCAGATGTGCCTCCAGATCTCAGGGCTCGCCACCAGCGCCGTCCCACAGCCTGGACGTGAGAGAAAAGCCGCAAGGGAGGACAGACGAGGGAAGGAGAGAAGTTGAGTGACGGCTCAGAAGTAAATATGGAAAAAAGAGCAGGAATAAACAAGACGATATTCAGAGTTTTCTTCCCTTCTTCCTTCCTCCTGTCCTGCAGATCCTGCAGATGTGTCATTGTGGAAAAGAGCCGGTGGCGGGAAATTGGGGGATTAGCTGCAATTTAGTCCAGATGAGCATTTGGACTTGGTTAAAAAATCCTTTAGTCTACTTCATTCTATTCCTAAGTAACAAAATGATATATTTTTAGTGTTTGGATGGTTTAGGGAACACCGATATTCCCAGTGGATCCCACCAATATTTCCCGAGCAGTTTATAACACCTTTGCATCTATATGAGAAATGAGAGCTGGTACCCTGAAGAAATCATTACACAGAAATATTTAAGTTTATTTAAGTTGAATTCTCAAGTATGATTCATTTTCTAGAACAGCAGCCCTGCAGCTGTAAATCACACGTACACGTTTTTTTATATGGCGGCTGCACTACATAATCTAAGCCTACTAATAAACAGACTGATTTAAAAAAAAAAAAAGTTTTTATTTAACAAAGAAAAATGTGTAATCATTGGTATGGTGAGGTTTTCTGTATTTTGCGTCGACGGAAGGAGTCTCCAGTGTCCGACATTTTCAGGACAGAGGAGTTTACACAGAAAAAAAGAGAGAGGCTGGTGAGGTTACAGCTGCTATAATCTAAGTCCTAACAGAAATTAATTTGTTTGGTGGACGTTTCATGGCATTAAGTGTAATTATAAATGGATAAAAAAAAGGATAAAGTGTCATTTTAAATTAATAAAAAAATGTAATGGTTGGCAAATTGCTGTGGTGTAAGAGGCCAAAATGCTACCAGATGTGCTGTTACAGGAAAAATACAACTGTGGGGTGGTAACAGTGACTCCGCTTTATGTTAGGTGGCATCACACCAACATCACAAACTCATTATTATCCTCTTGCTAGCAAGACCGGCCAGCTAAGCTATGTAGCTAGAAGGAGAAAACAAAAGGGTGCATTCCAAAACCACATACTAGCACAATCAAGCTCTAACTACACTCAGCCTGAGACACTCTGTATCCTTTTGTACATTTTTGTATACTTTTCTGGCCACAAGCTTCGCAGTGGCGATCTGATTGGCTCTCCGCTCTTCTGTGCGCCAATTTTTAGCGGTAAAAACCTTTAAAAGCTGCAACACAACGAGCTTTCTAGAGCAAGGATTAGTAAGTGGGTTTAAAAACGTCCTGTTTTCCCAAAGTTATTCTAAAGCACTATGTGAAATCTCACATAAATGAATCTGATATACATGAGACAATCCTGCATGTGTGGTTGGCCATCTGACATGCCGTCAAATCGCCACTTCCTGTGAAAGTAGGCGCTGCTTGGCTATGTTTATTGACGAAGCATACAGGCTCTCTAGAGACGCTAGAGCTCTGTCTTGTGAGCTTATACATTTTTCTCTGCATCCAAAAATATGGATTTCAACAGCGCGTTCCAAATGCCTGGGCTGGGAAATGACATTTCTGCAGCGGTGGTCCTCCCGTGCCTGTGTAGTGTTCCACCAGGGAGCTAAAGGGTCTCAATTGCCATTATTATCCAGGATTATCACCCTGTTTAAAAGGCAGAGGCGTCCTAATAACCCCCCCGGGGTCGGCTGATCAATGGACATACATTACACCCCAGATTAGTATTGATCCTGACATGGGATCGAGGTCACCGTGTGCTACTGTGACATCTGGACAGTGTAAACACTGTATAAGTGACCAAATGCTTCAAGAGTATAAAGACTGCAGCTTAACAGATGATTGTCCTCAATGCGAATGTGCAAGCTGAATAATCGTTTTTTTTTTTTTTTGGTCTAAATGCTTTAATAATTCACCAAAAACCAAGATTTGTCAAACCAAATATCGAAACAAAATAAATAAATGAAAAATAAAATGAAATAAAAATAAAATGAAGATACCTAGATATAAAATAAAAAAAACATTTAAATAAGAGATAATATAAAAATAAAAATAAATTAAACCAAATATATCTAAGTATTAAAAAAAAATGTATGTAATACTTTTTTAGCAAAAACAGAACAATAGAATAATAAAATAAATAAAAATAATTCCTTTTAAAAAAGCAAATGATAAATAATTATATAATATAATAATAAATAAATAAATAAATAATGAATACAAGTGTAAAATAATATAGAAAATATTAAATAATGAATAATAATGGATTTCATTAATCTCTTAGTGATTGATTTAATCAGCTTTAACTGTTTTTTGTTCCACATTAAGTTGAATCTCTAATGCTGCCCAATCACAGATCAGCGTAACCCATTCGTGCATAAATTATAAAACACGTCCAGATTTTTATTGCAGGTTTTATTATGCAAGAATTGCATTTTAATTTCCTGAAAATCACTAAAAGTAACTGAAGTTAGCAGGCATTCAGCTGAGTAAAATACGGTAAAGATGTTAATGATGAAAAATACTTAAAGTTTTTAATTTAAAACAAAACAAGAAACCCAAAAAGACAATTCAAGACATTTTTCTCTGATGTTAGCTCTGATATTGCTAAATCCGCCATGTAACTTTCTTCTGTCAACAAAATTCTTGACTCTGATAGGTCCTGGCCAAAATCACAAGGGCTTTTGGGTAAGAGAGTCTGCATGATGTGGGTTTTACCAAAATGTGCCTTAGGGGTGAGCAGAGGGGACTCGTGAGTATCATTTAGAGTTCAGAAATGAGAAATCTGACGTGTGAGACCGCAAATGCGCTATTCCAGACAAGACGCGTGACTCATGATGACTCTGTAGCTTACACAGTTTAGCACAACTTAAAGGTTAATTGTCCGTGCAAACTGCCAACTTCACAGTGCCCTCCATTCTCACACTACTGAAACACAATTTAACAGCCTCGTACGAGAAATGAAATACGGCCCGCGTGTAGGTTTTTAAAAAACATCAACTTAAAGGAAAACTCCATCCTGAACGACTTGCATGTTAATCTTTATCATTAACATTTGATCTTTAATTGCGTCCCCGATTTATTTTTTAATGACTTCTTTCTTCGCCACGTTGGACTACCCACAATGCTTTTTGACCACCTGATGATAGTGGTGCAAGGCATCTTTGGCCTTCACTTCATCTCTACTTAAAGAGACCGATGCAGCGGCACTTTAGTCTTCCTGATCTGTACATTCTGTTTAAACATGTCATCTTCCAAAGCTACAACTTGTCATCTTGTCTCTGCCATAACTTACTGTTGAATTCTGGGACTTGGAGTCCAATGATTGCACCAACGTCTCCGCTAATTCCAAGCTGGAGTTCTCTTTAATATGCCGCTGCTGGAAAATGAGAAGAGAAAAGTGAGAAAAGAAGTTTTTTTGGTTTTTGGAGAACAGAAAATCCTCCTATTAAATCTCCTACTAAACTCTGTTGCACTCGGTTAGCAATAACAGTGTCACCCTGTGACATCAGCACGGCACACGACCGCTAACTTGCCGCGGGAATAACACAGAAACATCCACCATCAGGTAACAAATTCACACCAGAATCACTAAACACATCATAAATATTTCAAATGAAACATGTTTAACATGTTTCAGTGTGGAAATTTCCTTTAAATATCTGCATGTGTTAGAAAAAATAAAGGCTGTTTCTTTTTTCTGTCAAGCTCAAAAGACCAATTTGAGCCATTTGACTCGAGGGAGTGTAGCGGAGTCCTAAACGGCGATAAACTCCACTAAATGATGCTCATTAGCGTGTGAGCCTTATTAAATCTGAATGTGAGAAAAAAGAAGAAAAAAGAGGAGGAGGAGGAGGAGGAGGAGGGGGAGGAGGAGGAGGAGGAGGATTGCTGTTTCTCATTCCCGCTGTGCGATCACGCTGCACAGTCATTAGCGCATACTGGATAATTACGGCTGCCCGCTGTCAGCTAATCACACCATCAAACTCGACACTGCTGCTGCTTTTTTTCCAGGCTGAGTGAAATCACCCGTTTCTCAATTACACCTAATAGACTCGAGTGTAGAATACCGGTACAGGACGACTGTTCCAAAAATAACGAGCCAGCACACAGCCCTACAGCTGGACTTGAAATGAACCGTTCAGACAGAAGTTGTGTAGTTGATCAGCAAAGATGTGTTTGATGCCTGAATTTTGCAACAAGAGCTAAACTGCATGTCTTATTCATCACACAATGGTCACTATTTGTACCTTTTTCCCCCCAGTTTTTCTCTCTAATTTCGTCTTGACCGATTTCCACCAGCCATAATCATAAAATCGCAATCAGCTGGGGAGGGTGAAGGCTAACACATGCTTCCTCCGAGACAAGTAAAGCCAGCCAACTGCATCTTTTCACCATGTCACAGGGCAGTTTAACCCACTCGGAGGAAAGTGCTATCTGCCCTCTTCCGCATACATGAGCTCACAGATGCCTGTGATTGGCTAGTGTCATTTTGATTGACAGGGGAGAAGGAGAATCAAGAAAACAATATGGCCATGATATAATGTACCATTAGGCCACACCTCCTTCCTGAGTCTGATGCTGGCGTGGAGTGACACCAAACTCTGTGATTCAGCTTCAAAATGGAAGCTGTTTTTAGCTCTGTGACGGCCGTTTTTTTCCCCCATTTTTTATAGATAATAGTGTGACACACAGCTTCAGAAAATACATCAGATCCTCCACAAAGGATCAAACAAGCGTCAAACAACGTGGGATACAAAAGACGAATTAACAAGAGGGCAGATGTGTCTTTGTACTGTAAAATACACACTAGACTTTTGCCTCACTAAACGTAGACTTACTGTCCCAAAAACCATCCTCCTAACAAGCTGAATTTACAACTACATTTCCTCCATAACCACAACACCAGTACTCACAATAATCATCTCATTTTTGTCTATAAGGCTAATATAGCTAGCAGCTAGTCATCTATGCATTCATAGATGCTATCATCATGCATTAATCATCACAAACCTGCCTCGGAAATCTCCATGAAAGAAACTAGCAAGCTGAAAATGCTTTAAGCATGAAGTTAATAATGCTAAAAATAATAGCTAGAGTTGTTAGCGCTCTTATTTGTTAGCTAGATTACCTGTGTAGCGCGAATGCAATGTTTAGGAAGAAAACTTCAGACATGTCTTGAGAGGGAACGTATAGATCATATTTTTTGACTGAGAACAGTTGGCTGTTTCTCTCCATTTAAGATCCGAGCTGAGACAAAAGGTGTGTGTGTTGAAGTGTGAGCTCTCGTGTGAAGGATGATGTACTAAACCTTTCCCGACCTGTAGCGCACAAGATAAAATATTTATGTATGCTGTTGTCGAACAGGCCGCTCGCCCCGAGGGCTTTAATTTGTTTTGCTGCTTGGTGAATGAGCGCTGGCCCCGTCATCAGGCCAGCGCCGGGCGATGATGATTATCCCTCACTCACTCCTCGGCCCACTGATCACGTCAGCCCTCCAGACATTTCAGTCGTCCTGCTGCACTTTACAATTACGCCTCATCTCCTCAGCACATTTCCACAGATTAAAGGTGAGGCAGAGACACTCGAGAGAGACACGGAGGTGCACTTTCTCTCTTACACTCCCTTCATCTTCACCTCAAATACTCAGATCTCTCTTTCTGTCTTTCTTCTGTCCACCGTTCTAGCCCCCTTGTTTTCTCTCTCTCTCTCTCTCTCTCTCTCTCTCTCTCTTCCAGCATTGTCTCTTGTCTTTTGTCCTCGCCATTTTCTGCAAGTCTAATGAAGAATAATATAATAAAGAGATCTACACAACAGCTGGATTTATACGACCAAATCTTACCTTATTACTTTCTGTACACTGCAGGGAAGCACGCTGGATGAAGAAATGAGTGAAGAAATGCAATCAAATAAATAAATATAAATTAAATAAATGCATAAATGAATGATTGAATGAGTGAACAAACTAATAAATTAATAAATAAATGAATTAAGAAATGAGTAAACAAACAAATAAACTTTTAAAAGCATACAGAAGTCACTCCCTGATGTTGAAAGGTTTACAAAGAAAATTGTTTAAAACGTAATTTTTAATGGTTAACCCTTTTCAGGTGGCTGATTTAGTAACACATTTGTTTTTGGGGTTTTTTTCACTCTCTCGTCTCTACCCCTGACAAAGGCGATTGCTAATTAGTACATTTAGAGTTACTAATTATTTAAATTTAAATGTAATAAATGTTAGTGATACTAGTGATACTACTTGGATGGCAGGAGGACACTGGGGTATTTCCAAATATATGTATATATATACACATGTTCATAGATGCTAGCATTTGTAGCATCTAGTGCCTTGTTTTAGGATAAATATCTATATTCTAGGATGTTAAAATGGAAACTGTCACATACTGTTTATCACAGTTACACACCAACCCACTTGCACCCCCCAAATCACTGCTGGTTTTCTGCATCAGTCCTGCTTCCACAGTCATTAGTTTGTTACCTGAGTGTGTTCACCTGTTCTGTGTTAGTCCTTGATTAGTTTGTGTTGTACACAATGTTGTGTCATTATTTGCATCAAAATTTTATCGTCCATTTAGTAATAAGTCAGAGATCAGAGTTTTCTGAGTCCTGTGTTTCGTTGTACTTCCTGGTTTTGACTCTTGCTTGTTTTTGAACATGGATTATCCATGTTTAACTTCGCCTACCTGTGTTTTTGACCCCCACTGTGGACTCTTGGACACTCCCAATGAAACTCCTAATGAAACTCCCAATAAAACATACCACACTTGAGTCCTGCCTTTCATGTCACGTTACAGCTGGTTCATTAATTGAAAATTTTAATGAATTGAATTGAATCTTGGTATTACACTACTTTTAGATGTTTAAGCAACTGCTAATGAAGGTTGGTTTCTAACATGTCGAGTCAACGTCTCACTAAATATTCAATTTCTTTTCAACTGGTTATTATGAATTTGATGAAAATGTGAATGGTTTTATAAATAGTAATAATCCTGATCCATGATTGTGAATGTGCTGTAGGTCTTCACGTCCTAGTTCTCATGGCACTTCCAAACTTTTACAATCTGCCTCTGTTTCTCTTTTACGGTGAATAAATTCACAAATAGTACTGATTATCTGAATCAATATTTTACTATTATCAGCTGTTAGTGGTAGAATGTTTTAATTTCAGCTACAACACCTGCAACATTTCTAGCACTAATGAATAAAAAAAAATATACAGCTCTGATAGTTAATGCTAGCTAGACCCACAAATGATTTGAAATAAAGCATTTCAAATGGCTACAGATGGAATCCCTTCAGAGTTTCACCCTATGGAGGGTATAGTCATGATCGCTTGAGAATGAAGCACAGCCTTCTCGTACAAATGGATGGAGAGATGCTCAGTATTGGCGTGAGGGGATGATTGGCCAGCTATTACAGACAAAGGCATCACTTCCACTCTATCAGTGAAGCCATAATAATCAAAGACGGTAAGACTCAGAGAGGCACTCATTGCTTTCCGTCACCTCCGTCATACACGCCTCTGTCATCGAGCGGATCAGAGAAAGTGACCGCGATAAAGTGGAGGACTTGGAAGCCTCTCAGGAGACGCTGTAGTTCAAGGTCTTATTGTTCTTTCATCTTGAATCGAGACGATCGAGTCGACAAACCTCCATTCCCATCCGAAACCAAAGAGCCAAAAAACATCAAAGTGGAGTCAGTGTTATTGGTAGTGACACTAGAGGCAGTGGTGGTTTTACTAGCAGGACTACTGGACTACAAACACCAGACAGCTGGAAATATAGTTTATATAACACTATACTCAGTTGGCCTGTCTGGTCACCTACACTTCATCCTCCTGGTAAGCTGATCCTCCACACCACCCTTCCCAAAGGACCCTCCAGGACCCCATTCAATGGATGGTGTCAGCTTATTTTGTTAAATATTTGATTTTATAGAGTGATAGACGGCTAGGGTGTCACAATGGTGCAGCGGGTAACGTTTTAGAAGTGATACCGCCTCACGGCTCCTAGAAAGGAAAAGGGGAAAAGATAAAAGCCAAAGAAGAGGATGAGATGAAGAATAAAGGGAGACATCAACTGCTTGCTAATCAACAAGAAAACCTGTGTGTAACTTCACAAGCACAGAAAAACACAGACTAATGAGGACAAGTAACAAGTAACAGGTGACACCACTTAACTACCATGGCAACGAGTTAACAAGCACAGGAAGCTCTGACCATATAAGGAGGCTGAAGAGGAAGAAGAGACAAAACAGAATGGGAAAGAGATATATTGGAGATATAACAAAACATAACAGATCTAAATACTTATGTACTTAATAATCATTTGAGAAATGGTATGAATATTAAATCTATTCGAGTATCCTACTCACACAACGACTGCTTCATGTTTATCAACTGGTGATGCCATTTTTTTTCAGCTGGTAACACACAGTTTTACTTTTCACCTCCTGACAGCTAACACCTGATCCTGACTCAAACATGTGTTCTCGTTCCTACTGTTTTCTATGGTGGCCTATAAGTGCAAAATACCTTTAGTTTCATGTTTTCTCTTAGTGTAAACATTCCTCCCGCTCGCTGATGTCTGCTGTCACAATCAGCCAATCAGCAACGAGTACGCGATGCTCAATATGGACCTCCCCTTTCCGTTTTCAATTAGTTGAGGATCGTGTTTTTGGTTTATCGGCCAGCGTAGTTTCCAGGCAATAAGAACTCACTTTGACCCATTTGAGACAACGGTGTTGTAATGTATTTTGATAAATATAATTTGAGACAAATTCCAGGTTCCAGGTTTTCATAACTCTTAGTGGAGTGTGTTAGCAATGTTTAACTTAGGGAGGTAAAATTCTCATAAACACGGAAATCAGGTGCACATGTTTAAGTCTGGTGTTTCTGAAGCATGCAATTCGCTTTCACTAACATTGTTCCCTTTTTAAATAGATCAGGAATACTGGCTCTCGGTCATGAACACTGAAACTATGCTGAGTAGAACCCAATTAAGAATCCTCTTTTAATAACTTGGGCCACTTTGACTTTTCTATCCAAAAAAAAAGAGAAGATATATTTTCAATGACGTTATAAAAAAAAAGACATGACGTGAACATGAACTCAAAGAACTCCACATCAGCTTAACTCAATTTCAAACGTCAACTTCTCATGAGTGACAGAGTAACGGTCAGTTTATTATCCCACACTGTGGAAGAGCTGGAGCTCGAGATGTTTAAGTAAACCCACCGCGAAATGTTTTTAAATCCGCTGACCTTGCCATGAGCCTTTTTTGCCCTTAGTGACTTTCTAACCAGGCAGAATTGAGAAAACATCAGCACCGTGGTATAATTCGTAAGAAATTACAAGAGTCAATTGGTAGCAAAAGTTACAAAGGATTTGCTATTGTTAGAGTTAGGAGCCTTATTAAGAATCTTGCTCGTTAGCATTGCTGGAAATTTTACGCAAGGTCAAGTTGGCCTTGTCTATACTTCCTGGCCATGCTTTGCTACAAACCTGCAACCCAAGTCTCAGTTTAACTAAAATGAATCGTAGAACGAACTCTCCTTCCGCTTCTGCTTAACGTCTGAGAGTTGGAGCGCTCGGCTGAGTTCACATGGCCAGTGGATGGTTTCCACAGCCTTAATCTTGCGGTTGTTGTCACCGTTGTTATTCTACACATCTTGGCCGGGGAAACATAAGAAGGAGTGTTGATGGAGTTTTGTTTTGCGTGAGGCTGTGGATGGATGACCTCTTAAATCCGTCCTGACAGATGAAACAATTTCTGACACGCACGCTAAAAGATACACGCTCGCATTTTCCTCCTTCCCCCATTTCCGTTTTCGATTTTCTTAACGCTCTATTTCGCTGGTGTCCCCATCGCAACCCCTCGCTCCAGTTTTCTTTCCGTGCTGACTCTTGGCTGGACTGTCGGTGTTTAATTTCCCACACCTGCCAGTTGCTTCGGAAGCTGCCACTCTGCTTTTGGGCTTTTGACGCTTGATAAGATGCAGTGGATATCCCTTACGCAAGTGGTACGCAAAGGTTCAGGAAATTGTTATGGTTCTATAGATGATTATGGACCGTTATTTATTTACACAGAAGAGCGAATGAGACAAAGTTAAAAGGAGATGATGAGCTGAAGGTCGTTATGAAAGCAGCCCGATTCATACCTCCCATGCGCCTGTCCCTAGCTGCCTATCAAAAACTAATATCCTAAAATTTGACCCATATGTTGTCTTTTTAAATTGGAAAGAATTTGCGTCTAATGCTGTAAGTCAAACCTGGCTCTCCTGACACTCACATTCCAACTTTCCTCTTGGTGCTGAGGCCTCAGGATGTAAAGACCTACAGCAATCCATGTCCAGTCCAGCGACCTTCGTTCCCCCTGAAGAAAAAAATCCCCCTATGGCCTCTTTCTCCATACTCCCTCCCCTTCCCTCTCCCTCTCTCTCTCTCTCTGTGCAGTTGTTTCTTCTTTAAAATACAGTAACACAATCTGCGGAGAAACTGATATAATCTTTTCTAAACTATAAAAGTCAGTCACCCAGAGAAACATCTGCACGGCCAAATTTAAAACAAACTGTCAGGGAATTGGGTAACCCCATAAAGCGAGCCAGAGGGAGAGACAGAATTGCCACAGGCGGTTCTTTTTACCCCTCCACTCGTCTTTCCCTGTTTACCCCTCCATCGCCCAATCACTCCATTCCTGTAAATTCCACCGCATCTCGCCCAAAGGCCACCCAAGGTACGCACTTTTTCGGGGCGGCTGTTTTTATTAAGTATTAAAGACCTGCTAAGCGCTACGGTTTCTCTTTCTAACTCGAGTTCTGGACGCCGTCCAGCAGCCCTCCTGTGCTTACAATAACATTCTCCACAGGAGCAGCTCGTTTGATGTTCACAGGTGATTCACGCACTTATCACAGAGTTTGGAGATGAATGAGATTGCGGCTTTCCTCTAAAACACGTGTTTATGTGGTCCGTGTGTTTAAAATGGCTCGCACAAAAGACCCCACTTCTTTTTCACAAAATGATGTTTTACCTGAAAAAAAAAAAAAAAAACAACCGCAAGCTTTAAAAGGACATTATCAACAAGGTAATCAGCGCAGTATCGTAAGCTTCATTTACCACTGTTCAGAAAACGGTTTGTTTTATTTAGGGCCAGCTATGTCCATGGTGGGAGTCGATACACAGGTAGTAACAAACAAAATAATCCATGATCAAAATATATTCAGAATAACTGGCGAGGATCAAAAACGGGAAACATGGCACCAAGGTATAAGTACTTAAACTAATAAACGTGCTAACACAGAACAGGTGAACACAATCAAGGAACAAACCAATGACTGGGCCGGGGAGAGGAAACAGGCCCAAAGCAGAAACAAAATGATGTCATTGAAATAGGAACTGTGATGCAAAGGGGGAAATCCATGATGCAGTTACCATTTATGAGCCATATACTGTATATATATAGGGCAGTCTGGGAAAACCCTGCCAAAAAAAAAGATGAAAAATCAGGTTCTAGCCACAATTTTCAGAGTTTTCCTGCCTAAAACATATTTTGACACTTCAATGTTAAGAAAACGTAAATATTTTTCACTAAAACGACATGGAAACTATTTTATTTACTACGTAACTCTGCTATGGTTGTGTTAGATAGGTAAGAGGTCAGTTTAAAAACAGTCAAACTGAATAAAGATGCCTAAAACATCGCTAGCTAAAAGAGTGATTTCATCACACAGAGAAGGTCACGATTTAATCGAGCTGGTGAATTGTTAGCTTCTGTAGCGCAACGGACATAAACAGTTCATTTTGTAATTGGATACCAGATGTCAAAATGTCTGTGATGCCCCTGCACCGAAGTTAGTTCAGTTCACTTAGTTAAGGTCTAGTTTTATAGAATAAGACTATTAATAGTCACTACATAAGGTGACTGCAAAGATAGCCGTATCAAGGAGTTTGTAGCGCGATGTATGCTATAACATGCCCCATTATTTCTGATCTCTTCATACTACTGTTCTGTGATTGTTCCTTTTTCCTGATGTAGTGTTTATCTGGGATAGAGTTTGATTAGTTGTTCCAAATCAGTAATAGTGACATATCATATCATATCATATCATATCATATCATCATTAAGGATTAATGTGTATTCTGATTGTATTCATTTGTATTCAGTGCTAAGAGACTCTTATTGCTCTAATTCTGTCTCTAATGCTAAAATGCATGTCTAGCCCATGCTCTTACCAGAATGCCAGGGATTTTAAGAAAAGTTCCCAAACACCAGTCCAACAACCACCAAAAAATTCCGCTTGTCCACGTCTTGACAGTGATTATTACCTATAAAACTGCGGTTCTCCAACATTTTTTTTTTCTTCTATAATACCATCTTTCAGTGATCTTTCAGTCCAGAGCTAAGTAATTGTATACAGGACTAGAACTCGAAAACAAAGCAAATGATTCTCTAAATGTGTATTTATCCCAATGATTAGCCAAATATTTCAGGATACAATACATATTATAGCTACATAAATACCAGCTAGATACATTAATTAATCAATAGATACATTAACCCCATTCTACACATTTGTCTTGAAAGTGATTCTATTTCTGAGTTTTAGATTAGTCCCCCCACCCCTTTTTTTTTTACTAAGCCACTTATCCATTTTCCTTTTGTTCGCAGCATGTCTTTAGCAGCATTAGCAGCAAAACGGCTCAATTATACAATAATAGCACTATTTCGAGAAGCCCTGCTATAAAGCACAGCAAGCATATATCCGTTTAAACCCTGAGATTTTAACTCTGAATGGCATTTGGTTGGTTTAGAAAGCTAATATTTCAGTGATTGTGTAAGGCAATAAGGCGGAAAGTTAGCTAAATGATCCGTAACATACAGCTAGAGGTCATATTTGTTCAGCATCTCGGAGATTTTTTCAGGCTTAAGCAGAGTGTGTTGATTTATGTAGCGTGTTAACTAATACTTAACACACGTTAGCAAGATTAGCAAGCAGCCACTGATTAGGCCAGGAATAGCACAAAGTTATTATTTTTTTTTACATTTTCTTGAATAAATTTTCCTATCAAACATTAGTGTCTGAGATACACACACATCTTTAACCCACACACATGCTAGCACATGCACATAGTAATGCAGTCTGTCTTATTTGTTGGATATTTTAGATTTTACATCTTTTCTAATGCATTTTTCAAGCAGACATTTAATTTGATCATTTCCTGAGTCAAAACACATTAATCCCTGTCACCATAATGCTTCAAAATAAGAGTTATTTAGCCCCATCACCACATATTCCAATATTCACATCTTTCGGATCTCCTTTGGAGCCCTGGGTCTGGTAAGTAAGGAATAAAACACTCAATGTCATGCCGTTATAGGAAATAATCAGAGTGGTGTGATGAAGCAGAGTTACACATTACCACCACAAAGCTGATTATTTTCCTATAACAGCTCATCCCAAAGTGTTTTATTCCTCTTATACCACAGCAATTTGCCAATGATTCCAGTTTTATTAATTAAAGAACAATGCATCATACATTTTATCTGCTTATAGTTACATTACAATCGAGGAATGTCCACGAAACAAGTTCATTCCGGTTCTCGTTTACGTTAAAGCAGCTATAAACAGTCGTTTCCTCACCAGCCTCTTTTTTTTTTTTTTTGCTCTTTTGAAATTAATAAGGCAAAAATCACGTCTTGTCATGTTACCAAGAAACCCGCAAAGCATAAAGCCCTCGGGCCTGGAGACCTTTTCGTGGTGGAAAAAATTAAGGTTACAGCTTGATCTCTGACTGATACAAAGAGCTGACACTGGAGACTCCTTCCATCAATTCATATTTACCCAAAGCACCTTAAAAATAATGCAAACATGCAGTCCAATCACTAAGGTGAGCAGCTTAGACAATGTTTTGGTTCTTCTTTTTCGGGGTTGGAGGTACGAGGCTGATCTAGGTAACAAACAAGAAGAGATACACCAAAGTCTTCTCTGGAGATACAAATCTTTATATACTCACTTAAGACAACACTGTTAACTCTGCGAGTGAACTACTGAGGTGTGGAACAGTACAAATTATGCTAAGGTACAAAAGTGACAAGCTTATCCAAGATGGCCGCCTCTGGAACATTTCAGCGTTCAGCTACATGGTGAAGTTTAATTCATGTTTACAGATGGGGAAGTCCCATTCTGTCCTAAACCGCACCAGCACATCTGTATGACATCACTAAAGAAATAAACGTGTAAAAGATTTTTGGTGATACAGACGTCTGTTTCTTGCTAGCTACGTTAGCCTTGTAGCTTCAGTGCAGAACTACAGAAGCAAAGGACAGACACTACATACCTCGTAGCTGACTGACTACATTTGGGGTGTGTCTTGAGATGTGTGTTTGCTTAATATTGGATTTTAAACAATTACGACCTTAATAATATTATATTTAGTATAATATATATATATATTATTTGTTCCGTTTTGAAAAGATTTTCTAGGCATGGCAGCAACTCTGTTCTGTAAAACTCAGTGAGAGAGTCACTTTCAAGCAGTGTGGACATGAAGTGGTGTGTGTGTGTGTGTGTGTGTGTGTGTGTGTGTGTGTGTGTGTGTGTGTGTGTGTGTGTGTGTATAAAACACTCTCAGCCAACACTCTGGATAGGTTTAATTATTACATTGACTCCAAACCCTGTGTGATAGGACACTCACACATGCATAGACACACACACACACACACACTCTCTCTCTCTCTCTTACACATACACACTACTTAAGTCAGTCAAGTGTAATATCTCTGTCTGAGTACACACACTACACACAACTTACCAACATACACACAAAGCGATAACATATTAAGAAACACATGACCAAAAAACAGACACACACACACAGTCATTGTCTGAGCAGGCAACTAATCTCACTGCTAATGGCTTGAATAACACCCTGAGCGTGTGTGTGTGTGTGTGTGTGTGTGTGTATCAGACTAATGCCATCCACCCGAATGGTGTCTCTAATTACTTGGCGTGAAGATGGCTTTTAGCTAAATCACATGCTTTCTGAAGAGCCTGTATCAACAGAGACAAGAGCCTGAACAATTACATTAGTCCTCTCTTGCTCGCAGGTCCGCTGCTGGCAATCACACCAATCTCCAGCTGCTTCATTTGGATTATCACTCCAGCACAATGATGTTTTCACGCCGCGCTCGGTGTCATGGCAGCCACGCATGCGGCTCCGGCCACTACATGCCGCTTACTTATGTTAATATTTTCACTGGCTGCTGAAAGGAAAAGAAAGAGAGAGAGAGAGAGAGAGAGAGAGAGAGAGAGAGACAACATTGTCATTTGAAGCAATACTTGAGCATGTATTTATAGAAAAGATTTTTAGTTACATAGATTTCCATTATTTAGCTGTATATCACAGCACTGTTGGATTCTTGATTCTGATTGGCCAGGAGGTCTTGATTCATTTTCTGACAGTAGTGCAGCTGCAAATCACATTTATATTAATGCGCATGTTATGATACGTTATTGTTTCTATAGTAACAGCTCATTCACGGGGACTCCACATAAACGAGACCATCATCATCACATAAGTGGATTTTTTTTAACGATTATTATTTAAAATTAGGGATGTTGTTCTGGTGAAGTTTTCTGTAAGGAGATGTTTATTTAACATTTTAGTCTCCAGTGTCTGTGTAAAAATCAGAGGTAATGCTGTAACTTCATGTTTTCCGACATCTTCAAGACAGAGGAGTTTATACTTTGCGGTTTCTCGGTAACACGACAAGCTGTGTGGTTTTTTTTTCAATTGTTAGCTTAAAGAAAGAAAAGAAGAGAGGCTGGTGGGGGAATGACTTGTTTCTTGCTGCTGTAACATAAGTGAGAACGGGAACTAACTTGTTTCACGGACGTTCCACAACATTAAATGTAACAATAAATGGATAAAAAAAAGTATGATGTCGTACTTTAATAAATAAAAAAGACCTAGTGTTGGCAAATTGCTGTGATGTGAGAGGAATTAAACCCATCAGGAAGTGCTGTTTTAGGAAAGTAATCCAGTGACTCCACTTCAATCAACACACCACCATGTTGTTGATTATTTTAATGTAACAGCATTGGCATGACACGGCGTGTTTTACTCCTTACTTCCTAGTCTCGTAGCTCCAGTCCAAGACTAAAGACGCAAACGTTGGACTCCAAAATGATTTGAGAATTTTACACTGAATGCAAGCATGCACTTCATTTCACACAAATCATACTGGACCATCAGCCAATAAAGGTGCAAATATATATAAAGGTTCAAGAAATAACGGTGTGGATTCTACAGAGACAAAGCAAGAGCGCAGGAGAGAGACAGAGGAAGAAGAAGAAGGGTGCTAAGTGAGGTTAGTTCCCTTGGTCGTCTATCTGCCCCACCCTATTACCCCTTCCAACAAACCCTTTACCCAGCGGGACCATCAGTCACACATCACTGACTCCACACACAGAGAGAGAGAGAGAGAGAGAGAGAGAGAGAGAGAGATGGAGGGGGTCATGGTGTGGGTTGCTGCGGCTCTTCAGCTCGAGAGCTCTGCAATCATTGTGCATATTTTGTGTCACACCGTTTCCACATCAACATCAACACTCGACAAAGCCGCACAACTGTGGCGACAAACGCAGGAGGCACAGAGTAGTTCACACACAGATGTCACGTTTTACCAATGAGGGTGATGTGTAATGGAGAAAATGAAGAGAGAGAGAGAGAGAGAGAGACTGGTGGGTCTCTCTTTCGAAAAGCCTCTGGGGTCTTTAGTGTTAAGGGGGATACTCAGAGATTTGAGACAATAGCACTAGTCAATAACATGACTAACCCCTCCCCCCTCCCTCCAATCCTTTTCTCTCTCTCTCTCTCTCTCTCTCTCTATCTCTCTCTGAGTGCTGGAGTGGAGAGTGTTAACACGATGGCTAGCGCTGGCTAATAGCGTCGTGTTTTTACCATCCAGCTAACATCACAGTGATGTCAAAAAGCAACAACTGACAACCACAGTGGTTTTAGGGATAAAGCACTCCGTGTCATGCTGTTATAGGAAAATGATCACTGACCGGGTGGTGTGATGAAGCGGAGTCACTGTTACCACAGCAAAGTTGATTATTTTCCTATAACAGTATGCCCTGAAGTGATTTATACCTCTTATAAACTTCTTTTTTTTTGCATTTATTATACAATGACATGTTGTGGTTTTATTGGTTTATAGTTACACATTTAATGTTGTGGAGTTTTGTGTTATAGCAGCTATAAAAAGTCGTTCCTTCACCAGGCTCTCTATCTCTTTGTTTTTGTTGTTTTTTTCAGTTAATAGGACAATAAATGCTAAAGAACGCAAATGCGGTAAATATTTTTTTTTTTAATTGTTTGAAATTGTCCAAAATTTTAATTAAAATTTGAATTGATTTTAAAATTCGATTTCACTCTGATTTTGGACAAATGATGTAATAGGTGTGAAAGTGCCCTAAAAGTGTGTTTTTTGTCCTGATTTTTCCTGTTTGTCTTTCCCTTTTATATTATTGCGGCTGCTCTAATTCTTTATCGTTTCCGTAGTAACAGCTGATTCACAGGGACTCGTATGGCAGACAATCTACATCATCAAAAACTAACACTAAGTGAATTTAAAAAAAAACAAACAAAAAAAACCCCTGCTGTATAGATGTTGCTTTCTGTAAGGAAACTTTTAAAGAACATTTGCGGAAGGAGTCTCCAGTGTCAGCGCTTTGTAACACTCAGAGGTAAAGCTGTAACGTGACGTTTTCTGACATCTTCAGGACAGAGGAGTTTACACTTTGCAGTTTCTCAGTAACATGACAAGCTGATTTTTTTCCCCCCTCATTATTAGCTTTAAGGGAAAAAAAAAAAAAAGAGAGAGAGAGAGGCTGGGCTTTATAGCTGCTGTAATGTAAGTGAGAACAGGAACTAACCCGTGTCATGGACGTTCCACAACATTACACGTAACTATAAATGGATAAAAAGTATGATATCATTTTTTTAAAGTCATTTCTTAAATTGCTGTGGTGTAAGAGGAATAAAACACTCCGGGACATGCTGTTATAGGAAAATAATCAACTTCAGAGTGGTAACAGTGACTCTGCTTCATCGCACCACCCTGCTGTTGATTAATTAACCGTAACTGCAAGACACGGAGTGTTTTATTCCTTACTTATTAGTCTTATAGCTCCAGTCCAAGACTGCTTGTCTTTTCCTTCTAGGGATCTGTATTTTAGTTCTGTCTTGTGACCTTGTGACTTTTCTTCATTTTTATAAAAAGAAAATCGAAAATAATGTTTGGCCATCCTTTATCTTAGCTCACGTGCTATGAATATGAGTAATGCCGTAACACACACAGCACTGACCACTATCCAGTATAGCTAAGAATGAAGGACTCTGATTGGTTGACAGCTCCTTTGCGGCGCTCAGAGAAGCCTGTGTATGGAAAATCAGTGAGTTTTTAAAAAAAAAAAAAAAAAAAAAAGGAGTTAGGAGGTGTTTCTCCAATTAACACTTAAACTGTGTAACTGTTTCTAACATTTGAGTTAAATGTTAGAAATGAGGGCTTTGTACAAAAGAAGTGTCTAACGCACAGACTAATTACACCACTACGTTTTCTCTCGCTCTTCGTGCTTTTTTCGGCTCTTGGTTCCATCAGTCGACTCGTTCTGTTCCGAAGACAAAAGAAAGTCAAAATGGTTGATAAATTAAGTACAGTTCCTCATCAGTGGCGATTTGTAGGTGGGTCTTAGTGGTGTTCGTTTCCAGCCCTGATGCTGAATGTTTCCGGTTAGAGTGGTAGAACGGCATTTAGAAATATAATAATCCCAAAAAAGAAAAACTGTCTGCGTCAGTATGTCATCAGCGGTGATGTCATCGCTGCGGCGCCTGTCAGTCAGTCGATACCTAATGCTCTGTGTGTGAAGGCATCTGGCAGTAAATCAATGCATAATGGATTAATTACTGTGATGATGGTGATTATGAACAATTTGGATGAGCCGTGTTTAGTTCTGATAGGCAGCAGAGGAAAGAGTGAGAGCTCACGTTATTAACCTGTCTCTCTCTTCTCTCTCTCTCTCTCTCTCTCTCTCTCTGTCTCTCTCTCTCTCTCTCTCTCTCTCTCTGTCTCTCTCTTTTTTGATACTTCTCTTCTTTGCCCATGTTTTATCACAACTGAGTAATTCATGTTCACATCTACCTCTTTTGCGTTTTCTTTTTTTCCCCACTTTCTTGCTCTCTTCTTCTCCTCCCTCTCTCCCTCATTCTCATTTTCCCTTCCTTTTAATTTGTGTCCTCTTTTTAGGTTCCCACTTTTTTTTTTATGTTGTCGTCTCTGGCTGTCTCTTTCACCATCTCTCTGTCTCTGTGTGAGCTTTCTCGTTGTCTTCCTCTTTTCTAGTTCTTTCCCTCATCTCCCGCTTGTCTTTCTCACCTTTTTCTCATTCTTTCATCCCCCTTTTTCTTTCTCTCCTGCTTTCCGTTCCTCTTACTTCCCCCTCTATTTTTCATTCTTTTTCCCACTTTTAAGTTTCCCCTCTCTCCTACTTTTGGCCACTATTTATATTTTTGGTCTCTATTTATATATTCTCTTTATATTACGCTCTCTCTCTCTCTCTCTCTCTCTCTCTCTCTCCTGCTTTACCTCACCCGTTTTCTTTTTCCTTTCTTTTTCTCATTTCTTCATTTCTGTTTTTGTCTTAATATCTGCCCTTTCTCATTCCCACTTTCTTGCTCTCTTTCTCTTTGGCTATCTATCCTCTCTTCTCTCTTTCTTTGTCTTTTTTCCTTCTATTCCTCTTCCTAATTCTGTCTCTCCTTGTCTTATCCTCTGCCTTTCTTCCTCATTGTCCGTCTCTGTCTGTCTGTCTCCCGCTCTTAACTTCTTCTTTTCTCTCTCTGTCTCTGTGTCTCTCTCTTACCCTCTCACTTTCTCTCTCACTCCCTCTATCTCTGTCTTTCGCTCATCCTCTACCTATTGCTATCTCTATCCTTGTCTGTCTGTCTATCTGTCTCCTGTCTCACTCTCTTATCCTCTCCCTCTCTCTCTGTACGTCCCCCCTCTCCTTTCTGTACGTCTCTCTGTTTGACACTCTTATCCTCTTCCTTTCTCTCTCTCTCCCTCTCTTTGTTTGTCTCTCTCTGTCCATCTCTCTCTTACCGTCTCCTTTTCTCTCTCTCTGTCTGTCTTTCTCTCTCTCACTGTTTATCCTCTACCTCTCTCTTTCCGTCTGTCTGTCTCTCTCTCTCTCTTACCCTCTTCCTTTCTCTCTCCCTTTCCCTCTCTGTCAGTCTTTCTCTGTCTTTCTTGTTCACCGTCTCTTCTTCCGTACCACTTTCCTTCTCTCCCTCAGTCTATTTTCCTGT
This sequence comes from Pangasius djambal, assembly GCA_022985145.1. Classification (NCBI taxonomy): domain Eukaryota; kingdom Metazoa; phylum Chordata; class Actinopteri; order Siluriformes; family Pangasiidae; genus Pangasius; species Pangasius djambal. The sequence goes on along the minus strand of CM040982.1, from coordinate 2,428,660 downwards.
CTTCCTCTCTCAGTGTTCAGTGCTGCAGTGGGAACGTTCTCTCACGGCCGTGTGGATTTACAGCCGCAGTCTGGAGGCTTGATGTTACTTTATGGCTGAATGGTTGTATAATAAATCAGTTCCATTACTCACTCCACTCCACTCACTTACGCCACTGAGAGACAGACAGCCAACAGTAAGAGCGGATTAAAAAAAGAAAGAAAGAAAGAAAGAAAGAGGCTCTAATGCTGTATGTTTGAACAGAGTGCCCAGTAACTCTAATACGCTTTCACACTGTGTGTGTGTGTGTGTGTGTGTGTGTGTGTGTGTGTGTGTGTGTGTGTGTGTGAGCTGGAGGGCATTGGGCCGGACCGTTTCACACACACACATTATCGGATTGTCGCTCGTGTACATTGAAACATCCAATCCTGTACTGACGCAACAGGTGTGAAAGGGAAGGGGATACTCACAGCCCTGTGGCTCCCGGGGCTTATGGGGCTTTAGACATTTTTCCTGGCATGTACACGTGCACACACACACACACACACACACACATACACAAGCATTCTATAAAACGCTGTAAATGTGTAAATGCCATTGCTGTGAATTCCAGTGGAAGAGCAAACCGCCTGCTACACATCACTCTCTCACAACAAACTCTTTCTATATTTTCCACTGTTTCTGTCCATCTCTGTCTCTCTCTCTTTCATAAAAGCTAATATATTTACAGCATTTGGCAGACACCTTTATCAATTTTTTTTTTTATACAACTGAGCAGTTGAGGGTTAAAGGCCTTGCTCAGGGGCCCAACAGTGGCAGCTTGGTGGTGCTGGGGATTGAACTCCACTGAGCTACCACTGCCCCTAATAGCTGAACGCTAACAGTTTCATAAGGATGACCAACGTTCTGCCGTGTGACGTCATCAGTATGCGCCTCGATCGAATCACTTGTGAAATGTCACTTGTGAACTCAGACATTGATTTTTAAACACAAAAACACTCATCTTATAATTTTCAGAAATGATTATTTGTCAAAAATATTAGAATATCTGTCATATTTAAGTCCAGTTCAGCTCTAATGCATGGGGCACTATACCAAGAGCTGAGAATACTCATTTAAATAAATAAATACTTACATTTTAAATTAATTTAAAATTTAAATAAATACTTAAGTAAAAGTATGAGTGCTGTGTCAACATTTTACTCAATTAACAGCAGTGTGCAAGAGAAATATGGAGCCAAAATCTACACGAGAGATTTGAATATCAAGAAGTATCTACATTTAAACGTAGATTCAGGAGTAAAAATTAAATATTTTTAACTGGTCAAAAATGAACAACTCAGAAATGCTATCTATCTATCTATCTATCTATCTATCTATCTATCTATCTATCTATCATATTAGACAATTAGACCTAGAATTTGGCTAAACTTATTGAAACGAACGCTAGGGCGGCATCAACAATGAAAGCAAAACCAGCTAGCAAGTTAACTCAACCCAAAATGCTCAAATTTTTAAAGGTCGACATTTCATTTTTGCGTGGGAGGCAAACGTGACATCTCATCCTGTATGAATCAAAAGAGAACTTCATACTCAATTACGGCCATGGACGCTCGACTGTTCAACCGCTTGATGGGAGCTGAGCAAAGCAAAAACAGAAAAGCAAAGAGAATAGATCAAAGAAAATCTCAAGGCATTTGAGATTTCTTACAATGACTTCGAAGGTCAAAATGGAAAGATATGAACAGTAAAAGTAAGTCTTTCCTCCTGAGTAAGAGTTCATCTATTCCGTTTCAATAACACTTGAGTACAGTGCACATCTTCCAAAATAGTACTGAAGTACGTACAACGGCTCAAGTATTTTCCACTCCTGCCTTTAATATGCTTTAATGAATCGAGTATAAATTGTGAAGTGAAACGTCATAGTGATTAATGCTGCATTTTACAGTGGATTTTTAAACGCCGCAGCTAATGTTCGCTACATAGGAATGTTGATGCAGAGACGCAGAGACGCAGAGACATGTCCTAGATTCACATTCATGGTTTCATATGAAGTAAAATGGTGCAGTTTTTCCTCCACCGTTGGTCATTAGAAATAACCCTGTTGCTTCAGACTTACACAAGAATTAAGAAATAAGAGGAAGCAAATGTTTAATGTGAACTGAACTGAATGTATCTGGCAGAATAAAGAGAGAGACTGAGAGAGAGAGAGAGAGCGAGAGAGAGAGAGAGACAGACAGAGACTGTTCATGGGTTTACATTATCATCAGCGTCGCTTTGCTCTTCTGTTTATGTTTAATTATCCACGGAGACTGTTTGTTTGGACACTACAGTAATTTACACAATCAACAGTCATGTTTAAGCCGAGCTCATTAATAGTGTGGATGGAGAAAGAAATAGAGACTATGACACAGAGAGAGGATTAAGACAGATTTAACTAAAACGGAAAATACAGCAGAGACTAAAACTGAAAAGTATGACTGCTGATTACTCAGGGACGGTTTTACAAACGACACTAAACTCCTGAAAATCCACACAGGGGAGTGAAGACGTCAGAGCTGAAGACAACATCCCCCCCAGTTAGCAAGCAAGACGCATGTTCCGTCGTTGAGCCCCAACATGCCATCGTAGATACTTTTACAAACACCACAAAACTCTTACCTTCTGTTGCAATCCTGTTTTACTTGCAGCACAAGAGGTCCAAAGAGCATACAGGAAGGCTACAGTAATGCAATCACCACTGTTTACAACTGTGGTGAGCAGAAAAGCATCTCAGCACGCCCAATACATGCCAAGTCTTGAGGCAGATGAGCTACAGTAGCAGAAGTCCACTTTGGGATCCACTCCTGTCAGCCAAGAACAGGAATCTGAGGCTACAGTGGGCATAGGATCACTAAACCTGCACAGATTGGACAAACGTCACTTGGTGTTTTTACAATCGCCAACATGTTAACATATAATAAGAAGGAAATACATTCGCACAGTCATAACCAAATATGTTATTTATATTGCAATATATTCTTAAATATAAGTCAAAATGTATGCGACATTTTCACGTGACCAATCCTCATGGTGAAGTCCAGAGGATTTCCCCAAGCTGACGTCGATGATGTTGGTCACGTTAAAGACAGTACAGGAATGCAGCCCTGGAGTTGACCTTTAACCCCGTGAATTCATTTTTATGCACTGGCGGTACGCAAATGCGCAAATAGATAAAGAAGGCCTTATTTCATGATCCGGAGCTGACACGCTACATTTACAAGATGTCCCAGAATCCATGGGCGTGAGCAATAATGTCACATACACGTCCACACGTGAGCGATGAATGCCAATGATGTCACACCAGAACGAAAGCAGTCATCGGCAGGAATGTTCACTTTTCTCCGGCTCACGTTTCCTATAAAGATCGAGCTGGCTGAGTCCTGATGAGAAAGTCTGTCGAGTGTGTATAAACTGTTTACAGCTAGGAACCCCTTCCTGTGGAAAAAAAAAAAAAATCACCATTATAATCACGCCTGAGGTGGTGTCCAGACAGGGTGTGGTGCCCAGGTGAGAGTAACGTCAGATCCCTTGTCCCCGCTTCATCTGCTGTGAAAAAATACGAGTTGAGCTGAGCTGACTAGCGGTCATTCACTCATTTCTGTGGGATTAAAAATGACGGCACCAACATGGCATCCTTTACATGGTTGCATTCTACTGTCAGTGAGGTTCTGTCGCTGTTTACACCAATGTTTTTTAACAGCAGCGTGTGAATGCAGCATTAACAAACACGTAACTATAGTAACACAACTATACTAACAAAATAATAACAGTTATAATTGCATCATCATTGCTTCATCAACATCATTAATTCTAATACCCTGGCACACACACACACACACACACACAGGTCATTAGTCACCTAGGCTTTACTAGCCTGTTAGTCCTACCTATGCTACAGTCCACACTCCGTCCCTACTTTTTGCCCCCACATCAAATGGCATCACTCTCTCCCCATACTGGGGGAAGGCAAATATTTAGAGAAGGACAGAGGCTCCATAAATCCACTGCAGCAGAGAGAGAGAGAGAGAGAGAGAGAGAGAATATGATACAGAACCCACCCAAAACCCCACCACCACCATAACCCCCATCAACCCCACGAACTCCACCACCCCCCACATCCCTACACCTAACCACCTCCGAACCACTGAGCTCTCAGGGCTTTCAGATAAAGGAAGCAAGAGAGAAAGAGGTAACGAAAGAGAGGGAGATACTGAAGAGAAAGAAAGAAAGAAAGAAAGAAAGAAAGAAAGAAAGAAAACAGAAAAAAGGGATAAAGATGAGAAAGAAAAAGGTGGTAGGAAGAAAGACAGGAAAAAGAAAAAGAGAGGAAGGAAGGTTATGAGAAAAAAAGAGAGAGAAAGTGAGAAGTAAGGAAAGAAAGCAGTGCCAACTTCTAAGAGCTCGATGAGGAACGTGAGATTAGTAAGAGGGGAATAGGACACACACACACCCGCACACACACACACACACACACACACACACATTCCAGCGGATCTACAGGCCACTCCTGATTTACAATAACACCTCAGGTTCCTGCCCTGGCAACTGTTCCTCTGTATTTATGTGGCCTTTTATTTGAAAACAATATGGAGCTCTCATGGTTAAAGAACGCACCACGATGCTGAGAGCTCAGGGGTCAAGGGAGTAAATTGAGGGCAGATGAAGCCTGGTTTAGGGCTTGGATGGTGTATATAGAGATGGCCAGGCAAGGGCTCATCTCTCTCTCTCTCTCTCTCTCTCTCTAAGAGTGAAGTAGTAGCTCAAACATCTGGAGAGCCCTTAACATTGCGAAGCTAAATGACATTAGATCATCCATCTTAAAGCTTACGCCATCTTTAAGGGTCTATTGTGTCATGACCACTATTAGCCCTTACTTACATCATATTAGCCATCTTTATTCACATGCATTCCTCCTCTCTCTCTCTCTCTCTCTCTCTCTCTCACACATTCTTTCATCTTATCCCATCTACCATATAGATCACTTTGGAAGTATTTTTTAGATATACCATGCCATGTGGACATATGTCCAATATCCATCCTAGTGCTGATTCACAGTCAATGTTTAGTGACAGCCAACATTCCCTCTACAGTTTTCCTTGCTAAACAAAACCTATTTCTATTAGCATTAGCTGGCTAGCCTGGGAACACAACTTTTGGCAACACTGCAATGATAACAAGATTTAACGGGTGATTGTGATAGGTGTTGAACATTGCTTACTAGGTTCACAGCCAACATTATTTGTGGTTGGGACTGAATTTGGTGGCAGCGAGACTGTCTCTGTTTTGATGTCTGTTCCTGTTTGGGCTTTAAAAATAAGAAAAACTCAATGCTGCTATGAGAGACAAGCATACCTCTGGCCAGTCCGAACTCCACTGCAATCGTCTGTAAGTTACTCAAATTCTCAAACTTTTTTGTTTCAGTGTTCTTCACCAATTTGTAGTTTTTCCTCCATGCGAGCACCATCAGAAGTGCACAACCGCACACATGCACAGCTTAGAGGGACCAATAGTGGCAACTGGCCAAATGTTTGCTATTTGAGAGTTTGATTAAAAAAAAAAAAACATTAAAGGAAACTGATTGTCAAGCAGGTTTTTGGATTATTATTTAGAATTACCAGAAGAGGTACAACCCATAACATCATGAAATCAACAACATGACTTATTTGCCAGAAAGATGCTATTTAATGATTATGGGTATGTGCATAAAGTTGATTTAATACAACATGCACGAGCTGCTTGGGTTAAAAGGCTTTAAATATCTGAAAAATAACATTCTGCCACCAACATTCTCCCCCTAACACCTGATATTTGGACCTGACTGAAATGTGGACTCATCCACCCACCCACACACACACACACACACACTTTAATACCTTTACTCAAGAGCAGATGACGGATTAGTGGGGATTATAAGTGTGTGTGTGATGTCCTCTACAGCCTCTCATCGCTCCCTAGGGCCTGAGCCGATACACACTGCCCATCTAGAACCTCAAAGCCCTCAGGATCAACCGTTTGTGTGTGTGTGTGTGTGTGTGTGTGTGTGTGTGTGTTCTCGTGAGAATTGTGGAGGATAGAGACATAATGTCACACTGTCAGAAGATAACACAGTGTCAGAAGCTAGGGGATCTCTCTCTCTCTCTCACACACACACACACACACACTTTTTACTTTAACATTTATACATTTATACAGCTACAGTACACACTGAACCCTTTACATAAAGTAAGAGGGATAGTGATGCAAAAAAAAAAAGATAAAGAAGGAGACACACATAGACGCAAAACCCGCAGTGATGTGTCGTTTGCAAACGAATTGACTCTTTGAATCAGCTCTTTTAGGTGAACATTGGGTGTCGTTTTTTTGGAAATGAGGAAAAAATATCTTAGATCCTGTGATGCTATCGATAAAACTTCATGAAGCCGTTATTCACGTGCAGTGCAACCGTGATATTAAAGCACCCAGGGCATCTTATGAACATCTGAGCTGTGTGGCACGGTGTAACAACTCCTAGTGAAAGTATGAAACATTTGACTCCGTGCGTGTGAGACTGACCAGCATGAACATCCATCTGCACTGCTGACGCCGGAGCACGATCATTTTAATGCAAGCGTATTTACTACTAACGTTATTGTGTTCATCAGATGGCAGAGTAAGATTAATCACAATCATTAATCCTTTACATGGCTGGTTTGGCTGGTTTTAAAACAAACTGGAAATGAATCTGTTTATGAGCCTAATAAACAGATAAAAAATAAACTGTTAACATAGTGACGTTTTCTGTAAGCAGATGCTTATTTAATATTTATGGAAGGAGTCTCCAGCGTCAGCTCTTTGTAACAGTCAGCAAGTTTTCAGCAGTTTCTCAGTAACATGACAAGCTGCGTTTTTTTTTTGTCTTATTAACTTAATTAAAGAGACAGAAAAAAGAGAGGCCAATGAGGGAACAACTGTTTATAGCTGCTATAACGTAAGTGAGAGCAGGAACTAACTTGTTTCCTGGACAGTCCACAACATTAAATGTAACTATAAATGGATAAAATGTATGACGTTCTTTAACCAATTTCTTTATTCCATACTTAATGTACACATTGTATCTCACACGCACAAAATTAGAGTATGTTTCCTTCATTTACACACACACACACACACACACACACACACACACACACAGTATGATCTCTTATACATTCTCACACACACAAAGACGAAGGTATACACCCACACAAGCACACACACACACACACAGAGTATGATCTCTTATACATTCTCACACACACAAAGACAAAGGTATACACCCTTACACACACATACACACACACACACACACAGACACACACACTCCCTTAGCTGCTCTCTTGGTCTCTCTCCTGCGTTTCCGGGGTGTGTTGGTATTCTGGGGCGCAGCGCTCTGTGAAATGTCATCCCTCCTGTGGCAGTCTTCTATTTTGTGTATAAATGTCAATAGTTAGTTATACAACCACAATATGGACGCTTCTCTTTGCACAGGCGTGTCTAACCTTTTTTTGCGTGCACCGCTTTTCCACTGGAAATGCTGATGTGTGTGTGCATCCCTCCCGAGTGACGCCTTTTAGGCCTTCTGTTATTTAACCAGCCACTTCTGCTCTGTTTCTCTACTATGTTTATTCCTCTGACATCAATTCCCTCCTCTCTCCGACGCTTTCTCTCTTCCTGACAGAAAAGTTTTCAGTTTTTCACATTTTTACTAACTTGAATTCCAGACATACAGTACCGTGCAAAAGTCTTAGGCACGTGCAAAGAGATGCTGTAGAGCAAAGATGCCTTCATAAATAATGAAATTAAATGTTTCTACATTAACCAAAATACTATAAAGTGCAGTAAACACTAATAAATGAAACAAAGTCAATATTTGGTGTGGCGACACTTTGCTTTAAAAAAAATAAAACAGTGTCTCAGGTGCAGTGTGTGCAGTTTGATAAGGAAATGAGCTGGAAGTGTTACTGAGCATCTTGCAGAAGCAGCCGCAGTTCTTCTGGAGACTTCGACTGTCGACTCGCTTCTTATTTCCGCAGCGAAACCTTCATTATGCTTTTTATGTTTTTGTAACATGTAATTTTGTGCTGTAAAACTAATGTTTGGCATTAAATGTTAACACTAAAACGTTTTTGATCTGACTTGATCATGTAGAAGTCATAAAATAAAAGTCTATAACATAGTTTGTACTTTTGCACTTTTGTACTTTTGTATGTGATAAAGTTTATTACTGCATTTTCCCCCCCATTGTTTTCCAAAATGCTCATGTATTTCTGTATTTGTGGGACTGAATTGAACTAAACCAGAAGGCTTCTCCATCTCTGTAACTCTTTAACTGAGGTATGAAGCTAAATTTCTTGCTCTGGAAACATCTTTATGCCGTGTACACAATAATATACACATTTATTAAACATTTCCTGTAAGAGTAAATTAGACACAAAATCTATAATTGAATACATGACCATTTACAGTGAGGTCAGGATGAAGGAATTCTTCAGGCACTCCGTAGTTAAACATAAAATGGCTCACATTTGGTATTAATACTCTTTAAATGATCTTACAGCCCCTTTCCAACAAAGAATGGAGATTAAATCTTTATTTTGAGCAAAAATTAGGATTTATGCCCTACAAGCAAAAACCTTATTAAACTATAATGAATAAAATCTGAAATGGAAATCAGACTCACTTTCCCCTGCAATAATTCACTTTAATCTTATTGGGTTAAGGGACTGCAGCGTTATAAACATTAGATAATATCTATTTCACTTCTAGGATTAGTTAATTTTATTGCTACTTCAATGAAGGACTGTCCTGCAAACATGGCGATTTAAAGTCGAGGTAATAGAATGGAATGCTTTTTTGAGTCCACATATGCGGACTTCCTGTAAAACTGATCTCGGGGATTTTGCAAAATCAATCAATCAGTCAATCAATCAGTCAATCAAATGCACAAAATTCAAAATGGGTTTTCCAAGTATTCGAACTAGAAAATCTTGCTCTAGAGGCAACTGTCATACCCAATATATACACACAATTTGTCCAACCACTTTATAACACCTATACACCTGCTCATTCATGCAATTATCCAATCAGCTGATCATGTGGCAGCAGCACAATGCATAAAATCATGCGGATACAAGTCAAGAGTTACCATAGACTTCCTGTCAGCTTGAAAGAGTCTGTCGGCTTGAAACGGTCTGATAAGAAAGGCTTTTCTGCCCACAGAACTGCGGCTCCACTGAATGTTTTTTTTTTTGCTATTGAGGCTGTTGTGGGTAAAAACCCCCGGAAATGATCAGTTTCTGAAATATTCAAACCAGCCTGTCTGGCACCACCAAGCATGCCACGGTCAAAGTCACTGAGATCACATTTTGTCTCCATTCTGTTGTTTGATGTGAACATTAACTGAAACTCTTGACCTGTATCTGCATGTTTTTTATGCTTTGCACTGCTGCCACATGATTGGATAATTGCATAAATGAGCAGGGGTGCAGGAGCTCCAGGTAAAGTGGTCAGTGAGTGTATATATACACATATAGTGAAAAAGTTAAGCATAGTGAACAATGTTCCCAGAGGAGGAAGTTTCAGACAAAAGTCCTTCAACAGCTGTGAAAGCAAAAGGTTTCTGAGGCTGAAGGAAGTGAAAGCAGTTGACATTCGAAATGGTTGGTGTTGTCACAACAACATGACGTTCATTCCATGGGGTTCCAAATTTCAGAAAGAGAGTGTTACGTTTTTTTAGTAGTTCTCAAAGATAGAAAAATGTCCAAATTAAGTTGGTGGATTAAACCACTGTAATTAAAAGTAGATCACCATCAGCACACTGTACATGTTTGACTTCAGTTTATGATGATTAACATTATGATGAAGAACATATGAATAGATAAATATACATTGGCCATCTTAGGTATCTGGAATCTGCAGAGCAAAGATCATTATTGTGGACCCGCAAGTGGAAAAGAGTCCCTAATCCCCAGGATGGACCGTAGACCCTGCTACATTGAACTGTGGATGTCAGCTATTTCTATTTGTGCCATTTTGGTTGTAAAGATAGGAATATAGCTTAGTGGAGAGTAACAGCTATCTCCATTGAGCTTTCACCATCTACTCCGACTCCCCCTCCTTCCTTTCTAAAGGTGCAGGGAGGGTCCATGGCCCAGTAATTACTCCTCACTGATCCTAATAACACATCAGAGGTGCCGCCACTCCAACAGGACCTCCGGTGAGATGCACCCGGCCCGGGGATGCTCATTACCCGAATGAGCCCCCCACCTTCTCTCACTCATCTGAACCAGAGCTTCACAGATGAACTCTCACCATCACCGTCCCCCCTCCTTACACCCCAACAAGATCCTCTCTCCTCCCTCACTCGCTCATTGTCCCCGGGGTTTAATTGGAGCGATGTTCTCCATTGTGGACCTCCTCAATGGCCGTGTAGAAGCCCATTGTGGTGATGAATGGAGCCCTGAGTGGTCATTAGGTCCCGGGCTGAATGGGCTTCTCTGGGGGAGCTGCAGACCTCCGAGGACGAGTGAAACCACGATTCGCTCTGACGCTTGGCCCCCTCTGAAGGGGCAGTAGCGGGCACTTGGTTTGTTGTGGGGGGCTTTTGTGAAGCCCCAGCAGGGACAGAGCGGACAAGGGGGGGGGGGGGATCGAGAGGATCAAACATTTGAAATGCAGCCGGGGATGTCACTACCTGAGAGAGAGAGAGTGGAGAATGGAGTATACTACATTACTTCACTGGTGGTCCCGAAGCAATCGAAAACAATACATACACATTAGTGGCTTTAAAAGTCTAAAGCCACTAAAATTTTTTAAACATACAAACACTACACAGATGCCATAATGATCACATGCAAAGTACTTTCTCTCATTCTCTCTCTCTCATACACACACACACACACACACTTCATTATACACTGGTGCCAACTCTAAAATTCCTAAATAAAAGGTCTTCTAAAGGTTTTTGAACCCAAGCCAACCAGCTACTGTATGAGATGAATCATAAAATGCTTAAAAATGGAAAAAAAGACAAAAGATACAAAACATACACAGTACACCTAATGTCCCTCACAATGGACATGAACTACTGATCCCATTGAGCATTTCCCTCCTCTCTCACATATTTTCTGCAATGTTATGTTTCAGGGTTTTGTAGTTACTGTATAATGTAATTTTGTGTAGATATAGTCCCTGAGTTATTAAAGGTTTGTGTGTGTAAAAACATTGGCAAACTTGATAATAACCCTGCCAAAAATTGCAGAAGCTGATATACTAAGAGCCTCTACAGAGGACTGCGGTTTTGACACGAGCAAAATAACATGGCATGTCTGTTTTATTGGGAACTGTCAATGCAGATATATAACTTTGCACCGCAATGTGCTTTACTAAGCCTGAAAGTCACTATGCAAATGGCGACTGATACGTAAATCAATACGTCAAGAGTACATGTATTAAAATTGTGGAAGCCTGTTTAGTACAAAATTATACTGTTTTATTCTGATTTAATGATGAGAAAGTTCATCTAAATTATGCTTTTTTTTTTAATTTCCTGCCCTATTTTCTCCTCACCGATTCCCACCCACCAACCAGCTTCCTCCAAGACACATGAAGCCAGCCAACTACATTCTTTTGAACTGTGTCCCGACAAGCATGAAACATGCTCAGAGGAAAGTGCTATCTGCCCTATTCTGCATACCTAAGCTCACAGATACCCACAGTTGTCTAGCATCTTTCTGTCTGACAGAATAGAGAGAGAGAGAGAGAGAGAGAGAGTATGCCCCCTCCCACCCAGAAAACACGGCCAATTTTGATATCTTGGACAGTTATGGCATAGCCAGGATTCAAACTTGCGACCTCCAGATGATAGGGTTTCTGCCTGTTTCTGCCACACAGGAGACTTCAGCTAAATTATGTAAGTAAAATAATCAAGTCAAATAATCAGGAGATTTCTCACAGTGGTGGCCTATCATTACCACAGAAAAGCTGGCTTCATATTATTATTCACTGCAAACAGCATTTAAAAAGCGCCTTCAGTTAAAAAGATTTTCCTTCACATACACTGTACCTTATTAACAAAGCACACTCAGGTCTACACTCTTTTATTCACTGCCTAAAGTCTCCTAGGATATTCCTTCCTTCCCCTGACATTGCATGCGATGTACAGCAATTCACTCATTTATTTGTGTCACCCACAAGGCGTCTACTTTGCATGAACAATCTGTTTTATTGCACATGTAAATTAGTGCACTTTGGTTTGGGTCTTAGTACAACAGTAAATCAGTGCTGTAGTCCGGAAGTTCATTCTTGTTATGCTGTTTTTCGCGTTCCAATGGATTTTGTTAGTAAGTTCATTAGCTAGCTAGTCAACTTAAAGGCCCAGGAAAACCCATATCCATGGTTAGTCTCACTCTAGGATTTTCTAGTAGTGTGAAATATAGCTTCTACGTAGCAGACAACATGTATACATTTACACGTGTGCATAATTCAGTGAAATTATTTTCTTCACAGATCCCATCTTGTTAGAAAGCTGACTTCAGAGTACAACGTCAGCCATGGTATAGTGCCCCTGGACCAGAAAAGTGTTAAGATCCTTCTGTAAGGGCCCAACGTCAGTCAGCACATATAACTGTTTACCTCAGCAACACTAATTACACATTCACCAATTTTATCGCATGATATAGAAAATCTCATGTCCAAGAATGGTCCCGATATATATATTTTTCTAGTGTGCTTAAAATAAGAGGCATGAATAAATCAGACTAGAGGGAAGTGTACTCCACAGCTGGAGTGGTTCTGCTATGTGGCTTTCCTACTCTGTCACACCTGACTCAACTCATCCAGCAGTGAACAAGCTGTTCATGAGCTGAATGTTAGAGCAGGGAAAACACTACAGCGTGAAGTGCATGCCGTCCGTAGGGCCGAGACGGAGAAACAATGCCAAAGCCGTAGCAGTGATTAAAATGTGTCGGATTACTGTGAAGGAGGGAATTTGTCACAGCAGATCATGATGATAAATGTGATGACTCTCTGAGCAACAGAGCCAGCAGCTGGATGTTATGAGACCTCCGCTAAAGATCTCTCTCTACACACACATAAACCAGGCAAGAGAAACAGAGCAGTGAGCACTAATAGAAAAACAAATTTTCAATGTCAGGTTGTGTTTTTGCTAGTTTACCCCAGGGGGTAAACCCATGATCTTACACAGTGAGGTGCAATTGGGAACTGAAATTATAGCATCAAAAGTACACTTAGAATGGGGTAGAAATAGATGGCATACCAAGAACTTAAGGATTCTTTGGTTGCTGCTCTCTTACCCTTATCCTTAAAGTTCAATGTAGAGTCTTACAACACAGTATGTTTCTGTTGTAGATCAAAACTGTAAGTCTTTTAGGGAACTAAAAACCCTTAACTATACAAAGAAGCCCTTGAAGTACCCTTTTTTAAAGTGTGCACAGCACTGGGGGGACAACTATATTGGGTAAATATAAATAATTTAATTAATTAAAACAAGAATTATAATTAACTTTAATTATAAAATGCGGTCCTCATAATATGTAATATATCCCAGTTAATTGACCAATCTATCCATCTATCTATCTACCAGTCTGATTATACACTCTGAGGAACACGTTTAGTAGGCAGCTGAAACAAGCTAGCCAGTGACTGAGGCTAATAATTGTCCAGGCTAACCTCAAGGCCAAAAAAGTATTTTATACAAACAAAGTGAAAGCTAAGAGACTGAAAGCAAGATAAAACTATTGCAAATAATGGAAATAACTGAGAACATTAACATTTCGTTCAGATTTGTTGGTTTTAAAGGTTGATTGAACTATGTACCACGTAGCCAAGTCATTAATGTAAACGTTGGGAATATCAATATTTCCCTCAGACGTGTTGGTAACGTACAAAGAGAAGACTTTGTAGAACTAAAAGTATAATTTAACTAGATAACAGATCAGATACGTTGCTGAATAACAAAGAAAAGATTATTAGCGTTAAAATAATTTTAAAAATGTAACTAGCTAGAATGTAGCCATTAAGACTTTTACACAGACTACGTAAATGCACAGACTGTAAATAATACAAACTCACTGAAAATATCCACATTTCTCTCAGATATACTGACAGATAAACAAGAAAAAACATTCTGTACAAATAAAATAACACTGTATTCACATGTAGCATCAGGTCCCTGAGGACTAGCGGTTAGGCCTCGGTGCTGTCACCGCCGTGGCCTGGGTTCGAATCCCGGCCGGGGAACCACACAAGACCGTGCACTCCCAGTGCCGGTCCCAAGCCCAGATAAAATTGGGGAGGGTTGTGTCAGGAAGGGCATCTGGTGTAAAAACTGTGCCAAATATGAGGACCAACGATCCACTGTGGTGACCCCTACCGGGCTGAAAGAAGAACAACAACATTCCCATGTAGCATCAACCGCTAACCAGGCTTTCACAACTTGTGTTTTAACTAGCCAGTATGTAGGTGTTAAACTTTTTACATGGACAATGTAAACAGAGCAGAGACATAAACAATACAAATTCATTGGAATGATCAAGATGTGTTGGTTTATTACTAAAAAAAAGACTTCTAAAACTAAATAACATTGCACAATTTAAAATTAGGATTTAACTAACTAGCATGTAGCTATAAACAGCTACAAACAGCTAGAAACAATACAAGACCACTGGGATATTTCCCTTAGATGTGTTGGTAAATTTCAAAAAAAAAAAAAAAAGGATTCTGTACACATTTAGCATCAAACACTGAATAGGTTTTGCCATATTGAGAAACGTCAACATTGCATCATGACTCGTGAACTCGCAGCCGTCAAATCAAAAAACTTTGATTTCTGTAGTAGTGAATACAAGAGTGGCCCATTCATGTGGAATCATTTTGTAAAAACACAATGAACACACGACTGTGATTGAACGTAGCATTTCATATGGAGATGAGATCCAGGACTGCAGCCGTTCTGTCAAACTGCAGCTCTCACACTGAACAGAGCTGCACCGCTCTCACAGTCCTGCTATTGAAGTCCTCATACACACACACGCACACAGACACACACTCCTCAATACACTTCTTCATCTCCTCATATCCGCTGTGTACAAATCGCCTTTGAAAACAAGCACAATGCCAGACGTCATGCGAATGTAAGTAAACACGCACACACACACTCACACACATACTTGCGTGCATGAACAGACACAAACACACATGGATGATAATGAGAATCTTACATCATGACTGGAGGGTCTCGTGTTTCTGTCTCAGAGTGTGGGTTCGTTAGACCCATGTGTCTGTGTGTGAGTGTGTTTGTGTGTGTGTGTGTGTGTGTGTGTGTGTGTGTGTGTGTGTGTGTGTGTGTGTGTGCGCGCATGTATGGGAGTGTGGGTGTATGGCCATGTATTTGTCCCTTTATGAGGACTAAATGTCTCCCTAATGACAGGGATACGTGACAATTTCAGGACTGTGGGGTCCTCATAAAGAAAATTACTTTTTACACAAAGTGCAGCTTTTAATTGAAAAAAAAAATAAAAATAAAAGAGCCAAAATATTTACTTTTGGGTTGTGAGGTTGTTGTTAGTGGTTACAGTTACAAGAGTTACCGTAATACACAAGTCAAAGGAAATTCCTTACAAAGATAGTAAAACCATCGTGTGTGTGCGCATGTGTATGGATAGAGTTCTGTGTAAGAAGTGAAACACTCAACGACACGACACCTACAGCAGTCTCAATTTACACAACACAATTATATTTTACATTTTGTATTTACGGCATTGGCAGCCTTACTTATCCAAGCTTATTTGCCTACTTAGCAAACATATCTTTATGCTATTGCAGATCAGGCCAAGTATAAAGATACCAGCAAGTTAAGAAAATGCCAGAAACAGGGGTCAGGGCCGATTCATAAGTGGATACATGAGACGGGTGTTTAGCCCATGTTTGAAGACAGCAAGGACTAGAAGGAATTTATTCCACCACCTGGCTACCAGCACAGAAAACAGTCTCAATGCTTATCTTCCTTGTATCTTGAAGGCTCGTGGGTCAAGCCAAGCCGTACTTGTAGTTTAAAGGGCTCTTACGGAGCAAGATTTGACCACTGCCACCAGGTGGAAGAGGCTGGACCGTTCTTGGTTTTGTGAGGCAAGCATCACAGTTTTAAATTTAATGTGGGCAGCTACAGAAAGCCACTTGAGAGAATGTAGCAGTGGAGTACCCTAGGTGGACTTTGGGAGATTAAAGACAAGCTGCATTCTGGATCAGTTGCAAGGAATTAATGGCATGTGGAGGAAGCCCATTTCAAGAGACTGAACAAGCACCCGAGTGGCCTAGTTGCAGAGAAAATGTTGAGTGCTTATGATGTTGTGCAGGAGAAACTGAGAACAAGTACGTCCATTGCTATACCAAGGTGCAATTTTTGAAGAAGTGATCAGGGAGTTCTTATGAAGCAGATTGGTCTTCCTACTATCCATAATGAGATGTCAGCCATGAATGCCTGGTAACCAACTGGGTATTTGAAAGAGAAGAGCTTTGTGTAGAAGATATTACATCACCAAGAGAAGAGGCATAGTAAGAAAAGAGAAACGATCTGAGCACTGAGCCTTGAGGGGCACCACTGAAGAGTCTGCATGGAGCAGATGAGGATCCAAAATGAGCACCCTTTGAGGTAGGACACTGTTATTCCAAAGCTGCTGAGAATGGACAGGAGAATATTGTATTTAACTGCAGAGAGGTCCAGTCTGATTTAGCATCATGAAGCTTCTCAGTAACTAATATAAAATGATTTCTGTAAAGTGTGCCAAATTGGGGCTTCTGGGTGGTGCAACAGAAAAGTGTCTGCCCTATTGGTGGGGCACTGAGAGGGTGAATCCCGACTATGAGACAGCAATCCGTGACCAGGGGTCCAAGTGAGCAATACTGGCCATGTTCTTTGGGTGGGAGGGATGGCAGTGCTCTCTCACCTGTCAATCAGCAATATTAACCAATTGTGGGCATCTGTGAGCTAATGTATGCAGAAGAAGGCAGTTAGGACTTTCCTCCAAGTTGGTTACTCAAGATGAATGAATGAATAAAAACATGGGGTAAAAGTCAGTGTGCCAACTTCCTGACCAGACTTCCTGGGGTGCTGGAGCTTGTTCAGAGTGAGGGTGAAAGACAACTGATTATATGTGGCATATGTAGGCATGGTTGAAAAGAAAGGAAAGGAAGTTCGTAGCACACAGCTTCAGAATTTTGCTGGTGAATATGTATATTTATGGTTTACTGGAAGTCTCAATGAAAGAATCAACCAGTGTGCATGGGGAGTGTGTGTGTGTGTGTGTGTGAGAGAAAGAGAGACAGACAGAGAAACCCAGAGACATTCAGGGACACACTCGGTCTCCCGTCTCTTCCTGTTTAGCCGGGGTGTCTGTGGATGGTAAACACTGCTGGTGCCATGCTGGACTCTACAGTCCCAGACTTTGTCCACTCAAGCAGAGGGGATTGTGGACCACCAAGGTCTCCTGCACACGCTCACTGTCATGCGGCTCAGATCTGAGGAAACATTCAGAGCAAGTTAACGAGTGCTCATGGCTCTGTGCAATGTCTCTCTCTCTCTCTGTTCCTTCTTCGCTTCATCTCTCCATCCATCTGCTACTGTTTCCTTTTTCCCCCCTACACTCTTTCATTAGCAGTTCATTTTGAAGCTGAATCAGTTTCATTGTCAGCACATAGTTTGGTGTCCAGTCTCCGATAGTAGATGTGGTCCAAATTTGGCGGAGTTGTACGTTAGCAGTCAATACTTATATACTTCCATTTTTTTTTTGTATATTTATTTTTAATATGAACTTATTCTGCTGCCAGAGTGGGTAGTGTTATCGCCTGATCCCTCTAGGATCTGGGGTTTGATCCTGAGTTCTGGTTACTGTTTGTGTGGGTCTCCTCCAGATAGCCCAGCTTCCTCCCACTTCCCACTACTCTAGACTACTAGGCTCTAGGCTACTCTAAAACTGCCCTTAGATGTGTGTGTGTGTGTGTGTGTGTGTGTGTGTGTGTATAAATGATGCACCGTGTCCCATCCAAGGTGAATTCCCATCTTGCACCCAGTATTCCTGGGCTCCAGATCCACCATGCCCCTGACCAGGATAAAGCAGTTAAATAAATGCTAAACTGGTAGCAATAAGCTTCCACTACTTGTTAGCATCATTAAACTCAAACTTCTGTTACAAGCAGACATCAAAAAAAGTATTTCATGACTTACCACTTTAGACGTAAGAGTGAAATTGTGCAAAGGTCATTTTGAACCTAGCATCTAACCATTTGGCTTTGTATGTTTTTACAGGATTTTAGAGCCATGCTTCACATGGGGTTGAAGAAATACTGTACAGACTGTTAACCTCACTTATGACACTGTAGACATGACCAAAACATCAACGGCATCTGAATGTGAAAAATGGCCAGATTTATTCAAGAAAGAAAAATGATGCGAGTTTTTTTTTGTTCACCATTTGTTTTTTGTTTCCGTCTTTAGTACACATAGAGGGATATAGTTTCCCCATACTGGAGCAGTTAGATGCCACATGGTGCGTTTGTGTGTGGCTGAGATAGGCTGATGTGTGAACAAACACACACACGCACACACACACACACACACACACACACACAGTACAGAACTCAGCAACAGGATGGATGAATGAGTTTTCCTCTCTGTGCTGTTGCCACTCACATTCTGAATCACTCCACATCAGACAAATTTACAAAGCGTAAATATTGGACTAGCCCAAATCGTTACTTATGATCGTTGTCATAGTTACTTTCCAACATGGTAAAATAGACTATATGGCCAAAAATATGTGGACACTTGACCATCGCACTCGTATGTGTTTGTTGAACATCCCATTTCAGATTTATTCCCCCTTTGCTGTTATAATAAGCTCCACTCTTCTGGGAAGGCTTTCCATTAAATTTTGGAGTGTGGCTGTGGGGATTTTGTTCATTCAGCCACAAGAGCATTAGTGAGGAGAGCCACTGAGGTTAAGCGAGGAGGCCTGGCACGTAGTGGCGTTCTAGTTCATGCCAAAGGTGGTCTGTGCAGGACACTCATGGTCTTCCACTTCAACCTTAACACACCATGTCTTCATGGAACTATATATACAGTATATACACACACACAATATCACAATGCATATATAGGTACCTTACAAGTTACAATTCAAGAAATATGTGGCGGAGATTTATTTATAGCTTTCTCATGAGTGTGTGTTTTTTAAATGTTTGATTTTAGAATTTTAGCTATTCCGAATGCCACGTTTCTCTCTTAATATGTATTTTTCCTGTAAGAAAAAGGGAAAGCAAAAAAAAGAGAGAAAGACACTGACAGAATGAGGGGGTCTCCAGCTGTGTCCCATTAGCACCAGAGCATGTGGCAGCAGGAAATGTCCCGAGGGGTGTACATCGCTTTAAACTGGCTTTATTAATAAAACTGAGCCATCTCTCTATTTCTGTGTCCCTCTCTCTTACTCTGTCTATTCTGTTTTTTTTTTCCTATCATTGTGTCTCTTCCTCTTTCATTCATTCCCTGTCTCCAGTTCTCTCTGTCCGGAGTCCCCCACTGCTCCGGGACACAGTCGGCACTGCTGCAGTAGAAAACTATTAGAGATCTGGAAAGGAGAACAGACCACCCAGACACACACACACACACACACACACACACACACATGGCATAATGGCTACCAGGAGGAAGTCCAGCCATCAAGCCTACAGCTGTATGAGAGACAGACAGAGAGAGAGAGAGAGATCATTAATCAGATATTGTTGGTTTCATTATAATAATAATAATAATAATAATAATAATAATAATAATATTTAACGAAAGCTTGGCAAAAAACGTGAGATCCCACAGGAGGCAGGTTTTTTTTTACTTTCATGAGCCTAGCAGTCAGATATGAAGCTCCTGGGACAAAGTAAGACACATTCATTAATGTGAATGTGAGTCGTTGCATTTACAAGGTTCAGTTCATTCATCCTTAGTAATATACTGGTCAGGTGGGTGGTTGAGTGTCAACAACTTCTAGTTTGTTTACATTTTGGGAAATTTGGGAATCTTCTGGTGACACCCAGTGCTAGCAAGAGGAGTCGAGCAATAGAACTCGGAGAGAACGAGCGGCCAGAAGGCACATTTATTTATTTAATTTTTTTTTACAGAAACCTGGCTGAATGATGAGACAATTTATGAACTGGAGTGATGTAGCCAATTCTGAGGAACTATCAGAGAATTCAGACACCATGCTGACACCACTGACATTTCTACAGCTGGGGTTTTTTCCAGTGTAGGGATCATATTTAATAAAAGAAAAAAATTCTGGTTCTGAATACAGATGCTAATATTTGGAGCACGAAACAGATACAGATAGATACGTTGTGTTATATCCTTAATGTAGAGGCTGATAAGTAGGCAGCAGATGGGCTACAATCAGTAATTACCTACCTACATAGTGCACATTTAAAATGAGCCAGTGAATTTATATACAAGGTACAATGTGGTTAATCAACTTGCAATTTAGTCTACAGGCCAAATCAAAAACGGATGTGTGATATCAGGGTGCAGGGGCAAAAACACACACACACATACACACACACACACACACACATGTGCACACACACATTTCTGGCATGCCTGTAGGGCAGGACTGCAGTAAAGGTGAGAAAGTGTGCACGGAATTCGAGACCTTTTCCGAACCGCGCAAACATCCGCTCGTGCTTCAGTTCAAACAGTAATTATCATCACAAGCAGGAGCCCGCGGACAAACATTATTCAGCTCTGTCCCACTCTCTCCACCTTGGTGTGCACATGTTTCGCCATTTTCATCTCCGTCGCCCAGAGGGAACGTGACCCAAGTTTCTAATCACGACGTGCAAACCTTTTTCAAAGGGACTGATTGGAAAAAGACGGCGCTAATGTGAAGAATGTGACGCGGCCACCCTGCGTGTTAGCATTCCAACCGAGAACGTGTGCACTGGAAACAAGCAGGAGCGAGCTTGGAACGTTTACATCTTTGAGTTCCAGTTTCTTTGATCTTGCCGATCTGGACTGCGCGTGTTCTTGGATCGTGCTCATGTCTGTGTTATTCATGAAAGGAAAAAACCCAGGATTAGGGATGAAACCCAAACTGCTCATCTCTATTATTCCACTATATCACTCCCTATGACATACTCTACTATATAATATTCCACATTAAATACTCCACTATAGATAGAAGCCTTAATTTGTCACACACACATATATATATATAAATAATGGTGAAATTCTTTATTCGCATAATCCCAGCTTGTTAGGAAGTTGGATTCAGACAGGGTTAAGGGCCTTGCTCAGGGGCCCAACAGTAGCAGCTTGGTGGTGCTAGGGCTTGAACCCCTGACCTTCTGATTAGTAACCCAGAGGCTTTAACCACTGTTCCACATTAAATACACCACTGTGTTACTCCCTGTACTAAATTACTCGCTATATAGCTCACTACACTATTATAGTATTACTCCCAATAAGACTCCCCTATATTACTCCTAATATAACTCTTCTGTTATTCCCTATATATCACTCCACTATATTACCCCTATATAACACCATTATATCACTCCCTATTTTATACTTCTCTGTATTACTCCCTGCATAATACTCCACTATATTACTTCTTATATAATACTCCACTATTACTCCCTTTATAGAAATCCACTATATATTCACTGGCCACATTTGTAAGAGTCTAAATTAGACTCACTCCGTAACACACTACTAATGCTACTAAGTGTGTACTAAGGAAACAGTCTCTGCTGAATCCATTGCTGAGTTTCTTTATTTGATACACCATTACCCTTCTTTCCAGTTCTTTACTTAGTCTTTTTTTTTAGATCAAGACAGACTGTCGGTATTGCCGATACTCAGCATTGAAAACAGACTAACCCACAAACTCATTTTGAAAGCTGCAGTAAAAACATTTGTGGTGGCTAAACCAAGAAAAACAGTCGAATCGTGGACAGAAAAGTACACATTTGGTGCTGTTTAAAGTCTCTGAATAGCCGCTTTTGATGCAAAATGAGAAATATATTGGCCTATGGAGAAAGGCTATTGTTGCCCACTTACAACACAAGTGTTCAATTTATTCTCAGACTCATTACCATTACAGGCATTCGAACAGAAATAACAAAATAAAAAGCAATACTGGAGTCTCAATCATAATATATTTTAATGGGTTCCAACTGGGGTAAAACAACCAGTTTTTTTTGGCACCTCCAAATAATTCTTTTGTTACACACCATTATATTCACTGCAAATTCAATCGTATGTTTTATCAAGCCAGATGCGGAGGCAAGAGAGCTGGAAAGACTAAAGGACTAAAGCGCCACTGCATCAGTGCACTATGAGCAGGCAGTCAAACAGCATTGTGGGTAATGTAGAAAGTGAAACTGGCAAAAAAGCAGTAGTGTGAATAACTGAGATTGATTATTCTTTTATTCAGTGTCTACAAAATTTTAAAAAAATCAACACTAAAATCTAAAAAATTATTTTTAAACTTTATTCAGTTCAATTCAATTTTATTTGTATAGCGCTTTTGACAATTTACATTGTCACGAAGCAGCTTTACAGAAATAAATAAATTCAGGATATAAATTGTAAATGTATGAATTTATCCCTAATGAGCAAGCCAGAGGAGATGGTGGCAAGGAAAAACTCTCCGAGACGATATGAGGAAGAAACCTTGAGAGGAACCAGACTCAAAAGGGAACCCATCCTCATTTGGGTGACAACAGATAGTGCAATTATGAATAAATCCTTTCCATAACTGTGTACTACATGGACAAATAGTGCAATTGCGTAACCAGGAGATTCATTACAGTTTTCACATGAAGTCTGTTTTGTTGAACCTATTCACTGTCCACTGAGGCCTGAGTGCAAAACTGCTTGCAGCAACCACAGCCCAAAGCCACCACAGCAATCGCAGTCCCAAGCCATCACTGTACATCTGCCCATATGAACCACAGTCCAAAGCCATCTCCATGGTCACCAAGCATTGCAACTAGCAGACGGTCGGTTTAGCCTGCTTGTCTGCTCCCTGGCCTTGTCTCTGGATTGTCACAGATTAACTAGGCCTGTTCTGAGACTATGTGCTATGCTGCAAGAAATGAGAGCAGCATGTTCCTGAGTGGGATGGACACCTTCCTGCCAGCCTTTCCCTCAAAAATACTCCAATTATCTATAAAGCCTACATTGCTTTCGGAGCACCACCTGGACATCCAGCAGGTCAGCGACCATAACCTGCTGTAAACTACATCGCCACACACATTGGGATGGGGCCAGAGCATATTACTGCATCAGACATTGCCTTCGCTAATTTACACACCTCTACAATGTCACTCTTAGTAACCTCTGACTGACGAAAGGTGTATATCATTAGCTCCTACATGAATAACTACCTTTGAAAGATTACCTGCTATGTTCGGCGCCCTGGCTCCCAGTATACACCTAACTAGTATTGCTGGTGCCCCTAAAGGCCTAGCTAATTTCACGTGCCTTAAGATAGAGTCTCCTATAACCAGAGCTCTTTCAGGTTTCTCAGTGGGTACTTCACTTCTTCTTCTTCTTCTTTTGGCTTTTCCCTTCAGGGGTTGCCACAGCAAATCATCACTCTCCACCTATCCCTATCTTCTGCATCCTCAACACTTGCACCCACTAGCTTCATATCCTCATTTAGTACTTCACTGAGGAGAGCAAACCTGTTAGACACGTGAAGCAGAGAATAGTGGTGCTCCCGTGAGCGAGCCTTAGCGTTAGCTTTGTGATTATGCCGCCAAGTCTTCACCCCTTCACCCCGTTGTGACGGCTCTATTGCCGGAGCTGGGGGATTGCTAACTCCGCCTAAGACATCCAAACTTTCCCCTACAGAAACTATACTACTCTCACTCTCACTAACCCTCTCTAGAGTCTGGATGTGCACCTCTAATGCTGCAATCTTCTCCGTCAGAGAGCTAACTAATATACACTTAGCACAAATAAAGCTATTACTAACTACTTAGGAAGAATGACTAAACATCCTGCACTCAACACACTGAACAAGCTGAATGTTTGACATGTTGTTTAACCTACTAGAGTCGAAGATTAGCTGATATTATTTTACACGGATCCAGCATGGATGGCCTCCACTCGCTGTCTTTAGACAAAAAAACAAACATATTTTCATTTTAAAAATATGAAAATACAGCAGAAGGGAAAGTGAAAAATACAACAGATGAAAACGACAGCGCAAACTCATTGATGAAAAAGAAAGAAACAGTATAGTTTACTGTCTTTACGGCAAGAAACTCCCGGCAAACAATTCGGAAATACGTCCTGTTTATAAAAAGGTATCTCAATACCCGTGGCATCTCATCATATTGTAGACCCTACTTTAAAAAATGCCAGCGCAGAATTTCTTACTGAAATAAATCTTGGATGCCGATGAAGATCACGTTAATTATAAATATTCAAATGCAAGTTATCAGGCTGGATTTTTCTTTTAATGATCTTTTTCAAGGCTCCAAAAGAGCGTCCCTAGCAATCATGGGATTTGAACTCGTAACCTTCCGGTCACTAGTTCAGACGCATAACTGCTGAGGTATAAAATGCTCATATCATATAAGATATGAATCAGTGAAAGCTAAAAAATAAGTTTTGACACCTAACCCCAAAGCAGCTCAAACTAACACAGAAAAAGAGAGTTTTTTTTCCCCCCTCTTTCCACAAACATAAGTCTAAAGTGTTCCCTTCGCAAAAAAAGTCATCTTTCACCCGGAGCTCAGCACTCACTCCTGAAAAGTGAAGTTTATTCATTCGCAGGTAATTATTAACTGCTCGGCTGTGTCCAACATAAAGATTTACAGAGGAGCAGCTCCTGCCAGCATGGGATTAAGGAGTGTGAGGAGAGCGTGTATGTTCTCTTTGACCGCATTGTCACACTTAAGGGCTTGTTCTCTCATTTTCTCGCCCTCCCTCGCCTTCCCTCCTTTTCTTTGCCTCTGTCTCTGTATCTCGGGGTCGGAGCATGTGCTCCCCAGGCCCGGCTCAAGTTAAGAGATTTAATACTTCAGCTATTCAGTCATTAAGGTGTTTTATACTGCCGGTCCCTGGCCTTCTCCTTTCGCTCGTAAAAAATAATATTTGTCTTTCCAACTGTACTGTGAACCGCAGAGTCCTTCTGTTTTATTTTCGTCAGCGCTGTAAAACCCTGGTCTTCCCTCCCGTTCTGGCCCTGCACGGGCAATTACCTTGTCCTGTAACTCCACAGCCATGTGTCTTCCTGTGTGTGTGTTAAGCTGTGGGGAAGAAGGTCAAGGCCATGCTAGATTGTGTGTGTGTGTGTGTGTGTGTGTGTGTGTGTGTGTGTGTGTGTGTGTGTGTGTGTGTGTGAGAGAGAGAGAGAGAGAGAGAGAGAGTTTACTTAATTGTGAAAGAAAGAAAGAAAGAAAGAAAGAAAGAAATGAATGAATGAATTGAAAAATAGAAAATGGAAGAGAAAATTTTATAGATAGATAGATAGATAGATAGATAGATAGATAGATAGACAGATAGACAGATAGATAGATTTCTAGACAATTTCCTTATCTACTACATACTGTGCTACCAACATAACCATCATAAATGTATGTAAATCATAACAGAATTGAGAGAGAGAAAGATGAACAAGTAAAGAGATAGGGAGACAGGGAGAGATAGAGAGCGAAAGAGAGATAGTAGATGTAAGAACATCTGGACTTGTACTCTTAGGTTGAAGGAGCATGACCACGTGGATCGTCGAGATATTGCACCCGCGTGGCTCTTTAGGTAAACGCTCCCCACAGACGCCCAGTCAAAATGTCAAACTCGTTTCATACCAAATCATTTTTTTGCTCAGTTAGTGCTCTAAAGCCTTGAGGTTGTTTTTGTCATCTCTTTGCTTTTTCAACATGTGAGCAAATTCAGATCCATGAATGATAGTCTTCAACCTGACAGAGCAGTAGCGGCAATTACACAGTATCGAGTGTTAATCGTTAAGAGACCACAACAGACAGTGCTGCGGATGAAATTTATAGCAATACAGTGAAAAAATGAAGTGTGTGAACAAGAGATTCACACAGAGAGAGAGAGAGAGAGAGAGAAAGAGAGAGAGAAAGAGAGAGAGAGAGAGAGAGAGAGATGGCAACACACAAGGACGTCTCAAACAGCTAAATTGATCCAGATCCGGTTTTAAGTAATATATTCTGGACTAGCGCTGCTTCACTTAGTAAACTTTTGTTAGTCTTTGATAATGGATGCAATAAGGACAGTGGCGGTGGACTCAGACTTTTGGAGTCTGCTGTACAAATCACAGCAGGACAGTGTGAGCAGAGCAGAGTCTAGCTTTGCTGACTCCAGTCGCCGTGACTTGCTGCTACTCCAGCAGTGGTGGAGACAGAAATTAATTTCAGGACGTTGTAAGGAAATACTCTTCATAAAATCACCGGGTGATCTATAAAATAATAAGTGTGACACGCTCGTGCATCTTGTAGACGCGTGATTTACGATCAACCAATATTGCCATATTAATAATATATTCGGATGTAGCAAATAAAATAGCTTTACGACAGTTCCGCTGAAAACAACATGCTAGAGAAATTAAATTAAATTCGACTTTATTTGCATACTGCTTTTAACAATGGACAATTGTCACAAAACGGCTTTACAGAAATATAAAAATTCAGAGTATAAATTTAAATTTATGAATTTATCCCTAATGAGCAAGCCAGAGGTGACGGTGGCAAGGAAAAAAACTCCCTGAGACGTCATGAGGAAGAAACCTTAAGACCATCCCCATCTGGGTGACACTGGATAGTGCGATTATGAACAAATCCCTTCTAAATTGTATACTACACAGTCAAAAAGTGCAACTGCATAACCGAGAAAGTTCATAATAGTGTACACACGAAGTGTTGAAGTGTTTCAAGTGTTTCACCATTATATCACTTAGACTTGAGCGCAAAACTGTTCGTGGGAATTGCAGTCCTAAAGCTATCATAGCAATTGTAGTCATAAGTCGTCGTAGCAAAACTGTTCAAGTCCAAAGCCCTCCTGATGGTTTCTAAGTGGTACCATCCACAGTAATCTCATGTAACTTTAGGCTACGTGTAACTTTAGGCTCCTCAGCAGCAGCGAGTAATATGACGGAAATGATCTTATTTAACACCCAGAAAAATGCATGATTCTGATTTAATCCTGTTTCTCTTAGACGCGTGATTAAATGTGATTAAAGAAACTAATGGACACGTTTGTTGTTGACATTGACTTTTTATGCACATCAGTATAACACAATTACTGAGCAAAATAGTGCTATCTGACACATACTAATGAGCTGTGCTGTGTGTGTGTTATTGGGTCGTTTGAAATTGTCATAAAAATATTTCAGGGGGGTCGAGACCAGAGTACGAATAAGCGACTAATACAGCGACAACAGTTATGTAATGCTTAGTTTATAGCTATAAATACAACAATTCAAAGTGGTTATGTTTCGTTTTTGCACTGATGCTACAATGTTAACACTTTTGACTCGCACCACAGTCCCTGAACAGATGGGACACGGCTCTTTTGAATTTGCCGTGGGGAGAATAAACGGATACTTCTCTGTCGAACAGGCTTTAAAATTCTTTCGTCTGCAACTTTTTTTTTGTACAAGTCTTGTCATCAGTTCGCTAATCAGACCCAGAGGTGTAGCTACAGGACAGGCAAGGCAGGCAATTGTTTGGGGCCCCGAGTTTGCGGGTCCCCCAGAAGGCTGAAAATGAAAGACATGAAAATGTCAAATCTGAACGTGCAGAACTCCCTCAAAACCCAACATTTGTTGTAATGTACAAATTTGTACCAGGAACCCTAATCTCGCTAGCACGGGGAACTTGTGCGAGTTTCTTTTGAATTGTTGTGGATTTGTCATTCACGCTACCCCAACATTATTTTCCCAAGCAAGCAAACAGCTGGCTATGAGCTCAATCTGGAGTACATAATGTTAATTATTTAGTTAGCTTTCTTGGTAGAAGTCACCATTTTGCTCAAATTGTCTCGATAGCTTTTAAAGTATATGCAGAGTATAAAAGTTTTACTGCTTGTATCCTACATGGTGTAATGATGGGTTATCTAATTGGGACGCCTGATCTAGCATTATTTCTAGCATGCAGAATATAATGCTAATACTTTCAGTTATCCTATAGTTGGCTCATTGTATTGAAGAATAACTTCAACCAGGAAGTCCCATTTGCATTTAACTGGCTGGAACCACCACAGTCCCTAGAGCCACTTCTGATCAGCCCAGAATCAGACCAGTAAATAAAATGAAACATCAACCGATCGATACCGATATCAATACCCAGCCGATATTGTTTTCTTTAAAAACTGTTAAGCTTTAAAACGGGTTTTACACTTTACAATTTACGGTTAAAGGCTTTCACGCAAAAATCACTTACACTGAAAAGACATAATACGTATAGTATAGGATATAGTATAATAGTCTAAATGTAATGAAATCATCCTAACAAAAGAAAAACCAGTTATATGTAAACATTCCCATTTTGGAAAATATATTTCTTTTCCAAATCCAATTCCAATCTTTCCCACTTGTTACAAAATCTGATATTCAACGTATTCTCCGATAGCTGATCCAACAATTTTCTTTTTCTTTTTTTCCTGGTATCGGCCCGATAAAGATATCCGATCTCTAATGAATACTGATTTACGCACAGCTCTTATGAATTAATAAATAAATATTCCATAAAAATAATATAATACTATAAAATAATAATACATATTTACAATATATAGCATGAGTCCAAAACTCAAGCTGCCTTAAATATTAAAAATTACAGGTTAATAATAAAGTAATCACTAATGAATTATGCCTTCAACACATCTGATATCGTTAAATAACAAAATTAGATAACATCAGATAACTTTCTGATATTGGATTAGATAACCTGGGATGTGATAGCAGATCTGCTCCCTGGTGCTCCTGTGTGAGAGCATTAATTACTACTAATAAACATTAACACAACAAACTAAGCTCTTTTATTTCTCGTAACTGTGCTGTGTGTATGTGTGTGTGTGTGTCTCATCCTTATACACTAGATAGTGTGCATCCCCGTAGCTGATCTCAAATTAAAAATTAACTCGTTCTACTGCTAGAGTTTTTTACTGCCACCGTTTGAACAGCAGTAAATACCTTCAACCTGCTCACCCTCTCTCTCTCTCTTGCTCTTTTTATTTCGCTCCTTCTCCGTTTTTATCACTCTTACCCTCTGTATGTATGGTATCAATCTCCCTTCATCTACCATCTATCTCTCTGTTACACCATCTCTCTTCTTCTATCTCCCTTCATATCATTCTTTCTTTATCTCCCTGTCACGCTTTATCCATCTCCTGTTCTCATCTTCCACCCTTTCTTTTCTCCCTCTCAGCTTCTGTTTCTCTCCCTGTCTTTCCTTCGATATATTTTGGTCTGTCTGTTTTCGTATCGTTTCATTTTTTACAGTAGTGAAGTCACCCTGTGCTCCTCCTATACCTTCTCCCGTGTGCGTGTTTGTGTGTGTGTGTGTGTGTGTGTGTGTGTGTGGACAGTGTGAAATGTCCCTGAACCCGGACTGTCAGCAAAACCTGGCCTTTAAACAGGATTTAATGTGTTCTGGCTATCAGCGTGACGAGCAGCAATAACCACATTATCCTGTGTGTCTGACACTGACATTGTCTTTACTGCCTCACACACACACACACAGAATTAGACTCTGCCCTCAACTAAAACAGCCATTTTTTATGGGCACATAAACATTTTGCTCTAGAAAGTCAATATTGATCTCTATAACTTCTATAACTGTGTCATCCTGGATAGTTAAGCAAAACGGATAAAGAGCAACATTTCCTTTTTGTAGTTTTCCTACTGCAGAACATGATTTTAATAGAAGAGACTTTATTTATCCCAAACAGCCATTAGCCCATAATGGGTTAAACATTTGATACTCTACACACACACACACACTATTATTATTATTATTATTATTATTATTATTATTATTATTATTATTATTATTATAGACTCTGTATAAAGTTCAATATCATTCTGTAAAGGTACACTAAACTGTACCTTTTGTAGCTGAAGTGTTTCCAGGGAAAATGGGGCTGCTTATACAGGAAGCACCAGAAATGCAAACTACCTACTAGCAACGTAGGCACGTCGCTTTAAACTGAGTTAATCTCGTCAGATGGTCAGTCTCATTAGGTGATCAGTCTCAGTAAATATATCTCCTTTTATAATTTGTCATTTCAATAAAAGATTACAAACTTAATTTAACTTGTACCTCAATTAAACTTACAAACTTGATGATTTTTAAAAAAAAAAAAATCAATTTTCAACAGAAAATATTTGCGTCTGGTGTGTATGTTTAACCTGGAAACATGAATATAGTGTAGCTTTAGAAATTATCCAAGTTATGTGATTGGACCTTAAATACAACTGTGCAGTTGTCTAGCTTTTCGAGTAAACTACATCTCACCTTACCAGGTAAAATGATTTAACATGATTTCTTCCCTTACTCCAAATGTACTTGATAATCCAAACCAAGTATTGGAAATAGTTTCCCATAAAAGCGTAACTTAAACGTTTAACGTAACTTAAATGTTCGACTGACTAGAAGGAACATAAATTAATTAAATATAAACACATGAATGAAATACAGGCTATATTTGTACCACAGCGCTGCTGAATTCTCATTTCTGATTGGTCAGAAGGTTTAATTAATTTCCTAGAACAGCAGCTCTGACAGTAGTACAGTCCAAATCATAGGTTTATATTAATGCACTTGTTTAAATACATTATCGTTTCTATAGTAACATCTCCAGACAGGGCACGGCGGATGCTCCACATAAGCCAAGCTTAATAATAGGGTTTTTTTTTTAAAAATATGTTTCTATATAACAAATTATAATCTGTAATTGTTGATATAGTGAAGTTTTCTGTAAGCGGTTTATTTAACATTTATGGAAGGAGTCTCCAGTGGCAGCGCTTTGTAACTCTTAGGAAAAGCTAAGAGAAGCTGCAATTTTTTTTTTGTTTCTTATTAACTTAAAGAGAAAATGAGGGAAAGACTGTTTATGGCTGCTATAACAAACAATTACTTGTTTTGTGGACATTCAATGTTACTATAAAGAGATAAAAATGTAGATTTTGCTGTTCGTTAACTTGAAGGAACATTTTGGAACGTGCTGTTGTTGGAAAATACAACAGTGGCTCAGCTTCGCTCCATCACTGATTATTTTCCCATCACAGTACGAACCCAAGTGTTTTATTCCTCTCTTATTATACAGGGTGTCCCAAAAGTCTTCATGCACAGGGGAAATTAACACTTTCTAGCAAATGTAGCTTTATTTACAAAACTACACGACTGCCATTTCTTTGTAAACACACCCAGAGTCGTCTCTCTCAACTTTGGCTCCCAGTTTGGCGACAGCGATGTGTGTGACGTGCTCGCCGTGTTTCCTGTTAAAGTCCATCGCAACCTTGTGACAGCTTCCCGATCCAGCCATGAGAATGATTTCAATACGTTCTTCTCCTGTCAAAGGCGATCTTAAAGTCTATCATTTTGCTAAAAAGCCTTAATTTCCCCTGTATTATCGTTATATTATCACAAGAATTTATTTATTATTGGTGTCATTTGCATCCCATTGCTTTCACACACACACACACACACACACACACACACACACACACACACACACACAGACAGATACCCATGTATGCCAGCACATTAGTGACACACACACACACACACACACACACAGAGGACAGTTACCTCAATCCTAGTTCTGCTTTTAGAGAACAAAAACATCATCATCAACTTTTACTATTATAATTTATATCTGGATGTTTGCCTTCAAACTCTGTGGAAAGAGGACCAGTGTAGAGGAATGGAAAGATGGAGTAATCATTGCTGGGGTACAAACAGCAATGTCAACACTTTCATCTCTCCATCTCTCTCTCTCTCTCTCTCTCTCTCTCTCTCTCTTCACTGCCAGCTCAAAGTATGCTGATGATGGAAAACAGCATACATTAGTAATTCAGTCATTTCTATCCCTCTCCATCAGAAACAAATGTCCACATACCATCTCTCTTTCTCTCTCTCTCCCTTTCCCATTATCCCTCTTTGTCTATTTTCTTGCACTCCAGTTTGTTTTCCCGCAGCATTCCAGCTTTCCGCCGGCACATTAGAGCAGGATTCCTGAGTGCAAATGGATTGCATCACTGTTATTGAAATAAATGCTGCTAACTCGGAACGTGCCATGTGGATTTGTTTTTAGAACGCAAGTACAGCAAAGTGTGTGAGGAAGAGCGCTGGAGAGGGTCAGATCCATCGAAAAGATTGACAGAGAGAGAAAGTGGAGAAAAGCCAAGGATAAGAATACAATAAGCTATATGTATTCTACCTGTCATGGTTGGGTTTGGATGTCAAGTGTGTGTGTGTGTGCGTGTGCGTGTGCGTGTGTGTGTGTGTGTGCGTTTTACAGGGCCAGTCAAACTGCTGACAGCTCTCCCTGCTGGATCGAGGTGGGACGCTTCCCGCACCGCCACAGCCAATCAAATCAGTCAGGCCTGATGTTCAGAACCACCATCTTGTTCGAGAGACTCGCTGTGTCTGAAACACAAACATGTTTACTGAATAGTCCACTGTTTTGGGAATTCTGCCATTTTGTAGCCACGCCCAAGAATATTCAGTGCACTTTAAATGTTAACATCTAATGATCTACCCATAATGCCCTTTGCCAGTTGTAGGGAATAGTGAGTAAGGCAAAATTTCAGAAACAGGGCAGTTTTGTCATCTAATAGGTCTATAGAATTAATCATCTTTTAATTGTGATGATAAGTTTTAGCTTTAAATGTGCTATTTAAATATATTCTACAATGATTCTGTAGACACATTTTAGTGGTTGAAATGTAGCCGAAATGTACTTTGTGTATATGTGTATATAGTATATTTACACATTTAAAGAACAGAAATGTAAAAGAAAAGCCTGAGATTTGTTGAAATAAAATACAAAAGTCTAATATTTTGTTCCTTACTTGACTAAAAAAAAAAATCAATATTAAACAAAATAATTGTAATTATGACATTACTCATAACTGTGCATCTCTATCAGCCCTGTTTTATTTATTGAAGGCTGACACATCGTACTTTTTTTAAGCTTTTTTATAGTTACATTTAACGCTGTGGAACATCCGTGAAACAGGTTAGTTCCTGTTTTCACTTACATTATAGCAGCTATAAACAGTCGTTCTCTCGTCAGCCTGTCTTTTTTTCTTTCTTGAGGTTAATGAGACAAAAAAAGACACAGCATGTGCTTGTAATGTTACAGAGAACCTAAAACTTTCCTGTGACAGAAAACCTGAATTAGTGAATTAGCTGTTACTATAAAAATGATTCTACATTAGAAGGAGCACATTAATATAAACCTATTGCTTGTACTACTGTCAGAGCCGCTGTTATAGAAAATTAATCAAAACCTTCTGACCAGTCAGATTCAAGAATTCATCAGGATTGTATAAAGTTATAGTATAAGATACTTTACTGGTAAACGACCCAAGTAAAATTTAAAGTAATTCACAAGAACACTACTCATTTAGATGTTTAATATTATTTTTCTACATAACTACCAAAAGTAGGTGAGTGTTACAAATAGTCAGAAATCAGAAGGATCTCTCCATTTTGTTTTATATGTGAACACCCCGCCATTTTCTTTTATATAAGACCATGCAGCTGGTCGTTACCATGGCAACATGAGCTAATCTACTAGTCAGAATTCAGCGGAGAAGGTGTTAATTAGCAGCAGAAAATAATAAATGATTCACTGAGTGAAACAGTGTTTGAATGGCATTATTGTTTTCTCCTGAAGTTGGAAAATGAACTTTTTTTTGTTCACTTTAGAAAATTCCTCTTACTTGGCTGCAAAACTTTCTGGCTAAACCTAAACAGCTAGCTGGCACGAGCTAACCGGACAGAATTAATCTCATTAGGAAATTAACGCTAGCTAGCTAGCTAAATGGCAAACGTTACTTTGCAGTTATTTTAGAAATGTACAGCATGAAAAATGAATAACTTTAACCAATCTTAACCCTTTTCTTACCACAGTCAACACTTGAGATGAAAATTAGTGATGTGTCATTTGCGAATGAGTTGGTTCTTTGAATTGGCTCTTTAATGTGAGCTTGAGGAGTCGAATCGCTGATCAAAAGAGTCAGTTTGTCGATTAGACAGCCGAGTAAAAGTGGCATCAATAGTCTGATTTATTTTAGCAGAATAAGTAGAAATATTTCTAATATAACTGAAGTTTTCTAATCCTTCACTATAAACCCTTTACTATGTAAATTAAAACAAGAAAATTGTGTCTATCTATAAGGATTGTTAATGATGAAACCTTTATATTTCACTTCATAAGCCACTTTTATTTGGTTTATCTTCTGCCAGGACAGCATTTGTGCATTTAGGCATTTAATATGTTAAATTATTAAATTAAACAATATCAGGCTTTGTTATTGTCTAACCCTCATGTTTTATCAGTAACTCCCAGGCCTGGCATTGCCTCAGCATACATGCATACCTCCAGGAAACAAAAAAGCCTTAGAATTTATATACATTGATCTGTTCATTATATTAAGCCTGCCAGAAGTTAACCGTTTTTATGACCAACCAAAAGCTGTTTGAGTAGAAAGTGTGCTTCATTCTTTAATGAAGAGAACGAGCCTCTGATTTTTGAGGTTCGCAGACATTTGAACTTATATCTTTTGTGTGTATGTGTGGATTCTTTCATTGCAACATTGAATTTAGGTGGCATGGTTTATTAGGTAAAACCCCTGACGTCACCTAGGAGTGGGTATTTATTTTAGTTAGGACGAGCGTTACAATTTGCTCTCCTCTTAAAAATGAAATTGCTCCTTGGCTAAAATGTTTGGCATGTTGAATAACTAACTAACTAAATTCATCTTTTTTTTTTTTTTTTTTGTGATCAACTTTTTTATTACTTGAGTTTGGATTCCCGCATTAAGGAAATAAATCAAAGCTATTGCATGCATACATAAATGAAATGTTTAATGGCAATAAAAGCCACTACAAAGTCCCACCCTTACCATAATTACAACTGAGAATAAAGATATTGTAAAATAAAGGGTTATGCTTTGCTTCAGTTCTATTTGGAAACCTCTCTGATAAAGGAAACACACTGTTGTAGGGGTCTATATACTCTGTAACCTTTAAAAGTTCCCCCCAGAAGGACAGGCTGAAGAACTCTCAATTGTTCTACTTGATTTTTTCTTAAACAGAAAGGTAATCAAATAAATAGCAAGTGTTCTCTTAACAGTTTTCTAGATTGTGTAATCTTCAAATTATGGCTAAATTGTTGTTCTTCAAATGATTCTGCATATTTTTCACACGACTTGGCCTGAAGCACTTCCAGTGTGTGATACCATGCGACGCCATTTTTTTAAAATATATATTTTTGCTCTGAGTTAATGTCATGTTTTATTTTTCACATATGCAGCATTGTTTAATGCGTCACATCTGGTAATGCATTTTCACATAAAGTGTGTGCAAGACAAGTGTAAGACAAGAGAAAAGTGGCTCTCTGGTCCAAGATGGCGCTGGCAGAACACGCACTGCCAACTGCCTGGAGTGCTGGATGAGATCAGTGGTGTTAAGAGGCCTTGGGGCGAGCTGGAACATCGAGTTTATAAGGCTGCATTCTTTAACTCACAGAATGACTCAGCATTTTGGGCTGCCGTATTTTCAGACCTGTCAAACCCTGGGATTTTTGTAAAAAAAAAAAATATATATATATATATATATATATATATATATATATATATATATATATATATATATATATATATATATATATATATATATTCCCTCGGACGAGTGCTCTCCGGAGAGCTCATAAAGTGCGAACTGGAACAAAATCAGTTTGTGTTAAGTAAAAACAACCAAGTGTCTGTAAAGACGGAGTGAGAGAGAGCTGATCGGAGAGGAGATAGAGGAACGGGGAGAGAAACATGAGATTGGAGCTCTGTGATTATTCCCACGGGCAGAGGGCAGCTAAACAGCCACACACTCACTCACACACACACACATACACCTCGTTCCTCTCTGACCACCCAGCCACTGACCCCAACCTCGTGCCCCTCACCCTGCCCAGGGGCACAAAAGCTGGGAACAGCTACACCGTTCACTTCCTCTTTCCCCTTGCTCCCTCGCTCCCTCCCTCCTTCTTTCCCCTTGGTTCTGTCACTCTTGTCCTAACAGCTCATAAAGTAGCTGGACTTTGACCTACTTTGCTGGGCAAGTGTGGCACAACGCACACACTCCTCCGTATTGCCTGCTACAAGGGCTTTGTTTCACACCCTCAAGCAGAACTTGTATTGCTTCGTGTATTTGCACGAAGGAGAGAGTTTATACTCATATTATGTAGAAACTTCAGGAGTTATTCCAAAGGGGCAATTGAAGAACCCATAAGGCTGTTATTGCCATAGCATAATTCATCGAAACTAATGTTTGACATGTGTCCGGTGGTCTAGGAAAACCCTTATAGTTAAATTTGGATTTGTGTTTTAATTAAGAAGATAAAACACGGTATCTCAGAGGGTCTTTGGATAGATAAGGGTTCTACGATTCCTAAACGTTGTTCCACTTGAACCCAATCTTATAGAAAAACCCTCTGTGGAAGCTCACATGAAGCCATTCCCAGAGGGACAAGCAAAAGAGACATTTCACCATAATGGTTAAATGGCTACATTTTAATACACACATATATATATATTTCTGAAAACTACATATTTTCCTGAACTGAAAGTTGTCCCTCTTTTGTTTGTGTCTTAGGCACACATAAAATTCTAGCATTTTAAAATCGCCAAAAAAAGAGAAAATCACATTTAAAGATTTCATTCCAACTGTGGCGCAAAAGCATCACAGACATTTTTACAACCACTATCTGATTACAAACTGAACTGCACTGGTTATCACCTCAGCTCTCTGCTTTATGATGTCCAAAACCCTTTTTTATATTTATTTTGTGAGACACTCTTAGGTACACTAGTCTCATAGCTCCAGGGCAGAGCTAAAGAAGTAAACATCAGGCACTAAACATGTCTTTGCTGATCGCCTAAATCTGGGGTTAGAGGAAAAACTGGGCCTTTCCTTTAGGATGGTGTTTGACACATTTCCAAAGTACACAGAACACACACACACACACACACACACACAGAACCGTACCGATGTACATAAAAATAACACAAATTATATAACTCTTGCGGTTTTGGTTTAAACACGAAGCCTAAAGCTGAAGGTGGAAGGTGATTGGTTCGGGATCTTCATATCCTGTTGCCTGGTTTAACCATTAACACTTTAAGAGCAGAAAGGTGGAGAACATACTGCCAGTGGTCCAGACCAGGAGCCCCTGCATCACAGCTTCCTCAGTTTATTTCTTCCCTTCTCTTAGCGCTCTGCTTTCTCTTCCTTGCATTTCTCTCTCTTAGTTTAGTTTCAGTTTTCAGCACTTTGCTGGAATAAACGCTCGAATCGCAGATTTACTTTATATTAATGAACTTGTTGCAATATGTTATCATTTCTATAGTAACAGGTCATTGACAGGGACTTGCATGGCGAACGCTTCACATAAACATATTTAAAGCACATTTACTTTGCTTTTTTGGAAGGAGTCTCCAGTGTCAAAATTATGGAAGAAATAAATGCCCATCTATTGCTTTTTTCTTGCGCGTTGTCTATCTATCTATCTATCTATCTATCTGGATGTCTATCCATGTACCTCATTACACTAGCCATCAGGTTTTAGGAGAACTTGCCTTTTTTGGAAATTATCTCAGTAACACACTTCAAAGCTCTAGAAGGATCCAAAGGATCAAGAGAGGTGTCCAATTATCTCCACAAACCATCTTGACATCTTTCAAGAGGAATGACAGAGCATCTCCGAGGAGCATCTTCAAAAAAAACCTGACTGTTTTATCTATTTACATGCTCTTGCTCTTCTACCCTCACTTTCTCTCTAGCCTCCGTCTTTTTCTCTGTACTTTGTTCTTTCTCAGTTATTCTCTTAGTTTCTGATCGCCCTCTCTCTCTCTCCCTCTCTCTTTTCTGCAGTAGGGGCAGCAGTAGCAGAGGTCAGAGGTCACTGAGGGTTTGGATTTCCTAAGCACAGCACCCCCATGGTTCCCAGTCAGGTCTCTTCCTTCAGCAATGGCCCCCCCTCCTGCTCTCGCTCCGTTGGAAAAATATTAGTCTTCGTCCGAGACAGAGGAAGAGCAGGAGGAGGAGGAGGAGGAGGAGGAGGGGGATCAGCACTCTTCTTTTCCTGGCTAATCGGATATTTTACTAAAATAATGCATGTTTTCTCCTGCCTGCCTGCATTTCCCAAAGCACAGAAAAGGCTGGGCTGAGAACACGGCATTAACCCACACACACACAGCTAAACGTTTGTGCTGAGGTTAGTATGTATACGTATTCTGTAAACACAAATGAGACTGAAATGCCACTAGTTGTGTGTATCTGTGCACAGGGCAAGTAAGTGACTATCAAAGCACTCAGTGAATAGACTAAATCCCAACTCAACATTAATACAATAAATAGCAACAAGATATCTTTGACATTTTGCAAAATAAATATATAAATTGTTGATCATTCGTGAGGTGCCATGGATTCCCAAACGTCTCTTCAAGGCATGGTTCATTTTTGTTAAAATCTGACTAACCTGAGAACTGATCTAACCTGATTTAACTTGTCCCTCATGTTCTGTTCATTACTTAGCAATGTTATCACATTTTTTAAAACAGTTTTGCTTAACATTTTTAACAGTCCTAACATTCATTTTTAAGTGGGAGTAGAAATATTAGATAGGAGCGAATGAAACACATAGTAGCATTACCTTTTTGGTTCACATCTACAGATATGTTTATTTCACCTTACTACTTATAGTAATAATAATAATAATAATAATAATTCAACATCATCTTGGTAATATAAATATGTTTTTTAATGTTTGCTAGAGAAATTGAGCTGAGCACATGAAGTATGGAACATTTTTAGCATGGGTAAAATGTAAAATGAGTCATTTTGACCCAAAAAAGAGCATAATTCGAAAGGTTAATTTGCCAATTATTAGCCAAACCTGGTTTGCAAGGTGTGAAATATTGGTGGGGTTTTTTTTCCTTGCACAGCAGATATCGATATATTTACATTTGCTTGATGTGTTTTATATTATATGTATATTCCTGACTGTATTGTAATGAGCATATACATTTTATATGTTATAGGTTACTGTGATGGATTGGCATCCCATTCCAGAGTGTATTCCCGCCACGCACCCAGTGTTCCTGAGATAGGCTCTGGCCAGGACCAGGACAAAGTGCTTACTGAAGATGAATGAATGAATGAATGTTATTGGTTATGCTGCAAATATAGATTCATTTGTCATTTTACCTACCATAGAGGTTTCTGTGCAAATTGGGATGGAGAAACCCTCCTCCTTATGGTTTGAGGAGAGATGGAGGTGAGTGGTGAGGAGACGAGTGGTGATAATGGGAATACACCCTACAGCCCTCCTCAAAACCATCCAGCAGACCACAGCTGAGCAGATATTATTTGGGTGGTGCTTTATTCTCAGTACAGTAGGGTTACCACACTCACCACACACGCTTACCTTGTTGGCCCGTCTTGTAGGCTGGTGGTGGACTGTTTCTCAAGTCCGCAGTGATGCATTCTTTCCAGCGCAGTACACACCACATCATGTCAATGTCACTGCTGTACTGACAATGAAACACTGCCTAAATAATATACACTCACTGGTGGTCCTTTATAGGGGGTCTTACAAACTGTACATGAGTAATTGTGCATATACAAAACGAGCTATACGGTAGATGGACCTCGTGAAATGGCAACTGAATGAATTTATCAAGGAGAAGCATTAACATGTGAGTGTGTAAAAGAGCAAATCTGTCTGTATCTCTACACCTGATGAATACATCATTTATTTTCATATATCCAAATGGAAATATGTATTTATGTGTCTGTGCAAAAGTATGTCTGTGTGAGTATTTACGCGTGTTCCGTTCTCCCACGCCGCACTCCTCTTTATAAACATGTCGGTCGGGCTGACAGTGTGACGGCCCCGGGGGCCAGGGTTTTCTGGGATGCAGCCCTCATAAAAAATCACTTCTAATTTATTTCCCCCCAAATTGGAAAGTGCACGCTCACACCTGACTAAATCATCACACGTCAACGGGAGACAACCCCCCACGGCACGCGGCCGAAACCTGACGCAGAGAAAACATGCGGCCACGCCGCGCTCTCCCTGATGGATTCTGCAGATGTGCGCGGGCCCCCGACTCGCCGTCTGGCCCCCACAATTCAGAGGGGCATCATCAAATTTGTCATTTTGTTCATTTTTTCCTTCCTTCCTCACTCGCATTCTTTTTATTTATATTTCACGCACACATATTCTCTCTCTCATTCTGTCTCATATTCTCCCTCACTCCTCTCACAGCTGTTTCTCTGTCCTTCTCTCCACGCTCTAATCCCTCCATGCATCCTAAGAAATATGTGCATGTGTGTGTGTCTCTGTCTGTCTTTCTGTCGTTGGGGTTGTATCTCTTTTTTCTCTTACAAATTTAAACGCTGTATCGCTATTTCTATCCTTCTCCCTCTCCCTCCCACTCACTCTATCCTCATTCCAGCGTGTCAGACTTCAGCTCGTAATGTGTAAGCCACATGTTATTATCCCACATTAGACACAGCTATCATAAACTTGACAAACACTAAACAAACAGCACAGGTGGTCCACCGAGGTTTGAGGGTTGGAATCTGACGTGCGATGGTGGGGGAGGCCGATCCAGGAGCCAAAGAGGTCAAAGGGCAACAGGCTGGAAAGGCCCAAACTCTCCTACCCAATGGAATACACCAATGGAAAGCAGACACAGGGGCAATACATCAAGTACTCGTCTAATCTAATAAGTTGATGCTACTGGACTTGTAGAACGATGTAGTAAAACCTGTGAAGATCTTTCTCCACTTATGTATTCATCTGAGGGGATTTCTTGGTGGTAAGATACTCTTGAGATACTCGTTCAAGTTTACAACACAAATCCAATCACATTTAATTCTTTTCTGCTAGACACACTGAGTTGCTAGTCACTGGGTACATTTATCTAGAATATAATAATAAAAAAAGTAATCTAAGGGATTAATTAATCTGGACTACTGTAAACCTTCCAAGACCAAATATCTCAACTCACATGTCATGTGTCCCAGGGGAATCTTGATTTTGATATCCGTCAGAAATGCACAATGTTTTCATCAGAAGACATGGAATGGTGCAATGGTGAACAGCAAGGATCAATACAGAGGTGTGGACATTTATAGCCTAGCCAA
Source organism: Pangasius djambal (assembly GCA_022985145.1). Lineage (NCBI taxonomy): Eukaryota > Metazoa > Chordata > Actinopteri > Siluriformes > Pangasiidae > Pangasius > Pangasius djambal. The sequence continues at coordinate 2,387,143 of CM040982.1, read as the reverse complement.
AATATTTACTATGCTTTTTTAGCTTTTTCAGATGAAGCAGCACTCAGACCAAGCACAAACAAATTTCATACAATAGAATGGCAATTCACGGAGTGGGAAAGGACACTCGATGAGAAAGGCACACATTTGTTTCTGGTAGCGGTTACTTTGGCTTCAATCTGCCTTTATCTAGGTGAACTTTAACCTGTGAATTCATGAGCCAAGAAGACAGCTGGAATGTAGTCTCTCTGGTCTGTAAAACAAAAATATGGAGAAGCTCTGACTTTTGCCTCACTGTTTTCTTACTGTTGTACAGTTTGGCCCCGTGAAATACACCAGGGTTTTCTCTCTGCGTGCTAGGATTTTCATGTTAGGAATGTTGGCACCTCTGTCAATGCATGTCAATGAATAAAATGTCTGTATAAAAAGTCGAAGAGTTGTAGAGTTGCTTTGTAGGTGATTTACTCTAATAAAACCAGCATCAGCCAATAGCAATCAGACTGGGGCGGAAATTGATATTATGGATATGGAGGAATGGATGCGATATGGAGGAAGTACTTCAGTCGTCACATCTAGAGCTGTGCGATCATGACAGTCAACGTGTCACTGTGTATACAGGAACATACACGGGGACAGATTTTGAGGCTAGTGTTATAACAGCACTACACTAGCTAAGATGAAATGCTCCCGATTGCCTTGCTACTATCAGAGGCAACGATAGCAGGCTCTTTGCAATTTTACTTAGCTGTGTTTCTAATCAGCACTGTTCCAATCATGGCATGAGTAATATATCCATCTCAAACACTTTTTTTTTTACATAAAAAAAAGTCCTGTCCAGTGACAAGGATGGCACAACACCAATAGCACAACACTCTTTCCCAGCCATCCATGCTTTGGTATAATAATCCATGTACAAAAGAAATTGCTGAATTATTTTTTAAATTAATGTAGAAATGTAGCTGAGTTAGCATCTCTGTTTGTTGTGGCAGGAACCACAATCAGTAAGTCCATCAGGCATGCATGCTAGGACAACCGCAAACTCTGATATTTACTGCCATGCTGCAGTTGTGGAAGAGACATCAAGGGGCGCTGGGTGAAAATATGGACTCCACACTTGTGTAAACAACCCAACATAGAGTGTGAGATCATTTAAGTCAATGGGAGTGGGTGAGTATGATGGAGGGAAGGGGAAAATGGAGAAAGAGACTGCAGAGACAAAGTGACCACATCAGAGACAAAGTGAGAGAGACATGGAAAAAGTGGCAGAGTTCAGCAGTGAAAATAAAGGCAAGAGAAGAAGAGTCCATGCTGTTTCACTGTCCTAGAACAGCAGGGACAGGAGAGATCATCAGAGGTCAAAGGTTAGTCGGGGTTATACCGACAGCATGGGGCATGGGACTCGCTCTCCCTGCATGGGTAATCTTTCCAGATGTTACTCCATATACGTTACTGACTAGTGAGGTGTTCAGGCTCACTGAATACAACTCAAGCTTCAGTTCTCACAGACCTTGTTACTTTTGCAGAATACTAACTTTACTATGAGGTTCATACAAGCTCTAAGAAAATCTAATTAAAGAGCTGCTTCTAAGGACCAAATCAGGGCCCTGTGAGACCATCGCTAGTCATCAAGACAAGAATAAGACCAAGACCAGGGTTTCTAAACTAGGGGCTGCTTCTCCATATGAGGTCACTTGATTTGCAAAATTGGGTTGTTAAAGGAACTCACAATCTTCTCTTTTGTTTTATCCCTTTATTTTACAAATGAATGAATTTGTAAACACAAATAGCTCTAACTATGAAGACAGACTTTTTAGCTATCTTGACATGCTACACTAGCACAGGAGATCTCCATCCACCTACCTCTGCTAATTCCTTGAAACAACCAAGTGGGGAAAAAAACAGAAGTCAAGAAAACAAACATGAAATGATGGGTGGTCAAGACATGGGGATGCAGAAAATTCATAGCATCCATTTGGGGTTGTTTGCCAAAACGTTTTGGAACCAAGACTGTCCAAGACTGTCCATATCTTGGCAGTATGTCATGAAGATAGGTTCTTCAAAATGCAATTCACTAAGTTCCAACACATTTGTTGGATAATGCAGCAAATCTGTCTTTGAGCATCAACTGGAGACAATTGTTGGACCATGGATGTTTGGCGCACCCACCAAAATCACATGGACTAGTTTCCATCAGTTTGGTAGGCACTGTCCTCCGTAGCACCTAAGTGGCACAACTGTCCAAAGCTTTTGCTCAATCATTGGGAGATTGTGAGTTTGAATCTCATGGATGCTACAGCTATAATGGCCATGAGCCCATTCCAAGATTGATAGCTGCCGTGTGATACATGTGGGAGAAGAGGAAATTGGTAAAGACCAAATTGGAATTGGGCAAGTAAGGCAACTTGGGTCCTGCTAGCACCCTGAAGTGTTATTTAGGTGTGTACCTCTGAGATAACTATTAAAGGTCCTATGTTGAACCCTACAACAAGAGGGATTCCCTTTCAGAGAATGTTCAGGAAGCTAGAATTGTTAACTATCCAAAGAACCCTTTAGAAAGAGTGCAGATTTTTCCTTGTGTTTCATATATATTTTGAATAGGGTCAGTCGGTGTGGTCAAATCTCTCCTCGCCTACCCTGATGATGTTTCTCAAGATAGATTTCAAGCAAACAACTCAGGGAACCACTAAACCTCAGGACAGGGAGGGTGGGTGATGGACATGGCTAATTAGGATATTTGCATATTCTAAATATGAATAGAACACAGGCGTATTCATTTATATCTCTATTTTTGCTATGAATGAATAGCATACTGAGTCTTATAATATATATATAGGCCTGTTTTAATCCTGCAGTGAGGAGTAACAAGATTTAGAGCCTCAATCTGACCAGGGGTGAGTTTCTGCATATGGCAAATTGAGCATTACATTGAATGCTTTCTTTATACTTTTAGATGGTTTTGGAAAAAAATATGCTTAATTTTAATGGACAAATTCGAAGCTAACATCCAGTTGGAAAGCTGGGAAGCACTAAAAGGAGCTACTAAGAGAAATTGACAGTCAGCTGGAGCGACTGTCAAAGGGTTCAACCGGGTTATCGCTACCGCCGATAAGACAAGCAAACCACAGTGCAGGAGACAAACAAGCGAAGTGAACAAGGTGATTAATCACACGGTCATTAAAGGCCAATCACTTCCCAGTTTATACACTTAGTTGTCAGTTTATTAGGTACACTGTGATTAGCTACACTCATTGGCCGTTTTATCAGACACTCCTACTAGTTGTAGGGCTACAATTACTCACTAGCCCATCTGTTGCTATGTACAATGTGTCAGCCCCCCTCTACCCCATTCATCAATGAGAGGGACCACCGTAGGACCACTGCTAAACAGATGTTAGACCTAACTCAGTGCAGCAGTGACACTCACATGGTAGTGTGTACGGTGGTGGTACAAGTGCATTAGGCACAGCAGCGTTGCTGAAATTTTTAAACATTGTATCTGTATATGTGTGTGTGTGTGTGTGTGTGTGTGTGTGTGAACGTGTGTGTCCCGTAGGCCTGGTGGTGTGTGGTGGAGAAACTCGATCCGTCCCGAAACAACACGCAGCACCGCTTCAAAGCTTGTTTGTGTTTTTACAGCTTGTCCAGCTGCTCTGGACGGATAAACACACCTGAGGGAACCGGACTGCTCCAAACACCATCAACACCATCATCACGGCTCCTGCTGAGCACAAACAGAAGGGGGAAGGAGTAGGGGAAAGAGAGAGAGAGAGAGAGAGAGAGAGAGAGAGAGATGGACAGAAAAAAATTTCAATATGCAGACAACGTTAAAACAAAGAGAAATGTTTGCCATTTCAGTCAAAGTTTTGTGGGTTTTGTTTGTGGGTTTACAAGATGTCAACGTATTCCAATCAGACATTTTCATAAAAATCCTGTCAGGTTATCTCATGTTAGCTAGCTAGCATGGTGCAGATCATAAATATTTATGAACATACCTTACAAATCCTTTCAGGAATTCTACATAGTTAGCTCATGTTAGCTAGCTGACTAGTGTGAAGATTTAGATTATTAACATTAATAAATATGTTTAAAAAAAGTTTTTTTCAGAAATCCTGTCAAATTAGCCAAACTTAGCTAACTGCCCAGCTTTAATGTTTATGATGAATGTTTATAATAGTATATGAACATAATTAAAAAATAATAATAACAATTCAAAAATGCTTTCAGGTTAGCCCATGCTACTCGGCTAGCATTAACGGTAAAAAGTAACATCTATGAATATCTTAATCTTTTCAGAAATGAGTGATGGTTATGAAAATGTATTAATATGACTTAAAAATTCTTCGGAAATCCTGTCAGGGTAGCTCATGTTAACTAGCTGGCTAGTTTTAACAAGTTGTTTTACGAATAAGACTTAAAAGTACTTAAAATGTAAGAAATCCGTTTAGGTTAGCCCATGTAGTGAAGATTATTAACTTTTATGAATCCTAGCAAATTGTCTAGTATTAATTATGAATATATTTTAAATATTCTTTCAGAAATCCTGTCAAAGTAGGCAGTGGAGGGCTTGACGTTTATAAAGATTACTTAAAACCCTTCAGAAACACTGTTACTTAGCTAGCTGGCTAGGTTCAACAATGAAGGTTTTGGACACTTGTGAACATGACTTAAAAGTCCTAAAAAAAAATTAGAAATCCTGTCAGATTAGCTCACCTAAGCTACTTAGCTATCATTAGTGAAGAAGATTAACATTTACAAATATACCTTAAAAATATGTACAGATGTCCTGTCAGGTTAGTTCATGTTAGCTACATGGCTAGCGTTCATGGTGAAGCTATACCTTAAAAATCCTTTCAGAAAACCTGTAAGGTTAGCTCATGTTAGCTAGCTTGCTAATAAAATCTGTGAAAATACACCCACACATACTGTATGTCTGGCTGGCCCAATATTGGACGTTCATGGACGTCTCCGGTGAGTCGGTATTTATAGAGGAGGCTTTTTCCTGGACGTACATTTTGTAGAATCTTCGGTGACGTTCACTAAAAACAGGAACTTGTCTATTCAACATTTGTGTTCTTTCCTGCATTGAGGCATAAAAGCTTTCAGCTGAGGCAGAAATGGCCTGAGAGGCAGCACACCCACACACTCTCAAACACAATTACACCAATGTTCAGGTTTGGTTTTATCGATCCAGACAGGCTTGTGTATCACTCTCTCCGCCATCGCAGGAAAATGACAGCAGCTGAATACCTTGATGATTCGAATGCTTTTGTGTAAGCTCAAGCCTTTTCTGCAAACTCGGCTGCTCGTGTTTTCGAATGTTTTTCTAGCAAGATGTTGAGGAATTAAAGCATGTTTGTCCCTTTCATCCCTTCTTCTTCTTCTTTCCTTTCTTCCCTCTCTCCTTTTCTTGTCGGAGTTAGCACACAACATCGCTAAACAGCTTCTACTCAACCTTTTATAACTGTGGCTAGCCACTAACTTTCCCTCTCCTTCTCCACTTTCTTCCTTCTCTCTCTGTTGTTCTTCCTGCTTTTACCCATCTTCCTCTTCCTCCATCTCTCTTGCTCCCTTTATACATTTATCTCTACTTCCTCCCTTTTCTTCTTTCCCTCTCTTTCCTTTATCTTCCTCTATTTAGCTCTCACTCCCTTCATATTCATATTTTTCTCCTTCTCCCTTTCTCTCTTCCTTCTTCTTCCCTTCTTCCTTTTATCTACCTCCCTGTTCCTCCATCTCTCTTGCTCCTTCTATCCCTGTCTCTCTCCTTCCATCACTCCCTCTTTCTTCTCGATGCTTCTAGTTCTTTTTGTATTTTGTTTCCTTTTCTTCTCTTCCTTCTCTCTTGTTCTCCCTTCATCTCTCCTACCTCATTATTTAATTTCTCTTGCTCTCTCTATCCTTTTCTCTCCATTTCTGTCTTCCTCCTTCCTTTTCCTCTTTCAACCTCCCTTCATTGTGCTCATCTCTTCCTCCATTTTGTCCTTCACTTCCTGCCTCTATTTAGCTCCTTCTCTCACTCCCTCGCTCTCCTCCAAACTCCTCTTTCTCTTCATATATTTCTCCTTCTCCCTTTATTCCTTGTTCTTCCTTATTCCTCAGTCCTTCTCTCCTTTTACTTACCTCTCTCTTCTTCCATCTCGCTTGCCCACACCATCCCTTTCTCTCTCCGTTTCCACTTCCCGTCTCTCCCTTGATCGCTCTCATTTCTTCCTCCCATTTCTCCCTCTATTTAGCTTCATCTTTCACTCTGCCTCTCACTCCCTAACTCTTAGCTGCTGCATTTGCTTTCTTTTTCACTCTCTCTCTCTCTCCCTTCTTCACTTTCTTTTTTTTTTTTACCTCATTCTCTCTTGCTCCGTCTTCCCCTCTCTCATTCTACCTCTGCCTCTCTAAACATCACTCCCTCTCAATACCTTACTTCCCTTTTTGCAATTGCCTTCTTTATCTTTCTTTTTCTCTTCTTTCTCTCTTCTTGTTACTTGTGTTTGCCTTCCTACTCATTGTCCTTTTCTTCTTCCCACTACTGCTTTTCTTCCTGCATCCATCTATCCATCTATCTATCCATCTATCTATCCCCATTCATTTGGTTCCTCCCTCTCTCTCTCTCTCTCCATTTCTCTCCCTCTCTCTGTCCCCCTCCCTGCTCTCTACGTCCCTGTGTGGCTGTATGTAACATCAGTAAAGCTGTCAGGCAGCCTGGCCAACATAAACAGGCCGAGTTTGGGGTTCAGAGGTGACGGGAGCTGAGATGTTTTTCCTGAGGAACCGAGGGACCCTGGAGAACCGCCGCCGGGGCCAAGGAGGGGTCGAGGGGGGAAGATGATCCCTCCAATTACCCCACACACACTTACACGTCCCTCTCTCCCTTGCTCTCTCCCGTTCTCTTTCTCTCTCTTTCCCTTTCCTTCGTTCTCTTCTTCCCTCTCTCTCTCTCTCTCTGCATCTGTGTACACAAACCAGCTCCACAATCTCCCCTTCACACGTACACACACACTCATTCATTCACCCACTCGCTGGCTTAAATCACTGCTGTGTCAACACAAAGGCCAACACACACACACACACACACACACACACACACTGCTGTCACTACACGCACTCACTACACATACTCACAAACATGCACACAGATGCCAGATATGGATTTACAGTTCAAGCCACAAACACACACACACAGATACCAGATACAGATATACTGTGCAACACACACACACACACACACACACACACACAGCACACCAGAAACAACAAATACTAAAATAACTGGGTGTTCCAGCTGCTAAGAAAGACGAAGAAATATTATCTATACATCACTGAATGAAAAAGTCATGAACGTCTAGATCAAAGAACCTTTTTCAGGAGCTTTAAAAAAAAGAGAACAGACACTTTTCAGGAAAAATCACGGCTTCACTGCTTCACAAAAGCTTCACAGAGTCACCGATTATCTTATGCCATTTTTAAAAATTCAGAGAAAATATTTTGTTTTGTTTTTTTAAAAAGCAAACTTGACTTACTTTACATCAGAAACATTTCAGTGAAGCTTTCAGTGACACTTGCATAAAAACAAAATAGTTACTTTACTCTGATATAAAACATGATGCTTTTTTTTTTTTTTTTTTTTTTTTTTTTAAACGTAGCGAGTAGCATGGCGCTCACGGCAGGCAAACTCACACAAATCAGCACAAAGCTAAATTAAAAACACTCGCACAATACACACACACTGTAATCATAACGACACTAACCTAGCCTAGCTTGCTGTTTAGATTTTAATTTATTATTCTCAGTCATGCAGATGAAATAAAAGATTGGTGTAACTATGGTGATGAGGAGGTTGTTTGACTTCGCTGTAGCTTTGGAGGCAGAAAATCAAAAGAATTCGAGCTGCTTCTGTGACTTGACTGTATGAAGCTACAGTTTAAGTGGCATAAAGTGGAATTTCTAACAAGATGGTGCCGTGACCCGGACGGCACACTAACAATACTGGTGAACATCGCAAACATGCAAATGCCGTTATTTTTAGCTACATCATAGAAGTATTGGCAATGAAATATTTTCACTTTCAAAATGTCATAAATGTCTGTATATTTGCTCACTAACAAGACTCGTTTTATGCCATCACCGTCCTCCATGTTTGTTTTTGATTCTTGCTCCCCAAAACCGGCGACCTCTGATTGGACGGGAGGAAAATAAATAAAAAATAATAATAATTTGCCGTCACTTAATGCTTTTCTGAAAGCTCTGCTGTGACCAAAAACACAGGTGGCAGCGCTGTTTATATCTCTTAGATTTGCATTTAGGACATGTGCTGGAGATTGAGGAAAGCACTGTTAAAGGTATCATATTTTTGCAACAAAGCAAAACAGTAAAGAAAATCACAGCAACGATCTCATCCACCACACATGTTGGTGTGTTTTGTTTTGTTGGTTTTTTGGTTTTTTTTTCAGCCACTGAAACGATGTAACCGTCACCGAGTCGGTGTTATTTAAATATTACAGTCACGGGTCCTTCAGTTCGGTGGGAAAAAAGGATCTGATTCCAGAACCGTGCAGATGTTTGATCATGAGAGTTCTGGAACTTCAGAAACGAGTTCTGGATCTCTCCCGATCAAACAGCTGCACAGTTCTGGAATCAGTTCTGAAACTTGAGGGACAAAGAAAGAGACAAAGAAAGAGAGGTGTTGCCTTTACAAACCTTTTCCAAAACCGCCCCCCAAAAAAAAAAAAAATCTACACAAGCAGTGAGCATGAAGGTTAGAAGATGTAACCAAGCTCTGGCACAACATGTGCAGCTGAACTGGCCTTCTGGGAGGTGTGTTAGTTGAGAAGTTGCCTTAATAAATTTGGGGATGTCACCTGAAGTCGTATATTAGACTGGCATCCGACAGGACGGCTCATCACGGGTCAGTTTTCATCAAACAAGTCGACCAAAAATGAAATGCACACAAATTTCTCTTCAGCACAGACATATATTTGATCAGCCATGATATGTTTGATGTCTGACGTTTGCTTATTTAGCTACGAGGCTAATGAATCTCTGAAATTATTAACAGTACATGCCCAAGGCTTCATACAGGTACCTCAAACATCAGCATTAATCTAGGTATTCTCATTTTTAAAATAAATAATTTTGTAAAATTGTACAAAATTGTAAAAATATGTTTTAAAAATAGCCACCATATTTACACATTTCACATCAAAGTGGGGCTTTGCATATTGGAACAAGACAGACTTTTATAACTCAGATTTTTAAATTATTTTATTTTTTTTAAATTATGTTTCAAAACATCTACAGTGAAAATTTTCATACGTTGATCAGTGCACACATTAATTAATCTCTACAAAAGGATCATAAATGCATGTTTATAAGTTTCTGAAGTTTTGGGTGACTAAGTGTTTGGCTTTTTTTTTTTTTTTTTTTTTACCCCATAGTCAAGCTTGAGCATGATTGTTAAGCAGAAACGTTGAAACTTTCACGTTGAAAATTTTCACATTTCACGCTTACAACTCCCCATTCATGCAACTTTCTTATTTACATTAAATATTTATATATTTAGATTTGGAAAAATCTTTCCAGATTATACAAAATACACACTTAAAAAAAAGATTGCGTTTTAAATAAATACGTAACCTGGTGGAGTTTTTGTAGAAACAAAATGTTTAAACAAGAACATCTAATTATACATATTCAGAGCATATATTTACATATATATATATATATATATATATATATATATATATATATATATATATATATATATATATATATATATATATATATATATATATATATATATATATATATATATATATAGTATATTATAGATCTGTGGTTCTCAAAGTGGGTTCGCAACAGGTTCTGCAATATATAGCCAATTTTCCTTTTATTGTTCTATTATTGATTATTAATAACAAGTTGTTATAGCACACTTGAATCTTGCTGAAAGTTGTGGCTTCTGTGTGTGTGTGTGTGTGTGTGTGTGTGTGTGTGTGTGTGTGTGTGTGTGTGTGTGTGTGGAAAGTTCAGGAATCAAACTCTCTAATGGTTCCAATAAATAAATGCGATGGTACACATTTGCTCAATGTGCTGAAAATTATACTAATCAGATTGTATTTGGAAAACGCACAATGTGAGCTTCCATGGATTTTTTTTTTTTCCGATGCAAGTGGTTGTATATGCTTCTACTTACTGAGTTACAGTACGTTTATAGATGTTACGTCTTAACGATAAATCTACAAAATTCTAATTGCGTGTTATCAGAGTTGGAAAACAATACACACAACAGCTAACATTATTCCAAATCAAAACATAGTTGACCAGGATAAAGACAAGCATGCGTGTAGGAGGAAGTGGACAAAAAAAAAACAACATGAAGAAGAAGAAGAAGAAGAAGGAGAAGCAAGTGACTCGAGCTGATCCGTTCGTTTTTTTATATTTTCTTCCCTCCGCTCTCTCCGCTTCCTGCCACTGCTCCTCATCAATCTGTCCTGGCCACAATGGGCTGCGACAGAAGCGGCCCAAACCAGTGGGGAAACACAAACAGGGGTGGACATGCAGCTCACAGCTCACTTCCTGTTCCTCTGGCGTGTTGGGGGGTCCGATTCAGGCCTCCTACTCCGCTGCCACATCCTTAAAACTTCCTGCGCACAAAAACTAAAACACGGCCTGGCAACAGAGGAAAAGCAGAGAGGAAAGAACTGAGAAAGAGAGTAAAAGTAAATACAGACATAATCACAAACCCGAAAACACACGGCGGAACAGATCAAATATTCATCAGCTAGCACAACCTCCCAAGTGCTCACCCAGTCCCATGGCTTATGCTTGTTTGAAAACTCTAATCTCAATATCACACTCAAATGTTAACAATATTTTAGGTTGTTTAGCTGAGTTATAATATAGGTAAATGCTAGGACATAAGTTATGTTAACTAGCAAGCTAGCAATGTTAACTACGCTTAGCTAACATAAGTTAAACCACACAAGCTAGTTATCCAGCTAAGAGCATTTAAAGAGTGTTTAATCTTATCTGAATTATTTAACAGACTGTGTGACAATGTGTGTTCTCCGTTTCAGATTATATGATGAAGATCCTCTAACAATAGACCTGCGATTTAAAAAAAAAAAAAAAAAAAAAAAAAGACTACGTTCTGTTTACGTCATCAATCAGCATGATGTGGAAATCAACTTGTGCAAAAACATTCAAGCTGAGGTTGAGGTAATAAGAATATTTTTTAATTTTAAGATATTAGCATGTTTCATTTACTTTTTTCCCCCCATTGCGACTATTGCATTAGTAGCCGTTTTGTGAGTTCGGCATCATCCTACCCTATGCCGTTGTCCTATTGGTGGTTTTTAGGCGAGCGTCGCAGCAGAGCTCACACTCTCACACTGCCAGAACTTTATCGTCAGCCATCTTCGGGTGCAACGGGAATAAATCAGCCGCTGATGAGCACGTCACATTATGCTTTCTAAGACTAACGACAAAGAATTCTTTCACGTCTGTGACAGCAAAATATGGCCAGAAATTGTACAGTGTAAACCCGGCTTTACTCAGCCTGGCATTAATAAATTTGGCCAATAGGGAGCTTTCGTAAATCTGATTATTAGAAAGAAGAAAAATATGCTAGTTTCAGCCATATTAGCAACATGGGCAATAACGAATTAAAAACTGACAGCTCGTTCCAGTGTCACATAAATAGTTGACGCGTTAATCTTCAATTTGAAATGTACATGGAAAAATTGTGCTCTGTGGAGGCAATTCTGGGCAAAAAAGGCAGTTAGCTGAAACCAAACTTACTCTACATTTCATGCTTTTAGCCAACAGACAAGAAGCAGTTACATAAGGAATTCTGAGATACAAAAGATATTCTGTTTATAAGCGAATATTTTGTCTTAGTTGATGAAATAAAAGCTAGATTAGTAGCGATGATGTTAATCCTGGAAAATGTAATTAGCATTATTGTAACTATCCAGCTAACAGATTTGCTAGCGATGATCCAACCCCACTAAACTGAATGTCGAGACACAATGAACATTTCTACACCATTAACTTTTTAACCCGGACAATTTTACATTTGCGAAGCAGCGAGAATCTCGCACTGACTTTTCAACAGCGTTGACTGCTTTAGTTACGCCGTGTGCTCATGCTAGTGATTCACCCACCCCTGAAAAAAAGAGAAGGAGCATGTAGGTGGCCGGGGAGCAAATATGAGCTTAAATGTGAGTTGGGAAGAATATTGATATGAAGACGCTCTTATGTGTATTCATCTCTGAGTGTATAGTCGCATCACATCCTGCAGCAAAAAAAGGATATTTCTAGGCAATTATGTTATTCATGCTTCTGGCTGCTTTTAGAACCTCAGCCATCCGCATTCGCTCTTTCATTCCCCCTCGCTTGCGCACTCCCTCACTTGGCATCTGTTACATCTAAACAACCCCACTTAACCTCATCTCCGTCACTTTCTCTGCCGGCGGTGCATACACACAAACACACACACACACAAACTCACACAGAAACACTTTCTCCATAGCCTTTCAGTAAGGGAAAAAAAGCGAAGGAGTGCGGAGGGCGAAATTACTCGGGGGTATTATTAATCGCACACGGGGACATTATGAGGCCAGATGCCCCTCTGTTGCACCCTGCTCTCTGCAATCTCAGCCCACTTCAGCCCCTCCGTGGCTGCCTCGCACCGAGGGCCCTGCCATTGTTTCAGGCCGGCTTTTATTTCTTTAGCCCTAACATTTTTTTCATAAGGCGCTCTGGAGAGGTCTCATCATCTTTTCCTGCTTTTCAGGCCTCCTCACTTTGAACTTGGGAGCTGAAAACCACAACCCACTTCAGAACCTTTAGCCTTTAGCGCACACATGTATGCACACACACACACACACGTCCTCCATAACACAGTGCTTCTGGGCTCAAAAACAGCCTTAGCAAAGGTTCTCCAAGGGCAACACAAAGAGCTAAAGGGGCATCTAACTCCACATGCACAGGGCTCTTGTGGAGGATTAGGGCGAGCTAAAACCACTAAAGGAGGCTTAGTACCTGAGCTACTCTCTCCACGAGTGATAAGTAGTCCACGCCCACAACTCACTTCACATTTCTCATGCTTTAAAAATGAGAAACGATCGAAAACAGGAGAACTGCTTGAGCAGTCCTGGCAAAAATGAAACACACACAATTTCCATGTTTCCAACAAGTCTGTCGATCAGCTAAGGCATGCTTGATGGCTTAATTTTGCGCTGTAGTTTCGAGGCTAAAGGCTAACAAGTAAAGGAAGCTTATAGCTACCAGTTTAGCATCATCACCTACCGTAAATCACCGCATATTCGCCGTGAAACCATTTGTACACTTGTTGATCAAATATCAGAATCCTTTTTGTTTAGAAAATACTACTGCAATTAAATTGGGACTATAGTCATCTATAATTCAGATCATTTCGCATTTAAACTTTAGGCCATGCCTCCTCTCGGAGTCTCGTTACTAAACTATGTGTTGAGGATCAGCTTCAGGTAAACTGTGTGTTGAGGATCAGAGGATCAGGATGTGGTAGTTTTATCTCTGGAACATCCTTTTATCCATTTTTACAGATAATCTTGCAAGTCAGAAGCCAGCTGTTGGCTATATTTTCATTTAAATCACTTCAGAATTTAGGTCACGTCTCCTCCTTGAGTCTGAGCTTGTCATCAAAAGAGATTCAGCTTTAAGATGGAGCTACAACTGTCTTTACATCCCTTTTTGTCTACTGTCTATTTTTACAGATAATAATGTGCCATACAGTGTCAGAAACCAAAAAACAGAAAGTGGCCGCTATACATTATCCTTACTTGGGAGCATTAACAGGAGAAAAACAAAAAAAAAAGCAAGAGGGATGGTGGGATCTAAAAACCGCCTTAACCTGGCTGATAGCCTGGCCGATAGCATAAGTAATAATGAAATATTAAGGCAATTTCATGCTATTTTCCGCTTAGTTTGCTTTGTAGATCTGCCTTTCTTTTACGCTGGTTATCACAAGAGATCTTGATTTGACACTCCTGATACCTCCCCTGTAACTTGATGTGTAAATCTCATGTAGGAAAAGTGAAACGTAGATAATAAGTGATATAATTATTCAGGGGTAGATGGAAAACAGGGATGCCAGTTTGACATTGTTTGGGGGATCATCCTCCTGCATACGAGCTCAAATCATGTATATAATATATAATACAATAGGTATATATATGTATTTTTTTTTCACTTATTTAAATCCTAAGGTAGTCAGCAATATGTATAAATATTTATTGGTCAGTACTTGTTATGTATGAGAAAGTTTTGAAGGAGAGGGTTACTGTAAGCAATGGGTACTGTGTAGTCTGCTGAGTGTCTTGTTAAAGCCTGGAGAGATCTTTTCCCCTTATATCCCATTATCTCATATGGTTTTAATAACAGGGTCCTGAAATGAAATGCAAATAGAAATGTTTTGAGTTGCAGTCAGTAGGGGAGTTTATGCTTTTAAAGCCTCAGCTCTTGCACCCTCAACCCATGAGGCTCTTTCAATAAATGCTTTCTATATTTTGACTTTTTCAAAGAAAAAAAAAAAAAAAAAAAAAAGTCCTCGATAGGGCGTCTGTTTCAGGGATTGTTGACACAGCTCACCTCGGGCCGGCTGAAGAGTGATAGCGGGGAAAATCCAACAGGATCAGGGATGAAGGGCCTCGTCCTAAACGGCCACACAGTTTCCTTGTGCTTGTGCAGCGAATTTAAAAAAAAAAAAAAAAAAAAAAAAAAAAAAAAAAAAAAAAAAAAAAAAAAAAAAAAAACGAGAGCAAATCCATTTTAATGGCTCACACTAGCTGTCCGGGCTTTTTGAGAGTCGGCAGTGATGAAGAGAAAGTGAAGCTTCATTATTAAGCGAAGGCCATATGTGAGCTCTTTCTGCTATTTATCAGAATGTAAAGGGGTGAAGGTGCTACAAAGCCTGGATTATCTGGTATTGGGTTACTAATGAGTCCCACACACACACACACACACACACACACACACAAAACTCTCTCCATTCTCCTCCCTCCCACCTATTTTCTTTCTCTCTCTCTCTCTCTCTCTCTCTCTCTCTCTCTCACACACACACACACACTTTACCTCGGATTTGGGAGAAATGGGGTGAATTGACTCTCGAGTGCGGTGCAACATCAAGAACCGTTCTGTGAAACCCGGGTTTGTCGAGCCCGTATCCGCTTCTCCTCTGGGTCACTTCGAGAGAAATTCCCAGATGAAATGGAGATCCAGAGAGGCTTCGATCTTGCATTCTGCACCACTTCAAATGCAAGTGTGTGTGTGTGTGTGTGTGTGTGTGTGTGTGTATTCAGGCCCTGTGTCGCTAATGTACCTACTCACAAGCCTGGCTTTTTACCATTCCTCTATATCTCACAAGTGTTTGTCATCCCAACAGAGAATTTCATTCCTTAAAAGGTGTTTTTTTTATATATATATCTATATCTCAGGAGATTTAATAGTGAATTCTCACTTGTGTTTCATTTAGGTGCCAAATGCTTCTCTTAAAAATTCCTAAGGAGAAATATAGAATGAGACATCAAAAAAAAAAAAAAAAAAAAAAAAAAAAAAAAAAAAAAAAAAAAAAAAAAAAAAAAAAAAAAAAAACTAAGCCTTCCTCTGCTTCAAAGGACGTAAATATAAGGCTATTTTTTTTTTTTTTTTGACATCCACATTGTCTCATTTGCTCTTTGGCTTAAAAGTAGAACAGCAGCAACAACAACAGTAAAAAAAAAAAAAAATGGTATCGAAAAGCAAAAAAAGAAGCAAAAACCTGCAATTTCACTAGTCTATACTAAGCCTTATGTTGCCAGTTAGTTTAGTAGCTTACTGTATGCCAGGTCAGTGTTATACCTCAGTGATGCTGAATTCTCAAATCTGATTGGTGCAGCAGATCCGAAACTACGTCCGGCTTTAATTCAGATCAGAGTGCATTAATTTATATTAATGCACTCATTCTAATACGTTTTTGTTTCTATAGCAACAGGTCGCTTGCGGGGTCTTGTATCAACATACGGACGATCTACGACAGATTTAAAAAGTGTTGTTATTTAACATTGATGGAAGGAGTCTCCAGTGTCAGCGCTTTGTACCAGTCAGAGGTAAAGCTGGAACTTTAAGTTTTCCGACATCTTCAGGACAGAGGAGTTTTTGGTTTTTGCTGTTTTCCAGTAAAGACCAGATGCATTTGTTTTTATTTGTCTTATTAACTTCAAGAGAGAGAAGAAAAAAAAAGAGAGGCTGGTGAGGGCACAACTGTTTATAGCTGCTATAAGTGAGAACTAAGTCGTTTTGTGGACAATGTTAAACATAAAACTAAACAGAGAAATGTACGATGTGTCATTCGTTAATAAACAGAAAATGAATTACGTCTCATGTGTCACTCAGCTCTAAAGCACCGCCCCCATGGACGTGGTGAAATGCTGTGGGTTTTGCACTTTGCTCACATCTGATCTGAAAATTCACGTGTGATTCTTCAGATATGAAGGCTTGTTTAACTTTTCTGAGCAAATCAATTTCCCAATTCTTAACCGTCACTGGCTAGCTACTTTAACTTCAGAGCTCCGGTGCTAAACTAAAGAAGGGAACCTCAGATGCTAAGCACGTCTTGCTCGTGATTAGGTTAAGAAGGAAAATTAAATAAATTTCACGTTGGAGCGAACTGTGGCTTTAATGTGTGTCAGTGGGTGTTCCTCCAGAGCTGCTCAGATCCACGTTGGTGGCGTGAGGGAGTGTGCGAGGAGGAGGAGGATGGAGGAGGAGGAGGAGGAGGAGGAGAGGGTGAAGCAGAAGCGATGAGAGCGCGAGGACCCGTCGGAGGGAGAGAAGCACGGAGCACAGCGACACGCTGCTCCAGCTGAACAAACAAAAACACCCCGAAACACCACAAACCGGGGAGCTGGAAAAATGTGCAGGTCTGCACGGGGTCAGATTCCTGAGCGTATCTAATTCAATTTCACAAACTGTAAAACACTGGGCTGTGTGAAGGCTCCTACTACACACACAAACACACATGCACTTTATAGGCTATCACTCATACAAACTCAAACGCACACAAACCCACGCACATGCTAACATTCACACACGTACACAAATACTTCCTCCTTACCAAAATGGACAACGTGTGTATATAGACTTCTAGAGAAAGAGGTTCCTCGGGGGTTCTTTGGATTCTTTGCTTATCGGTTTTATGTTGATAAACAGGTTGTACTTGGGACCTTTTCTGCTTTATGGTTCTACATATTGTCTTGGAAAAACAAAGGTTATGTCTGGTAATTTTAAGAGGTCCTTGTTAATCTGTCTTCGTAGAAGATTTTATGTAGTACCCTACAACGAAGAGGTTCCTAGCAGAACGTGTTCCATGTAGAAAATTAAAACTATTTCGTATCCGAAAAAATAAATAAATAATATTTTCCCAATGGGAAAACTCTTATGTAGAAACCCTACAAGGGTAGCACCCTAAAGAGGTCTTAGACTTGTCCCTAAAGGGGGAAATCTTTGTAGAAGGTTCTATGAGGAATCTTACAACTAATGATTTCCTATCAGAAAAGATTCACTGCAGCCCCCTTTAGAGGTCTTAGTTTGGTGAACTCATAAAGGTTCTATGTAGAACCCTACAGCAAAGGGGCTTCCTATAAGAAAAGGTTCCATGTGGGACCCTTACGAGGTCTTGGTTTGCCCTCTGGGTCAACTCTTTATAAAAGGTTCTAAAGGTTCTAGAGCTGTACAGCAAGTTTTCATGTTAGAAAAGGTTCCAAGTAGAACCCCTTTTGAGAAGTTCAACCATTAATCTGTCCAAAAATGTATTTTTTTTTAGGGGTTTCATATCAGAAACAGTTCCATGTGGGACCTTTAAGAGGTCTTTGGTTTGTTGCTCTGGGTGAACTCTTTGTAGATGGTTTTTTTATTCAGCAAAGGTTCAATGTAGACCCCTTTTTTGAAAACTAGAACCATTTACTATAAAAGAAGAATGTTTTATGGTTCCCCCATTAAAGCAGAACGGTTCTCCTGTTTGAGAAAAACTACAACGAAGAGGTCTTGAGTCGGTGAACTCTTAAAGGTTCTGTGTAGAACTCTAAACCGAAGGGTTTCCTATGAGAAGGTTCCGTGTAGTACCATTAAAAGGACTTAGATTTGTCCCTCTGAGGAACCCTTAAAGGTTCTATATGGAACCCTACATATGTAGAACCCCTTTTGATATCTACAACTATTTACCATCCAAGAAAACGTAAGAAATCTTTTATTTGAGCGTTAAGAACATGAAAGGGTTCCCTGATTATAGAGACAGAACCGAAGAACCCTTGTAGAACCATACAAAATAAACCTCCTTAGCAATAATTATAATAAAATGATTTTTATTCAAATAAAATAAAATCAGGTTGTGGATGTTCCTGCTAGAACTTTTAGGACAGACCAAAGAACCCTTTGGAGGAAGCTTTGTTTTCTAGGACACTATGTTTAACATATCCATAATTTTGCAGAATTTAAAATAAAAACTATTTAATTTTATCAGTAATGTCATTTTAATATACCTGATAAATGTTCATCTTTGATTATTTTTATTAGTTTTGACAAATAAATGTAACTCGCGCTAGTGTGTGTGCAGCCGGGAGAACTCTGCTAAAGACATTAGCGCTGTGCTCGAGCGTCATAGACACGCGCTCGCTTCTCTAAATAAACGTTAGTCTTAAAAAGCTTGGCCTCGCGACCTCCCTGTGATCGGCTTTCACTCTGCCTGCTTTATGCTAAGCTTCCACTTTTTTTTTTTAATCCTTTCGGGGTTTTTTCCCCGAAAAACAAGACTTGGTTTTTATAGAGATGTCTATAAAATGTCTACGTTGACAAAATGTTTGTCTCTGACAGATGTCTTCTTTAATGTGTTTTCCTTTTTGCCTGTGGAAAATTCTGTTCTCAGCTAGCTTAGCATAAATCCGGCACGGGAACATAGTTTTAAGATCGTTTTTCTTTTTTTCTTTTTTCTTTTTTTTTTTTTAAAAGAAATGATAGCATACCTCTCAGCATGAAGACATTTGCTGTTCAGTCTGTTATTTCTGTTTAGACAGACCGCAGGTTATATTTTATATATATTTTATAGCCTGCTAAGATATGAGGCGAGTTTCACATTAGCACATTAGCTAATAGATAGCTTTGGTTACTTCATAAATTTCAACTGAACGTTACTCCAGCTTTACGGTAGCCTGAAAGTCACTGTTTATTGCTGTTCAAATGTCTGACAGGGCGTGTTTGTGTTCAGAGCTGTGGAAAATTCTCTGGCCGTTAGCATGAAAGTGGCACAGGAGCAAAGCCAAATAGATTGTAGGATTTTTTTTTTTTAAAGCCTGAAAATGTTCAAGATTCAATCGGACGGCTGTAATGTGTGGATGTTTTCATTTCGACAGGCTACAAATTATATTTCACACACCACCAAGATATGAGGTGAAATTCACATTAGCACGTTAGCTGACTACATAGATTTAATGATGTACTTTTAGGCTAATTTCAATGGGAAACGACTGTAACCCAACTCGCTTCTCTGAACTCTGATCTACTGAACTAACTTTATGCCTTTGTCCAATTTCAGGGTAGAAAATGATGTTTGAGTGTTCAGAGCTTCTGTCTAACTGTATGTTAAAAGTGAGCGAATATACAGTATCTCGAGGTGACTAAAGGATATATGAATGATTTAAAATGTAGTTTTTTTTAAGAACATCTTGAATTTTTGTTCCAAATTGTGCTGGTATCTTAAAAAGAGAATTTAAATCCTAAATGGCTGTTTATATAAAAAATGCACTATAATAAAAATACACCATTAGTAGTGACTCTATACTATATATGTCCAATTATATTATATATATATAACAATGAAGATGTGATCGAAGTCTAGACTGTGGCATCTACATTAGGAATTAGAGCCATTTTCAGCAAAGTACCTCCATTTTCAGGGGCTCTTGATTGTAGATTTTGACAATGATACGCCTACCTTCTCCAGAGTATTCTTGACTTCTGTTGATGTTGTGAAGGGGTTTTTCTTCACCAAGGAAAGGATTCTGCGATCATCCACTTTAGTTGTCTTCTGTGATCTTCCAGGCCTTTCAATTCTGTTGAGCTCACCAGTGCTTTCTTTCTTTTTAAGAATGTACCCAACTGTTGATGTGGCCACACCTAAGGTTTTTTCTGTCTCTCTTAAAGGTTTATGTTGTTTTTTCAGCCTAATGATGGCCTCCTTCACTTGCACTGAGATCTCCTTGGACTTCATATTGGTAGCTCCAGTCGAACAGCTGCCAAATGCCACCTCAATACCTGATATCAACTCCAGACCTTTTATCTGCTTCATTTGTCTTGAAGTAACGAGGGAATGGACTGCACCTGGTCAATTAACTTCTTGTCAGTCAATTGTCCAAATACCTTTGAGCCCCTGAAAATGGAGGCACTTTGCTGAAAATGGCTGTAATTCCTAAATGGTAAATGCCATATTTTTGTGGAACGTCTTAAAATAAAGCCGAAAGTCTACACTTCCATCACATCTTGATTATTTTATTTCAAATCCATTGTGGTGGTGTATAAAGGCAAAATCACAAAACCTCCGTCATTGTCCGAATACTTCCGGACCTAACTGTGTGTGTGTGTGTATATATATATATATATATATATATATATATATATATATATATATACACACACATACATATACATATATATATACACACATACACACACACACACCTTCTCATTTCCTATATACAGTACATAGCAAAAGAATAATAGTTCATACACCCTACACAGCGCAATATGTCCAATATGGAAGCCATTTTGGATGTATTTTTCTTATTTATTCCACAAATAATGGCTTCTACCTCCTACACTCTTAGAAAGTAAGTTCCATAAAAGGTTCTGTCACTTTGGAGGAACCTAAATGTTCTATTTAGAGAAGGATTCCTTAATGAAGATATCCCTTAACTATCCAAAGAACCCCAAGGAACCCTCCATGTCTCTATCTGAAATAAAAACAACTTGAGCTTTTTTTTTTTTTTTTTAATTCACATTAAGCTAAACCACATGAACACTATGTAGAACTGTTTAGAACCCTACAACAAGGCTTCTCTTTCAGAGAGGGTTCCCCTTTAAGAAAGCTAAACATAAACTGTCCCTGTCTTTAATAGAACCCCGAGGCACCATCGAGTAGTCTGTTCATCATTTTTTTAGGATGTGAAATAAAAACTAGTCAAATTTCCTGTTGGTTTCGACGTAATAAACTCATGCAACCAGAACACTTATTACTTTTATGATTTGAGTTCCTAGTAGAACCCATTTAAGGAAGCTAACCTTAAACTATGCAAAGAACCCTGAGGAACCACCAAGAGTATGTCTGGAATAAAAACTAGTCGATCTTGCCAAAGTAATAAAAAAAAAAAAGTTTCAATGCAATAAAACACATGGAAACAAAGGGTTTTTTTTTTGTTTGTTTGTTTTGTTTTTTTTGACTGACATTCAAGATTAATTATGAACCCTATGTGGAACTAAGAAGAACCCTACAACAGAAGGTTTCTCTTTTAGAAAGAGTTCCAAGCAGAACCCACTGAAAGAGGTTAACCTTAAACTATCCAAATATCATTTTGTAGTTTGATCATTAATTTCACTGGAACAAACACAAGCAACCAGAATGTTTTTTTTATGTTCATGTTTTTTTTTTTTTTATTTCCTCTGACATGCAGGTTTAACTCCGAACCCTTAACTGTGTAGAACCCTATGACAGAAGGTTGCCCTTTCTGAAAATTTTCCCAAGCAAAACATTTTTAGAAATCTGGAACCATTAACCACCCAAAGAACCTGACCCATTCACAGTACGTCCAACAGGGAACCAATGTGGCATTCAGCTCCCTTCTTCCTGTCTAAGCACAAGGCATGATGGATAAGTAGCCATTACAGGATAATTTTTTTTTTTTTTTTTAAAGTTTTGTTGTGCATGTGTGCTTTAAATCTTGCAGGCGAGCAGCACCTGCCCCTCTCGATCACATGCACCACCAGGCTTGTAGGTCACAAGTTTTAACCCTCGGCCTCTCGTAAAGCTTATCGTGAAGTGTCTTTTCCATGCCGGTTCAGGTCACGAGGGGAAAGAGGAGTGTCGCGCGCCATTGTGTCAAAACGTTTACAATAATGAGTCTTTCTAGGATTTATTGAAGTGCAAATAGAAGTTTAATTTAGGAGGCTATTTTTCAGCAATATGGGAGATATCAGTGTGTGTGCATGTGCATGTGTGTGTGCGCGCGCGTGTCCCCAATGTCCCAAATGTGACCAGATGTCCTCACAAGGATAGGAATATCTGACATTTGGCTGATCCCCACCAAGAAAACAGCATTTTT